>JADWQK010001003.1:922564-1274852 GCA_017933935.1 Sesamia nonagrioides | reverse complement strand
AGACGAAGATCATGTCGAACTCTCATGTCGCACCCACTCCAATTGTAGTTGGTTGCTCTGCACTCGAAGTTGTTGACGAGTATATATACCTGGGACAGAAAGTCCAACTAGGTAGGTCCAACTTCGAGGAAGAGGTGTCTCGGCGAATCCAGCTCGGTTGGGCAGCGTTCGGGAAGCTACGCTACATCTTCTCGTCGTCCAAGATACCACAGTGTCTCAAGACTAAAGTCTTTGACCAGTGTGTTGCCAGTGATGACTTACGGAACTGAAACGTGGTCGCTCACAATGGGCCTCATACGAAGGCTCAGAGTCACACAAAGGGCAATGGAAAGAGCTATGCTAGGAGTTTCTCTGCGTGATCGAATCAGAAATGAGGAGATCCGCAGAAGAACCAAAGTCACCGACATAGCTATGCGAGTCGCTAAACTTAAGTGGCAGTGGGCGGGGCACATTGCTCGTGGAACCGATGGCCGATGGGGCAGTAAGGTTCTGGAGTGGCGGCCACGTACTGGAAGACGCAGCGTAGGGAGGCCCCCAACAAGGTGGACCGATGACCTGGTGAAAGTCGCGGGAAGCCGATGGATGCGGGCAGCACAAGACCGGTCATCGTGGAAAGCCTTGGGGGAGGCCTTTGTCCAGCAGTGGACGTCTATAGGCTGAGGAAGAAGAAGAAGAAGAAGAATGCAGAAGACTTCTTTCTGCTGAAAAGCAGAAAGACGTCATTTCGACAATTCGACCACTTCCATACTTCTGGCATTCGTCGGAAAAGAAGAAAGAAAAACCAATAACGTATAACATTCCAAATGCTTAGCATTATTGGTTTTAGATATACGCAAAAATTTCTGTATGTCGGATATAATTCACCACACGGGAACAATGTAGATAGGCCTACAGTTTCAAGAATAAAGGCGGTTCCCAAACTTTTTCAAAATATGATAACTAATTTGAATTACTTCTTTCATATAAAATTGCATTAAGAAGAGAAACTTAATAGTGAAAGTATACCAAAAGTATAAAACAATGAGCCCAGATTGATATTGATAATAGCCAATTATCCAATCATAAATTTCAAACAGAACTGACTCAGTTGCTAAGTATCCCAATAGAAGGGTTTGGCTGTAGTATGTCAAAGCTCCGAGGGACTGGAGTATAAACTCAAGTTTACGTAACCGGAGGCATATAGTGCCTAATCTGTTGGGACATGGTGAAACTAAGACCGTACTTTAGCCGTATATAATATATTTACCATAAATGTATTTTGGCCCCAGTAGCTTAACTAAGAATGGACTACTCGAGCTCTCCCCCAGGGTATGATGTGGGATATCCTACAATTATGAATTATTTTAGGACGTTTTAAAATAATTTGATGATAAAGTAAGAATTTTTAATCTATTTATAATATGGCATAATTATGTACCTCATCGTCATAATTTTTTCATCAACTATTCAGCCAAAAGACTGAAAGACCTGTTCTGAACGTGGGAGCCTACGTCCAGTAGCCTAATCGGCGAACACATATTTGTCAAATGAATGCGACTAGTTGGGATCATTTGGACCGCAGTTGATATTATTTTAGTGTAAAATGAAGGCCAGCTGCCGCTGAAGACATCTTTTGGCTAATATGCACTTACATTTCGACCACCTCCATGCTTCTGGCATCCAATGAGTTGCTGCGACTTTAAGGAGGTCGGAAAAGAAAATGAAAAACCAATAACGTATAATATTTCAAATGCTGAGATAGGCAAACATTTCTGTGTGTCGAATATAATTCACCATACGGGGTCAATGTAGATTGGAGGAAGTTACAGGTGGTCGAAATCAGGACAAAAATCAGTAGATAGCATTTCTATTGACTTGTTATTACGATTTCTGTGGGTATCATGTTTCATTGTAAATGCATTGTGATATTTTTTTATTAACTTAAACTGTCTTCTGAAGGGCAAAATCTCCAAAACTCTTTTCCCATGCCAAGTCTAACGAGACCTTGCAGTATGAGTCAAAAATCTAGTTATTCTCATTTTAGCGACAACCACATGACAAAAAGTGGTCAAATAGTATGGAAATAATTTCCATACTGACACCTGACACTTACTCGCTGAGATAACACTACGACTAGACCGTTTTCATCATCATCAACCTTTTCTTTTATCGTCAACTGCTAGGCACAGGTCTCCTCTCATACAAAGAAGGGTTGAGATTACAAAGTGAAGGAAAACATCTTGAGGAAACCTGGACTTTAAGCCTGAAATCGCCAACCCGCATTGAGCAGGCGTGGTGATTCGTTCGCGTGTTCGCATGATGAGGCGTTCAAAAAATTTAATAATGTTCTTAAAAATAGTAAAATGGTAGAAATAACTAAATTCTTGATACTTATAAGAATTTTAAAGAGTATACATTTTGGTTTTACCTACATCATAGAAAGATTAAATGCTCTATATGAATCGATATTATATAACCGAAATAATAATCCAATATCCCTATCGATATCGGCAACAAGGGTGATATAACTTAGTTATTACGGGAGGTTCACCAATCCGTAACATCACATGAGGCGGAAATAAAATTGTATAGCAGAAATTTTGCTACATAAGGAAAATCTCGATGCTTATTTGAAGCCCTTTTCTGTTGTGAGATTAACAGCGTACCTGGTATCGGATTTATGGATTTGGGAACCACTATAAGCCTACACATGTTTAAAAATGAAGTTTTTTGGTCTCAAAAATTAATAAAAAATATCGTCAAATGTCTTATTTACTCTTTCACACGCTGTCTCTGTATCCATTGTCATGTTAGAAGAGTTTTCTTCAGATAAAAGCATGATCTGGACTTATTTGTCTGTGCTGTCTTATTTTCTTGCCTTTTTAAAAATGACCAAATCTTTTGGTATTCCTTTTTTCTATCATTGTACAAAAATATACGTAATTACAATATAACTTAAACTGCTAAGTAACTACATCACCATCATCAACCTTTTTATCGTTCCACTTCTGTGCACAGGTCTCCTCTCATACAGAGAGAAGGATTGAGCGTAATCACCACGCTTGCTCAATGCGGGTTGGCGATTTCAGACTTAAACAGATGTTTTGCTTCACCTTCAGTAACTACAAACCTATACCTATCTATATTATGTTATTTACTTACAAACATACATACATAATCTTAATCAGCCTATAATGTTCTCACACCTGGGTCACAGGCCTCCTCTTGATGAGGGCGAGTGGGCTGTAATCTACCACGCAGGCCCATTGCGGGTTGGTAGATGTCACATGTCACATGTCTCCGAAGTTTTTACCTCTAAGACACTCGAGTTTCCTCACGATGATTTCCTTTACCGTTTTGAGAGCAGCGGTGATGAAAGAATTCACACAAAGTGAACCGCCTGACGGGTTTCGAAATTATGATACTTATAAGTCGCGGCTGATACCAATTATAGGCCAGCACTGCTCCTTACTGTTATTTACTTACCTTTAAATATTTGTAAGTCAGACGTGACTGATCTATAATGTATTGAATTGCATGTTCTGTACGGACGACAGCAGGTCAAGCTACCCGAAACTGCCAGATATTCCCAATCAACCTTGAGCCTTAATGCTTTGGAGATGAAGTTGAAAATCGAATAGAGAAATCTGACAGGTTGTAGTAGCTTGATGTGCTGTCGTTAGTTTTTTTTTTTTTTATAAGTTATAAACTAGCGCTTGACCGCAATCCCGCCTGATGGTAAGCAGTGATGCGATCATTGATGGTAAAGCGCGCTAGTTTATTAAGAGCCTATTCACTCTAGCCTTGAAGACACTCAAATTGTAATGTGACGGAAACACCGTCGCCGGTAAATTGTTCCAGTCCCTCGATGTACCCGGTATAAAAGAGGAAGCGAAACGCTTCGTCCGGGTCGCAGTGGTGTCAACAACGTAAGGTTGGAAACTCGCCGTACGACGGGTCGTCCGATGGTGGAAAGGAGATGGGGGAATTAAATCATGCAGTTCCCTTGCACAATCACCAGAATGCAACCTATAGAAGACCGAAAGGCTGGCTACTCTACGCCTGTGCTCCAGGCTTTGGAGACCGTTTCGAGTTAAGTCTGGGTCTCCAATCAGCCTCTTCGCACGCCTCTCCACTGAATCCAAAGTAGCCAGGTGACATTTCGCAGCACCAGCCCAAATGTGGCTGCAGTACTCCACACACGAGCGGACCTGTGCTTTGTACAACATTAGAAGCTGCCCCGGTGTGAAGTACCGCCGGACCTTTGCGATAACGCCAAGTTTTCTGGCAGCCACCTTAGCCTTGGACTCAATGAACCGCCCAAAGTTAAGGTCCGAGTAAATCTCAACTCCCAAAAGCTGAAGGCGGTCGGAACACTCCAAGGACACATTTCGAAAAGTAGGAGCCAAGATGAACGGGCTCCTTTTGGCGGTGAAAAGACACGCCTGTGTTTTGGCGGCATTGAATGCTACAAGATTGGCTTTGCCCCATTCGGAGACTGCCTGTAGTGCAGTACATATTATGTATCTATACTCATGTTACCACAAATAATTAATCTTGATACTTGAATACAACTAATGAAAACACTTTGTTTTCAATACAACTTCAATTAAGAAAAACACCAGATTTTATTTCTTAAAGACGTATGGCAATAGTACGATCAAGGAACCACTTAACTTGTTTATAGTTTGCTTGAAATTCATGCTCGGTTGGCCATTCTTAATGTACTTAATGCTATAGAGCTATTTGTCTTCTTAGTGGTTCAAGAAAACAAGTCGTTAATCTTCTGTGTTCAAAAATAAAATGGGGTGGGAAACACGTCTTGTGATTGCGTTAGTTTTAATTCTGATAAAATCTGTGAAGACTTGGCAAGGCGTCAGAATTGTAATGATTATAAGTGGATGGACTTTAGAAGAATGCTGCAAGGTTTTTTTTATGCACCGAATTGAAGCATCGCTAATTAGTATTTATGTAGATAATAGGTTAGACGGGTTGGTGGCATGACACAAGCCTTAGATATTATTAAAAGGGGACTCCAGTGCCGAGGAATTTTAAAAATAGGTCTTTAATCTTTCCCTCGCTCCCTCTCCCTCTAGTACCGTAAAATGCGAACGGGATAGTTACAACTCCGGCTGCTTTTACCTACAAAACGTTGATTAAAAGACGTTTCTTATTCCACTGTTTACTCGACAGATCTCATCCATATTAATATTATAAATGCGAAAGTAACTCTGTCTGTCTGTCCGTCTGTCTGTCTGTCTGTCTATCTGTTACGCTTTCCCGCTTAAACCTCTTAACCGATTTTGATGAAATTTGGCATAGACAATCTTTAGACCCTGAGAAAGAACATAGACTACCTTTTATCCCTGAAAAATTTGATATTCCCGAGGGAAATCTAAAAAGCGCGATATAACGAACTCCACGCGGGCGAAGCCGCGGGCGGAAAGTTAGTTTTTATATCAAAATTTAGATAAAAAAATACCTATGAAAAAGTATACCTATGCTTCTATTATTTTCTTTTCTGTCAAAAACTTATCACATTTGTCAGTCGTCAGAACATGCGGCGGTAACAATTGGTTATGTTTCGGGATTTTGAAATATCATATTTGTTTTAATAATTAAGTTTTGGAATAAATCAAATGATAGGGGCATGCATAATCAAGGTGTAAAAAGGTAGAAAAAATAGTTGCTCCAAAAGCGTTATCCACGAAGAATACAGCGGAATAGGTTTGTATAGAGAAAGCACCACTGGAGTCCCCTCTTAATGTAACAGAGGAATTGTTTTGGAAAATTCAATGTTGATCAATAACGTGTGACATTTTGTAGGCCATAAAAACAGAACATTGTATTAATTATCGTTGTCATTATGAAAACCACCCAGTCTACTAATCCAGCCTATTCGGCGTAGTCACGATCCTCGTGAGCGCGGCGGCCGCAGTTACACAACAATAGGCTAAAATGGTTAAATACTAATAATTATAAATAAAATCCCACTATAAAATGTTCTGAAACAATGTAGGAACATTGTAGACGCTAATGGAAACTATAAAATAAAAGTGGACTATTTGAGCAAGTCTGTAAGCGTCAAATTGTCTTCTCGCAAAAGCCATTACGCCGTCCTTTGAGTTCCCCGCTTATCTCAACTATTTACCCGTTAATTCGAAGCGTCTCATCATAAGACAGCAGTGACAGGTTTTCATAGAATCCCTCGAGGCCACAATAAAAGCATATTTCATAGAATCCTGGAAATTGCTGCATAATAAATGCAGTCTATAAGCTTTTTAGTCGTGGTGGCCTAGTGGTTAAAATACCAGCCTCTCAAGTATGAGTGTGCGGGTTCGATTCCAGGTCAGGCAAGTACCTATGTAACTTTTCTAAAGTTATATGTACTTTGTAAGTATATCTTGGACACCAATGACTGAAGGTGAAGGAAAACATTTTGCGGAAACCTGGACTTTAAGTCTGAAATCGCCAACCCGCATTGAGCAGGCGTGGTGATTACGCTCAATCCTTCTCTGTATGAGAGGAGACCTGTGCCCAGCAGTGGGACGATAAAAAGGTTGATGATGATGATGATGAAATGAAGTCTATAAGCTTTTTCTGGACTTCTTTATTTTACATCTAGAACACAATATTGGTAATAAAATTGTGCATTTTGTTAAAATAATATGAATTTTTACCCTTCAGACCCACGGTACCCTTGGCCATACCCCTGGTGGTATCGTGGGTCTTTTAGAGTTAAACGATACCACCAACTAATAGTGTACTCAAACACCTAGGAGAGGTAAAAATAACAAGAAATAAACGAATTTTACCCGGGTTTTAAATTATTACCATAGGTCGGAATAGGTAGTGATTTTTGGTATTTATATCATAAATGTTCACAGAAAGAATAACCTGGATAAGCCCTTTTCCCGGAACATAATTCCGGATCCAAGTAAATATTGTTAATGTTGGTAGTGCTATTATTACTACTCTATTCATTTAAAGGAGGGTAACAAAACTAAACTAATTTATTATTTACTTGTAGAAAAATAAAAACAATCAAATTCCGATCGAAGGATTAATACATTTCAATATTTTGTTATATGCCTCTAATGAAGGGTATGGCGAAATCAAACGGTTTTACAACTTAAAATCCGGAGAAATATCCATATTAATATGTACGTTTTCAATCAATGACCCCAATTCACTCTACCTATTCCGACCTATGATCATTACATAAAAATGTCACACATTTCTTGTCAAGTATTAATTTATTAGCTACTAGCTTCCACCCGCGGCTTCGCCCGCGTGGAGTTCGGTTATATCGCGCCTTTTAGATTTCCCTCGGATATATCAAATTTTTCAGGGATAAAAGGTAGCCTATGTCCTTTCTCAGGGTCTAAAGATTGTGTGTACCAAATTTCATCAAAATCGGTTCAGAGGTTTAAGCGGGAAAGCGTAACAAACAGACAGACAGAGTTACTTTCGCATTTATAATATTAGTATGGATTGATATCAGTGATACTAGCTGGGATGGCAGCAGCTGTAGGTAAATAGCGGTGTTCTGTAACTTCTGTCTATGCCCCTGGGAAGGAGTCGTGTGTTTATATGTATGTATTATCTGGGTACTACGGTTTCACCCTGCTTAAGTTTCGATCTCGTGGGAATACCAGGATAAACAGATACATTTCTTGCCCGTTCTTCTCCATAGGTACCTACTGTTTGGAATGGGCGACTAGCTTCATCTTATTGACTGACCGACCTTCTGACAATTCAAAAGTGCCTGTAACTGGTTTATTTGAAATAAATGCTTTGATTTTGATTTTTTGATTTTGATACAATTTCGTTTAGGAATTTTTGTGTAAAAGAGTAACAAACATAAAGCAATCCATCCTTCTATACATTAGTTCATTCATTCAAAGTTTCTTTTTTTTAATTCATATTTCGCGTTAATAATATTAATATAATTATCTAATGATTACATTAAGATAAGCTAATACTAACTATTTCTTAATTATGATTCTCAGAATACCTTATTCTGAAAATAATTTTAAACTACTACCAAACTTTCAAAGTTTTCATAAATAAGTACAAAACCATCTGTGTGCGAAATTTTATACAAATCCATTCAGTAGTTTTTTTTTAATAATTATAAACTAGCGCTTGACTGCAATCCCGCCTGATGGTTAGCAGTGACGCAATCGTTGATGGTGAAGCGCACTAGTTTATTAAGCCTATTCACATAAAAACTTCGGAATAGGAAGGATGACGGCAGTTGAGCCAGGTGATGCAATGTTAAACCCAAGACCAACACGACCAACGATGCTGCGCCCGCCAGAGGGAGATTGATCTGGAGACTCTCCACGACCAAACTCTCGACACAACAACATTTGGCGCATCGTACCCGCCACACAACGCAACACAACTGCTCAGACCCGTCCTCCGTACGGCTTCACCAGACATCATGCCGGAACACGACGAATCGCGAATCTTAGTTTTTGCATAAAAAAGTAACAAAAATCCATATAAACTTTCACTATCATTATAAAGGGTGCATCTGAGATCGACGCACAAACGAGTACCATGCATCCAGTACATGATTCTGAAACCCCCACAGGAGGAATTTTTCGTCTGTTTTTTCCTAATTAAAAAAAATAATATGCAGTGTTTTCACTTTAAACCGTTCATAATTGCTATACTTTTATAACCCAATAAGACTATAAAATAAAAAATAATTAATTCGCTAATTAGGTACACAAAAAAGCACAATGTGATCAAAATTCGAAAAACTGCCCTATCAGCTGATTTAATAGAGTTCACATCAGGGGGCAATGCCATATCCACAAACACGCGCCGCAGCACGCTTGCAAAGTTCAAAGGCAGAACCGACACATTTTTTAAACACTGTTATTTCTGTAACCGATCATTAAGGATATAAATGACTATCATAATTTTATTAGCGGCATGCGGTGTAGCCTTCTCGCGAAGTTTGCGTTACGATGTCAGATACACCCTGTATTAGTGGGATAGGATACGTAGGTCTAGTAGAATTAGGGATAACCTAAACAATAGCTTATTTTAGCTCCAATACAGCCAATTACGAATTCAACAGAGTAACTAAAACCAATAAATAAACGCGTCGTCATTACTATTCCCCAAAACAATCTCATAGACGAAGTATCAATTACTTTAACAACAGCAATTTCGATTCGTGAATTTCAAAATCACAAATCAAGCTTATCCACGACACGAATGCAAAGGAATACACATCTAAATCTCAGTTGGAAAACGGTCGTAAATTTCGGACACAATTCACGAGCATCCCTTCTGACTGACAATGAACTAGAAACGACACTTAACACAGAGTCCCGTAGAGTCTTTATGGGCTTGAGCCAAACGTGCTGATTAGTTTGACACTGTGTGTCGTTTAAATTCGTAATTTACTTTCGTAATATTCTTTTATGAGATCGTTTATTGTGGCGATCTTTGATTTATTGACTGGATTTACAAAAAACGAAACTCGTTTTTAAATAAAGTATTGGGATGTAAAGAAAGAAAGAATAAGGATTTATTGTGACTTTTACACAAAGATCACAAAACAAAAGTACCTAATCACAATCAAAAATAAAAAAGAAACTATATCTGACCATTTTGAAAATAGTTGTAGATTATTAACTTAGGATCGAAATAATCAATTCTTTAGGTATTTAGGCTATAGTTGCGGACCCCGGGCTCCAACGCGAAAGCCGCGGATGCAACCGGGATAAACGCTGAGATGATGATGATGAATTTATGTCGACTTTTAAATTTTAAATATGGAACTCACGGCGTAGTTGGTGCAGCTTATTCCGCTCAAAGAAGTTTGGGCTAAGTTCACACTGGCTGTTTATAAACTCACATGGTCGCAGCATTTATTTAATTCGTTTTATTTACATGAAACTCTTCACAGTTGACAGCGGTTTTATTTTTAAGTTCATTCCGGCCCTTAGGTGAAAAGTAATTTGTATGAATTTTTCACTCTATAGGGAGGCAAGCAGCATTTTCCACAGAATAATCAGATCAAAACAACACTACTTTCCGAGAATGAGAAATGAAAAATTCTTAGCACATGATAACCACAGCTGCTTCCGTATGTTAAGTAAAACAGAATTCTTTTTAGGTCGACTAAATACTGCAAGCAGGATTAACTAGTTTTTACGGTGTTAATTAATTGAAACAAAACACCAGTTTTAAGGTAACATAAATTAAGCAATACCTTCTTACTTGCACCAGTAAGTAGGTATTTTTTTAATAATTATAAACTAGTGCTTGACCGCAATCCCGCCTGAAGATAAGCAATGATGCAATCGTTGATGGTAAAGCGCGCTAGTTTATTTAGCCTATTCACTAAAAAAACTTAGTGAATAGTAAGGAAGACGGCAGTTGAGCGAGGTGATGCAATGTTGAACTCATCAATACGACCAACGATGCTGCGCCACAGGGAGATTGATCTGAAGATCCTCCACGACCAAACTCCCGACACAACATCATTTAGCGCATCATACCCGGCACACATCGCAACACAACTGCTCAGACCCGTCCTCCGTACGGCTTCACCAGACATCATGCCGGAACACGACGAATCGCTTGGCGGCAAGATTTGTCTGGTGGTGGTAACTTCTGCCGGTAGCCGATGTTATGGCCTACCACCGAGAGAACTATTACTTAACTTATCATACCCCTAATGTGGATCTGGCCAAGCACACCATTGCCAAACACAATAATTTTACAAAGCTAACTAACCTTCATCTCCATCAAAAATGAAAACTCAAAAAACGTATCCATTAATACATCTGTAGGTTAAAAGCATTTCAAATACTTCTACTGAAGGGCGAGGGGATGTCAATACGTTGAAGAGTCTGTTGAGTGACTGATGTGGAAACACGCAGCATTCCATACCCGAACCTATCGTGTATATTTTACAGTACAGAACTTCAAGTTATAAATTTCCAGTACAATCTGACCTCCTATTGAACAGAAAGCAATGCATTACGGGACCAGGTTATATTGGAAATTATGTAGGTGTACCTTTACCTACCAAGAATTTTGTGTTCCTGTTATGGAACACTAGCTGCCGCCAGCGACTTCGTTCGGGTCGAGTTAGTTATGCTTCGCTCCCATTGGTCGCAGCGTGATGTTATATAGCCTAAAGCCTTCCTGGATTAATGGACTATCCAACGCAAAAAGAATTTTTCAAATCGAGCCAATAGTTCCCGAGATTAGCTCGAACAAACAAACAAACATACAAACTCTTCAGCTTTATATATTAGTATAGAGTATAAGTTTCGGTTTCAGACCAGCAAGCTAATTGCGTAACACACTATCAGTTGCAATGGGTTTCATTTTGACAGTTCAACAACAAATATTACGTTATTTACGTTGCTGAGCAGACAAATTTGACACAAAACACATGGTGCAATGGATTAGCAATATGCTTTGCAATTATTCCAGCTTATTGTAAAAGTCTGTTACGAAATTATGATGCTGGTCACTCACTGCGCTACAAAAGTTCCGTCTTGGAGTTTGACATAGAGCAATGGAGTGCAGCGTTCTGGGTGTTAAAAGACAGGACAGAATTCGAAACAATACGCTACGTTCAAATACGGGCATAATGGAAGGACTTATAAATGAAGGCTACCAGGCTCAAATGGGAATGGGCGGGTCACATCAGCCGTATTCACGATGTCCGCTGGGCAAAAGCCTCCAGACAATAGGTGTCTGAGAAGAGATGAGAAGACGATCTAAAGCCTGTCAGCCTGATCGCAGTGTTACCTTAGCGACTAAGTGTCAAAAAATTCTTAAATTTCCATACATTTTGACCAGTTTTGACATGTGTTTGTCGCTGAAATGAGACTAACTAGATTTTGGGCGCATACCGCGAGTTCTCGTTCGACTTTGTACGGGAAAAGAGTTTTGAAGATTTTTCCCAGCACTGTACCTCTTCGCGACTGCGACTGGACTTCGCCTCGTCTTTTATATAGTGTACATCGAGGGACTGGAACAATTTGCTAGCGGTGGTCTATCCGTCTACTACGATATAAATTGTGGTAATTGATAATGACGTTAATTGATTATTGATGGTACTACCAGGCGGGCAAAAAGCGTTAATTATAATAATTGTTTAAAAAAAAACATGGATCAGTTATTGTCGATACAATTAATAACATCTTCAGGTCTTTAGATTTAGATAATTTTGCTCAAGTTTACATTTCATATTTTTGTGTAGGTATATATGTTTATTTCTGAGCGTAGACTATCACTAAGTTCTTCTTATATCGTTTGATATCATTATAAGACGCTCTGGCCGTAGTATATAGGTACATATATATCCTTTACGATACACGCTTTGACCCTCACAAGTTTTATATGGAGCAAACGTGAACAGTCTAATTATATTGGCCACAGCCCCAAATAATTCACATGTTTCGTATCCCCGAAAGCAGTTAAATCGACAGAGTTATAGACCAACATACAAAGCGTGTTCATCTAGATTAAATATCGTAATTACTCGCAAATAGTGATGGGTTGATGGCCCGTCCCTGGGGACCCACGATCGATGTTTGGCTGCAGTTAAAACTGTTTCAATATAACACGTAAAGCAAACACGGCGCCTGAAACTAGGGTTGGGAGCCGCTCCGCCTCCGCTAACAAGGAGGCCTTGTTAGCGGAGGCGGAGGCGGATGCAGAGGCGACGAATCTCACCTCCGCGGAAGGGGAGGTTAACGGAGGCGGAGGTGAAAGTAGATATAGAAGAAATTGAAATTTATGGTTAACTAAAATAAAAATTTTATTTTAAATACGTACATTAATAGTAGCACTTAGAATAAAAATATTACCTTATATTAATGAAAATTAAGGAGAAACTAATTGTGTTTGCCGCATTCCTGTCTCGCACTAGTTGATTCTAAACCATTTCACGCTCAAACGCGGCCGGACGGTTGTCGAGCGTCGCAGCTTTCGTGTTATTTATTTTTAAAATACATAAATAAACCTCCGTTATAACTCCGCAAAAATTGTGCGGAGTCGGAGGCGGAAGCAAAGACGCGATTTCTTGCGAAACTTCCGCAGTAACGGAAGCGGAGGCGAAGGTCCGTTACAACCTTACCTGAAACACCAGTTTCATGATTTGTTCAATTTTTAATAAAAAAAAAAAATTTTTTTGTCTATTGTTACTTTGTTCATTCTTGATTGTCATTTCAGTTCCTATAACCGCATACGATTCAAAGAACAAAGTCATTTTGATTTTGAAGTACCTAAGTCATTTCGGTTTTGACATCTTGACATCTTACGAATTTTGAAAAGATTATTATGATAGTAATTATACTATGTTCGTAGTTGTGGTAGTATAGTAAAAAACGTAAGCTAATTTTAATTTCTCTGGGTTACCCTGACGATTTCGTCTCAAGATCTTGGAGAAAATGGCGCCGATTTCGTTGTTCATAAACTGATTTAAATTTAAGTTCAGTGCATCTCTTCCTTTCTGTTTGATTTAGAAAAGGACAGCAGATATACAGTATATTAGTTTAGTTATGTCAAATAACACAGCTCCTAGGGTAATTATTGGTATCTTTCTTTCTTCTTTCTTTCTCTTATGGCTTCGCACGGTTTGTGCATTTAGCGAATGTCACGTAACGAATTATTCATGTCGAAAAAGACGGCCGCGCGACCGAACACTAGAAGGAAGATTTGGTACAAAGCCATGATGTGGCCACTATGCTACAATATTTCACTGTTCTTTATGAATTATTCACTGAATGCACTTTTTAGTACATAAATCACACGGTTTTATTTAGTAAACGACACTATAAATAATTTAAAAATCCAATGAAAAATGAGCGTGGCACTCATCTTAGCTTCCCGCCAAAACCCCCTAGTACAAAAAAAAAAAAGTCATTGGTATCTTTAGTAGCCATGTTTTAATTACGTCTATTTTGTCTATGGAGTATATTAATTTGATAGGGCTAGTGTACTATTTATTATCTGTGCTTTTCTTAATGCAGTAGAAGAAGATGCACTGAGCATAAATTTACTTTAGTTGGTGGAGAACGAAATCGGCGGATAACAGGAATCAATATGATTGTCACTTTGATTCCTGCTGTCCCAATGAATCTAAACCGACATTACAAAGTAAGCCCTCAGCAGAAAACACCACAGGAACGACAAAAAGTAACAGCCCCCCGTTGACCTTTACAGTTTATGACAAGAAGCCGACACAATTTATTTTCCTTTCATCCTAAAAGCAGTAAGGAAGCACAGAGTAAATAATTTTACATTTTCACCAAGAAATTGCCAATGACGGTTAAATAGACTGATGGATGACGTGGCTGTTTTTTGTATTTTTGCCAAAATGGCCAGATTGTTTACCGCAATCATTGTTTGTAGTAAAGAGTTTTTATGGAAATAACTTAAGGCATCTGGTTTTGACGGGTAATATTCGACAATGCAGTATAACAAAGTAGCTCTCTCTGGACTTCAGATTAAGAAAAAGACTAAAATACTCTTGATGTTTTGATTCTTGCAGGATTATATTATGAGCCCACTAACAATGGAAGAACGGAGATGAACTTATGCGGGTGTTTCACCCGCGTAAGTTTGGTGCAGCTAGTATACTTTCGTGTTAGGTACCTACTATTACAGTTGCGACCCCGGGCTCCAATGCGAAAGCCGCGGATGCAACCGGGATACACGCTGAGATGATGATGACCTACTATTACCGTTTCGAAATGAAGTGGTTGGATGATTCGAGACATTCGATCACTTATCAAATTAATGAATCACTCTGTTATTGATAAATGATACCAAATTGAAATATCGATGCCTCGTTTTCTCAACAGATTTTACTTTGTAAGCAATGTGACCCACTCCATTAGTGGTAACGTATTACCTAGTTTAATTCTCCAATGCATAGATAATGGTTGATGTAAGATTTCAATTATATAGGTACGCAATATAATCTTCTGTCCTTTACTTAAAAATATGAAGAGCAAGATGCACTGGATTAAATTGTGTTTAGAATATGAACAAGGAAACCAGCGCCAGTTGCGATCTCAGGAAGTGACACGCTCTTTAATGGGCTATCCAACGCAAAAATAAATTTTCAAATCGGATCAGTAGTTCCTGAGATTAGCGCGTTCAAACAAACAAACAAACTCTTCAGCTTTATATATTAGTAGATTTAGAATAGAATAAAGTACTCTTTATTATATACACCATGTAAATTACAGAACATAAATAAAAATATTTTACGAAGGGTGACAGAACCTTTGAATGGAATACTGAGGGGAAGGAGAGAGAAATAATGTAGGTAGTCAGGATACTATTTACATAGATTATGCAATAAATATGTACGTTAAATGTATCGTATTAGTTTAAATAAACATATAGGTATATCTCGTGGTTTTCTCGGTGGTAGGCCACAACATCAGCCGCCGGCGTAAGTTACCACCCACCAGACAAAGACATGCCGCCAAGCGATTCATCGTGTTCCGGCATGATGTCTGGTGAAGCCGTACGAAGGACGGGTCTGAGCAGTTGTGTTGCGATGTACGTGCCGGGTACGATGCGCGAAATGTTGTTGTGTCGGGAGTTTGGTTGTGGAGGGCCTCCAGATCAATATCCCTCTGGCGCAGCATTGTTGGTCGTGTTGTTGGGTTTAACATTGCATCACCGCGCTCAACTGCCGTCTTCCTTCCTATTTACTCAGTTCTTTTGAGTGAGTAGGCTTAACAAACTAGCGCGCTTTATCATCAACGATTGCATCACTGCTTACCATCAGGCGGGATTGCAGTCAAGCGCTAGTTTGTAACTTATAAAAAAAAAATCTAATTAATAAACATCATATAAGAGCAAATAAAATATAATGATATGTTTAAAGAGAAAAGAAGTGCTTTTTAGGATTCCGTACCTAAAAGGTATAACGGAACCCTATTCATGAGACGCTGTCCGTCTGTCCATCTGTCCGCCCGTCTGTCACCACAAACACTAAAAATAAAAAAATAAAGTATTTGAGGGGGATTCCTATACAACAAACGTGATTTTTTTTGCCGTTTTTAAAGATAGTAGTAATAGTACGGAATCCTTCGTGCGCGAGTTCGACTCGCGCTTGGCCGGTTTTTTTTATCATAGTTTTAAAAGTGGACAGAGTTTGAATACGCCTTACTGACACGGGCATGTCATGGGTATCGTCCGTGAATTCGTCAGTATAAAAAGTAGCCCATGTCCTTACCCAAGACAAGATCTATCTGGATGCTAAATTTATCCAAATCCGTCCGGCTGTTTTTGTCTGAAAGTGTAAAAACAAACTTACACTACATACAGCTAAATTATAATAACCTCATTAATTTATTTCCACTACATCATCCTACAGGCAGCACAAATCCAAAAACAAAACAACCAACTGCAAAACCCACGCCAAAGCTCGTAAAGTAGGCGCCAATAAATCACATTAGTGACTCAACATCGCTCCTAGGATTAACCCAAGCGTTAGAACATGTAATCCTAGTTCCACAACAGGAAGAACCATGCATGTAGATAGAATAGATTTATACAGAAGATTGACTCCATGCAAAGTGAGAAAACGCAGAGATATATATCGCACATCAATCCATACTAATATTATAAATGCGAAAGTATCTCTGTCTGTCTGTCTGTCCGGCTTTCACGCCAAAACTACTGAACCGATTGTAATGAAATTTGATACACCGATAGTCTAGAGCCTGAGAAAGGACATAGGCTATAAAACATCCCGCTATGACCAATAGGAGCAGAGCAGGAATAAAAAATGTTGCGGAAACGGGAGCTAACGTGGATGTACTACATATTACTCCAGGCGCTTATTTTATATCAACTGAGCTCATTCGGCTTCGGACGTCGTCCTAAGGTCTATGATATCTAAGGTCTATAATTCCTAAGGCATATAATGCCTAAGGCCCATTATTGCTAAGGGAAAAATAAAATGATGACGCATCTAATTGCATCAATTTTGTCAGGAAATTCTTTCGGTCAACTATCAACTAAATAAAATTAAGTTAACATTTTTTTATTATTTTTTAGGTTAACAGAGTACAAAATCAGTCTTTATATAATGGACAAAGACCACGTTTCGGTGAGAGGAAGTGGGCCGCAATATACCACGCAGGCCCAGTGCGGGATGGTAGATGTCACATGTCTTCGGACAACGCTGTATGCATAATCACTGGAATTATAAATTCTGCCTCCAACACACACACATATACCTATTAATGCTTTTCACGTAGAAAGTGCAAGCGCACTCGTGGTTGTATGTTTTTAGATATTTAGAGAGTTTCCAGACAAGGGGTTGGTTTCGAACAGTTGAACAGACAGTTCAGTCAGTGACCTGTCGCTGGCTTTCAGTAGAAATTCATCACAGTTCAGTTAGCAAGAAGTGTTCGTGAACTCTGAACTGAACCATATATTCGCGCTGCATCTGTTGAGTGCACCACTTTTCTTTCTTTGTACGGACGACAGCAGGTTATATACCCGAAACTGTCAAATATTCCCAATCAACCTTGAGCCTTAATATTTTGGGATAAAGTTGAAAATCTAATATAAATATTTGCACTGGTCTGGTCGTGCCTCGGAAAGCACGTTAAGCTGTTGGACTCGGTTGCCATACGAACATCTAGTGGCAGTCGTTACGGGTTGTTGGAGCCCTCAAAAGTCTAACAATTAGTTTAACTGCAATGCTTAGATATCGCCTTCGGGTTGTGGAGGTCAGACGGCAGCCGCTTCATTGGAAAATATCGAAGTTTAGCCAAAATCAGCAGTTAGACTGGTAAAGCGGACCCCAGACTCCAAAGCTGAAAGCTACGGATGCGACTGGGGTTAACGCTGAGATTATGGTGATGGATAAAGTTGAAAATCTAATAAATATATCTGACAGATTGTAGTCGCTGGATGTGCTGTCATCTGTACCAAGGTGGCGTTCTATACCTACCCATTTATTTTGTGCAAATTAAAGCTGAACCTAGAAATCTAAACTTTGAAATCCACATGGACTTTGCAATTGTAATTGAATTCTGTATGAATCTATATTCACTTAATTAGTTAGGGAATATGCTGTGTGAAGAATTTGCATATCTCCGGCTTAAATTCTCATGTGGTTAAATTATGCATTTAGAGATAAAGTCTCGATAACAATATTAGTGAGGCAGTAAGTTTTAGACATTAATTAAGAGAGGTAAGAGGATCATATTGTAAATGGAGTAGAAGAAATTATGTTACAGTTTTAAATATAATATTAATGGTTGAACTTTTAAATTTTATTGCGTTCAAAACAAGTCATAACTTTTGTATAACAAATGTTTTCTTTATATTGAATTTTATTTATATAATACTAGCTTTTCGCCCACGGCTTCGCCCGTGTATAGGCGCCGTGGGATTTGGTTATATCGCGCTTTTTAGATTCCTCATTTTCGGGATTAATTATAGTATAATTGACTTCTAATCTAAGTTTAAACATGCATATTTGCTTGCAATACATTACCTTGTTTTAAACGACACACAGCGCCATCTATCATCAAACTGGTATGAAGCTAACAATATTTTTGTTTTCCCTCGGGAATATTAATATTTTCCGGTATAAAAAGTACCTTATTATTTAATCCGGACTTCTAACTTTACGTCTGCAAAGCAATCGGTTCAGTAGTTACAGCATGAAAGCGGAACAAAGAAACAAACAAACTCGCTTTCCGATTTATAATAGTAAGTATGATGACTAAATTTAAGTGACGTTAAACAGTAGTTGATCAGTGTTAATGAATAAAGGCGGTTGTGTATTCTGTTTCCGTTAACTGTTTACACTTAAAACGAGTTTTAAATAAGAAGTGTTTGTTTTCCAAACAAAATTAAGGCTTTTCGAACAGGTATTGTTAATTTTAGAACAATACCTGTCCGAAAAACCAATTATATACGTGTCATATGCGACATTTTAATTCCTTTTTTTTTTTTAGCAATTATCTACAGTCATCTCTAAAAAATTGTCGATATTTTTCCATTTCTGCTGTGATGTCGCATTGTGAATTTTAGATTCAAGAGTTTGTATTGTATCCCATAATGTTTTTATTGACTAATTCATCTACTTTTCTTTATAAAAGTAAGTTGTAATATTTACCATATTATTATTTCTTAATTAACGTACGGAGGACGGCTTTAAGCAGTTTGTTTTGCGATGTGAATCGTACCCGGCAGGTACGATTCGCCAAATGTTGTTGTGTCGGGAGTTTGGTCGGGGAGAGGGAGATATAATATCTGGAGACCCTCTAGATATATCTCCCTCTGGCGCAGCATCGTTGGTCGTGTTGTTGAGTTTAACATTACATCACTTCGCTCAACTACCGTCTTCCTTCCTATTCTCTCAGTTTTTTTGAGTGAATAGGCTTTTAATAAACTAGCATGCTTTACCATCAACGATTGCATCACTGCTTACCACGAGGTGGGTTTGCGATCAAGCTCTACTTTATAAAATTTAAAGGAAAATAGTATTTTTATTTATTTTCTACTTTCATAATAGGACTGCTATCTGGCTCTCACAGCGCAGTTACGGGATAATATCAATGATGAATATCTCTAGGTAAGACTAATTGTTATGTTTTCAGGTACTAATCTGACTACCCGTAACGACGGTCAAAGAACAAAAGAACTAGCAATGGCAGCCGAAACCAGCAGCTGAATGTGCTTTCAATGTTGTAAATGAAAATATATTAAGTATGCAGTGCTTATTATTGTACTGGTAAACATAAGTGCATTTTGAAATAAATTCTTGCTAATGGTAGTAATGTTCATTACGATGATTGAACTCATCTATTATGATTTTGCCAAATGAGATTTGTAGGGAGAATTTTAGCAACAATTTCAATAGGCGTTATTTCAGCTTCCTCGTTTATTGCAGTGAACATTTTAGACAGAGAAATTTCACTGTTTTGAATTAGTAAATTAGTATAGAATACTGGCATGAAGTCTTTATTGGATAGTAAATTTATTTTTTCTTTATTCAGAAACGTTACCTAAAGTTAAGTAGTGTGATGAGGGGCTCATCTACTTATACTAATATTTATAAAGATCATAAGTTGTCTGTAAATGTTCGCTCTTAGCGATAAGACTGCCCATTTTGTCACCCTTTGTAAAATGATCATATTTATTTTCTGTGATTTACATAAATAATACGGTGTACATATAATAAAGAGTTCGTATGATTGTAGGGGGTAATCTCAGTATTTACTCAATCGATTTTTACTAGTAAAAATGCATATTATTTGTGACTGTCATAGGTTGTGTATTATCGGGATAATGGAACATACCTACCTTTTTGTGGTAAGTAGTCGGATTCCTTCACAAGTTAAAATGTTTATCACGCAACTAAGCGGGCACGGGGTAGCTTTTCACGTATAAATATCATAATTATAGTGTAATGTAATTGATGCATTATGGTTAAATATTTCTGAGTCAATATTCGACAGGCTCCGTGGCGTAGCGGTAGCGAACGCAGCCGCTGCACAAGGAGGCGCGGGTTCGATCCGCGCCCAGTGCAAATATTTGCATGTATATGAATATTTGCACTGGTCTTGGTCGTGCTTCGGAAAGCACGTTAAGCCGTTGGTCCCGGTTGCCATACGAACATCTAATGGCAGTCGTTACGGGTTGTTGGAGCCCTCAAAAGTCCAACAATTGGTCTAACTGCAATGCTTCGTTATCGCCTTCGGGTTGTGGAGGTCAGACGGCAGTCGCTTCATGGAAAATATCGAACTTTAGCCAAATGAGCAGTTAAACTGGTAAAGCGAACCCCAGGCTCCAAAGCTGAAAAAGCTTCAGATGCGACTGGGATTAACGATGAGATGAGATGATGATTTCCGATTCAATATTTATAGTTACCATTTGTTTGATTTACTTAACAAATAACCTTATTTACAAATAGAGTATTATTTCCAGAGAGTCATTTATCATATTCGATTTCAATTCGTCAGAAATCAGTTCCACGCGATTTGCTTCAATCATAAAGCTTCAATAAAGGGTCACTCGATTCAGAAGCACAAATCGATATCTCGTGTAAAACTAGACTTTTGTCGCTTCGATTATCCACATCAGAAGTTTTTGATGGATTATAATGATTGGAACAGTAATCATTATAGTTTTCTTATTGATCACGGATTTTTAATATTTTTATTGCACAACGTGTTTGAATACAGTACAATAATACAGTAAAGACTGATTTACACCATCATCATCATCATCATCATCAGCCTTTACTCGTCCACTGCTGGACATAGGCCTCTTTCATGGCACGCCAACAAGCTCGATCCTGAGCAGTTCTCCGCCAGCCACTACCAGCCACCTTTTTGATGTCGTCGCTCCATCTCGCCCAAGGGCGTCCCACGCTACGTTTACACGGTGAAATTTAATTGCCTATGGCATACAATAAAATTGATGCAACAAATGGCTTGCATCCTCTAAATGGTGTTTACACAATGCAACTTTTATTGTTGCTCTAACTGAATAGATGCCATAGGCAATTAAATTGCGCCGTGTAAATCAGTCTTAAGTCCTAGAATGTGTGATCCGACAATGCAGTTTTGAAGATATAAGTAATACATGTAGGTATATCTAAGTTACATTGATAATATTAAGACTAAAGATAATTCGTTTTCCAGCAAAATGTGACGACCAATTTACATTAAATTTCACCCACTTTCTAACACATATAGGAAATGAATTTTCAAAAATCATACTTCTCACCCTTATTTAAGGAATTCTAGTACAAAATTTTATGGGTCATACAGGTGAGATGATGGGCCGTGTGCTGTCTGGCAATGAATGAATGAATTTAGATTTTTATTACCTACAGCGTTCCGCACTTTTACCCGCATCATTGCAGATCCCGAAGGAATAACGGGAATAGAAGTGTCTTTTGTGTTAATTCTGTCTATAATGCATATACGTATATGTCAAACTAGCAATGACCCGCGGTTTTACCCGCGTAGGTTTTGATATGCTCCGCTCCTATTGGTCGCAGCGTGATGTTATACAATATGTTAAGAAAACCCTGTCCGACCCGTAAGGATAATAAAGGTTAGGTAAACACATGACCAAATAACATATGAAACTTTACATAATCATCATAGTAACAATATTAGTGAATTTTGAAATAATCTTTTTTCCCGCGAATTAATTCCAACTTCCCCAAAATTTGGTAATTTTTAAAAAGTGACAACATAATTTTTGACGTTATAATTCTGAACGAATAGAGATACTACCGCGTGCCGCGTGCCCTGCCCCTCTTCACCCGCGCCTGTATGGCCTACCGCACATGTTTTAAGTTACCTCTTTTTGCGAAATAATATTTATTTTTTTAGGGGGATTTTCTTTTTTAGTTTAGCCCGGCTTTGTAGACATTAGTAGAATCAGTTAGCGATACCTAATACCTTTAGGATCGGACAGGGTTTTCTTTACATATTGTATAGCCTAAAGCCTTCCTGGATTAATGGGCTATCCAACGCAAAAATATTTTATCAAATCCGGCAAGTAGCTCCTGAGATTAGTGCGTTCAAAGAGAGAAACAAACAAACTCTTCAGCTTTATATACATATTAGTATAGATAGATAGATTTCAACCAAATTCGTTTAGCAGTTATTGCGTGAAAGAGGAACAAATATCCCTCACAAAATCGCGTTTTTATTATTACTAATTAGGATTTATATTTGAAAGAGCTAAACGATACGAACGAGCTAATTTGAAAAAAGACAGCCTCCGTGGCGTAGCGGTAGCGGACGCGGCCGCTGCGCAACGTGGCGCGGGTTCGATCCCCGCACAGTGCAAGTATTTGTATGCATGAATATGAATATTTGCACTGGTCTGGTCGTGCCTCGGAAAGCACGTTAAGCCGTTGGTCCCGGTTGCCATACGAACATCTACTGGCAGGCGTTACGGGTTGTTGGAGCCCTCAAAAGTCCAACAATTTGGTCTAACTGCAATGCTTCGATGTCGCCTTCGGGTTGTGGAGGTCAGACGGCAGTCGATTCACGGAAAATGTCAAAGTTTAGCCATATCAGCTGCTGGACTGGTAAAGCGGACCCCAGACTCCAAAGCTGAAAAAGGCTTCGGATGCGATTGGGATTGGCGCTGGGATGATGATGATGATGATTTGAAAGAGAATTTTAGAAGAGAATTTTTGATGAAATGAATTGATGAAAAAATTAGTAACCATAGTATTAAGTATATCCATTACAAAGAAGAAAAGAAAAAAAGTATATAATGTGACTAGTACAACAAAATCGTAAATTAACTAAATTAAAAAAAAAAGGGCAATAAAACTTTGTGGACCACAAACGTGGCTTTTGTTTCGTGTCTCATAGAGATCAACATTTCTAAGTAATTTATCATTCTGCTATACTAGCTGCGACCTACGATATCACTCGCATAAGTTTCGACCTCGTAAAAATATCCATACTAATATTATAATTGTGAAAGTATCTCTGTCTGTCTGTCTGTCCGGTTTTCACGCCAAAACTACTGAACCGATTGTAATGAAATTTGGTACACAGATAGTCTAGAGCCTGAGAAAAGACATAGACTATATAACATCAGTAAGAAAAAATATTGCGAAAACGGGAGCGCACGCGGACGTAAATATTGCTCCAATTATTTTAACAGGCGCTTATTTTATATCAACTGAGCTAAACCCGAAGGCCACGCGGACGGAGTTGCGGGCAACAGCTGGTAGTATTAAATAAACAAGTGTGTGTCAAATTTCATCCAAATCCGACCAGTAGTTTTAGCGCTAAGAAACATCTATTCATCCATATAAACATTCACGTTTACAATACTAATAGTTCTGTCTATTGTGCTAATAGGCTTAGGTATATTATATGTAGTATTAACCTATTACATTCTGTGAAATTCAACCTTATTTTAATATTGAGTAAGGTTGTTTTTGTAATAGTGATATGATGGCTGATGTTAGTATTTAATTTATCTTGTTCTTAGTAATTTCATCTCAATTCACTTTGTAGTGTTTACCTGCTATATTTACGAGTAAATTAATCATGAAATTTAAAGTCTCTTCACATAATTTAATAATGTTACTGGCATGTTATTATTACGTTGTTATATCTAAGTTAATTTAAATGTGAAGTGGAGTCAACTGTGGTATATGAGGGTTATTAAAATTTTGGTTATTTGAAATTTTAGGTTTTTTATTTTCGCTCATTATCATAACTTTCATTTTCTTGATGTGAAATATGAGATAAGTATTTCAGGAGTATCTACTTAACTATTTCATAAACGTCCATAGCTGAAATTGAATTAAGAAAACAGCATCAAAATGGGTTTTCTGTCAAATCTGAGATAATTATATTGAAATTAGCTTTCCGCCAGCGGCTTCGGCCTCGTGGAGTTCGGTTATATCACGCTTTTTAGATTTCCCTCGGAAATATAACTTTTTTCCGGGATAAAAGGTAGCCTATGTCCTTTCTCAGGGTCTTAAGATTGTCTTTGCCAAATTTAATCAAAATCGGTTGAGAGGTTTAAGCGGGAAAGCGTAACAGACAGATAGACAGACAGACAGAGCTACTTTCGCATTTATAATACTAGCTTTCCGCCCGCGGCTTCGCCCGCGTGGAGTTCGGTTATATTGCGCTTTTTAGATTTCCCTCGGGAACATCAATTTTTTCCGGGATAAAAGGTAGCCTATGTTCTTTCTCAGTGTCTAAAGATTGTCTGTGCCAAATTTAATCAAAATGCTGTTTAAGCGGGAAAGCGTAACAGACAGACGGACAATGTTACTTTCACATAATATTCGTATGGATTAAATAATGTTAAAAGTAAGAGTAATAGTGTAGTGTACGATTAATATTGACGTTTTAATTTAATTGAAACTTCCATTGTCGCAATGTCCATTAATTTTAAAATACTTTATATGTTATTCAAAATCAGTTCTTGTCGTACAATACAACATGGTAATGCTATCAGCCTTTTGCTCACTTATCCCATTGACAGCCGCGAAGCGAACCAATTTTTTGAAGCCCAATGAGCTTTCCTTATTATTTTTTTATTATCTTATCCTTGAGTAAAATGTTTATAAATATTGTAGATGTTTTATTGTTAAGTAGCTTGTTTATTTCAAATGTAAAGGAATTACGTCAATAATAAATATTTTGTTAGTTAACTAATGTCTGAAACGTGTTTTTTAATTGTGTATTAGGCTGTTTGTTTTTGTGAGTTTATAGGTTTATAAACGCACCTGTACCTAACAGGAGAAATGCCAAGTGTAGAGCTAAGTTATTAAAAACAAAATGCTAGCCACATCAATTCCTGTGATCGACCTTTATCAAAAAAAAAAAAAATCTTGTAAGACTTTACTAAACTTAATTCCTGACGCTAAAGCATTGAACGTATCTTAAAATAGCAACAATATAATTCCAATTTCAAATGAATCTAATGTAATAAAGATATTTACATTCCGACGTAATTTACGTAGCCATTGTCGCCAGTATTAATATAATTATATCAAAGCAATTTCTTTTGAGTCGGTTGCTACCAGTTTCGCCGAACTTTGCACTCGTCCTATCAGCCTATGTAGCCTTAGATTATTATGGCGTGCCTCCCTTTGATCGGCGAATTTTCATGAATATTTTCATTTACATTTGCATTCTATAAATTTTGTTTACTCTGGGATACCGGAATTTTCTTCTTTGAAGTCTTTTTGTTTTTGTTATTCGTATGAAGGGGAATTCGCAATGTGATCAATAATTTTGTAAAATGTAATATTAATGATGTAATGTAATTTAAATGATTGTTAAATGTAATCGTTAAAGTATCTGTGAATAAGTTGATTATTGTGATTGGAAATATTAAATTATTTAAGCTTAAGTATCGCGAAAATTTGCTAACATTTGACTAACACAATACCGCTTTCCTTATTAATATTAATTTTCTAGACTGAGAGCGAAAAACACTTTTGATTAACTAAGAAACAACTCTAGTGAGTTTATATTTAGCTACTATAAAATAATTAAACTCTACATTATTTCGGTAACCCGACATTAGGGTGTCTAGTAAATAGGGTGAAGAGAAAATACTCACTTTTCGTTCGAAAAAATCCTCACCAAACAAAATAAAATTCTAGAACCCTTTTCTCACAGTACAATTTCACTTTAAAGTTACACTTAACAATGTACTAGTCACTTTCACTTGGCAGACAAATATAGACAACCGTCAAATAGACGTTACTATTTTCGTAACACAACTTGGGAACGGGACGCGCGTCCTATCCCGGCGGCGGTCAGGACAAACTGAGTTGCTTCGTCATACACAGTGCACCGAAAACGGGCAAAGATTCAAGTCTGTTCAGCCAAGCAGCAAACTTATTGAAGCATAAACAGGATAATGCTATAAATCTGAGGTCGTTCATATGGCTGTAAAGTCGTATGTAGCGAAACAGTTAAACGTGCTTTGATCTAACATCGTGGTCTGTTTAAATATTATTTTTTTAAACGTCAGACTGTTTAAAGTTTCTCTTGCGGTGTTTCAGTAGTATTCGAAAAAGCTTGCGTCTTGACTGTCATTTTTAACATCTTGCGGTGTGATGATTTCTTAATGTTATGAAATCCGTTTTGACTGTGGATGTTTATGAAATCTTTCTTAGGCTAAGCAAGGACCACGGAATTAAATCGTTGCGGAATCGCCAACCTGCAGCTTAATTTAGTAACATACTATCAGTAGATTCAGTAGCACTGACATGGATTTCATTTTGACAGTTCAAGACCATTAGTTGCGGTATTTACGTTGTTGGCAGACACATTTTTCGAACATACATAGCAATGCATTAGCAATAAGCTTCAAAATGATTTCCACTGATAGTAATAATTGAATATAACGCACCCGAGGCCACACAGAATTTATTTTGTAGTGTTATTTTTTTTTAACACCCTTGCTCGTAAAGCTGATGTAATCCCACCGGTTTTAAATATGTAAAGCGGGCCATAACAAACGCGTGTGTTATCAAAGCAAATAGTTAAGTTATAGTCCATACAATTTTTTTTTTTTTTTTTTTTATAAATTATAAACAAGCGCTTGACCGCAATCCCGCCTGATGGTAAGCAGTGATGCGATCATTGATGGTAAATTCCATAACAGCATTATTTGTCATTTCAAATAATTATGGAACTGATCGCCGCCGCGTGGCTCTAGCCAGTGAGCAGCGCGCTGTTCCATATTTGAATGGCTAATAATAATAATAATGGCTAATGGCGGAAAAGCAACAGTGTGCATTCACAGATTGAGTTTATTTAAAATAACTGATGTCCTATTTGAAATAAACAAATTTGTATTTGTTTGTATTTAAATGAGTATTTGTAAAAAAAAACAGTTTATTCGGTAATTTAAAAACTTGACTGCATGCTCTAGCATCTTTGCCAAAATTTTCACGCAGCTACGGCAGAAAATAAACCTCGCGCCATTTTTCTCAAATTTTCTTTTCTTTGTACTTGTATTCTGAATATCTTTTTTTCTGTTTCCTCGCAAGTGTGTTAAAAATGTCGTACGATATACGTGTGCATTGGTTATAACATGCTCGGCTCAATTACACCCTCGCCTTCGGCTCGGGCTGAAATTCCGCCTCGCATGTTATAACCATCATTACGCACTAATATCGTAATGTACTATAATATATACCTAGTTGCTGTGCGGAATGCAGTAAATAATAACTTGATAAATTTTATTAGCGTTCGTGATTTTATTTCGCATGAACATGCGAGTCACCTTTATAGAGTTCCAAGTTCCAAAATCATGTGCAAAGGTCAATCTTTATGAAAAATCTGTTATTGATAACATATCAACTCCTCGTAAATCGGACCTGCGGAGTTAAGTTATTAGTTATGTGTAGTGCGGAGTTTAGTTAATACTATTAAAACTAAATTCAAAAATGCGTTAATCTCAGGAAATACTGGTCCGTTTTGAAAAATTCTTTTTGCGTTGCATAGGACATTAATCCAGAAAGGTATAATAATATATAACATCACGTTGCGACCAATAGGAGTGGAGCATATAAAAAACCCCGTATCGAAACCTACGCGGGTGAAACCGCGCGGCGCAGCTAGTTATTTATAAAGTTAATTTATTTAGAAAACGTAATAACTAGAAATACACAAGTTAAGCTTTTTGAAGTATAAATTTAACTTAAATAATATTATATTTCTAGAAATTGTGTCCAAAATACATTAGGTACACTTAAATCCAATTGAAATCTCCAACTAAATGAATGAACCTTTAAACCAGATATCAAATTTTGCATCTACTCCATTTCGAAATCGAAAGTTTAATGCGAACAAATCAATCAGAATGATACGATAGCTCAATTTGAAATGGCTGCGATCAATTACGTCACAAGTTTTAAAGGGTTCCCATGCGCTACCCTTTCAACTTTCTCATTCTCAAAGGCTTAAAACTTCGGGAAAGTTATTTCGTAGTGATTTTATTAGAATATTTAAAAGACCAGTGAATGTAGACCCCTGGGACTACAATTTAATTTTGAGTGTAGAATCAATTGTGACGGAGATGTCGTCCAAGGAACGTTGGACGATGTGTCGTCTCGACATCTGCAAACCTGAGGTTTACAAAACTAAATTCCGGCCATCTTATTTCTCAGCAAAATCTGTAATTTTCGCATAATTTTCAAACAAGTTTTAGATGTTCTTAATGAAAATGACATGATCATTGAAGGTCATTTCTGAATAATTTGAAAGGAAGAAATGAAATCGATAAATTTTAGTTCATTTAAAATGCACATAATAATAACTTTGAACAGGCTTAAACAAATCTTAACTCATTAAATAGCTAGTAAACGTCTATTTGTCAAATATTTCTTATTCTTCGTCAGCCTATACCTAGAGGTCCACTGCTGGACAAAGACCTCTCCCAAGGCTTTCCAAAATGACCGGTCTTGTGCTGCCTGCATCGATCGGCTTCCCGCGACCTTCACCAGGTCATCGGCCCATGCTCTTGTTCGGCCACGTACAGCCACATCACGTACCGGAAGATACAGCGTAGGAAGGCCTCCCTACGCTGCGTCTTCCGGTACGTGGCCGTGTTCCGCCGTGGTCAAATTTTTTCCTACTGAAATAAACATACAACTTAACATCTACGCTATTTCCCCAAATATGTTCTAATTATTATATTACCCATACTACCCATATACCTATTATGTAATTCACTGATACACTAGAGCTATGGGCTCCGAATGCCCACTTGATTTTTAGATATCGCTAAGCGGTCGATTCTCCACGTGACCGACGTGGCGTGGCTAAAGAGTCAGCGTTGCCATATAACGCACACTATCATGGGCGTACCCAGGGGCGCAGGCGGGGGCAGCTGCCTGCCCTCGGGAAATCTTGCAGAACTCCCCAAATTACTAATTAAAGTATAAACGGAGACATATACAGGATCAATTGAGTCTATTTGCCCTACACAATGCACCACCCGGTCTGAAATCGCCAACCCGCATTGAGCAAGCATGGTGATTACGCTCAATCCTTCTCTGTATGAGAGGAGACCTGTGCCCAGCAGTGGGACAGTAAAAAGGTTGATGATGATGATGATGATGAATGCACCACAAATACCTAATGTTTCTTGTATCTACATGAAACATTAGATATTTGAAGTGCAATGTGCACAAGCACATCTGTGCTTTTATAATTTGTAAGACAAAATAGCTGGGGATGATCCACCCACCAGACAAAATCTTGCCGCCAAGCGATTCGTCGTGTTCCAGCATGATGTCTGGTGAAGCCGTACGGAGGACGGGTCTGAGCAGTTGTGTTGCGATGTGTGCCGGGTACGGTGCGTCAAGTGTTGCTGTGTCGGGAGTTTAATCGTGGAAGGTCTCCACATCAATCTCACATCTCACTCTGGCACACCATCGTTGGTCGTCGGGTTTAACATTGCACCACCTTTTTTTTTCGTGGTGGAAATCCTCATAGGATGTCAGCCGCCCTGGGGTGGGCGACGGGGTCTGTCAGACTTTTACTGACTAAAACCACCCCGGTGTCTCTTCTATCACGAGCGTAAACTAAACTGACTTACCCCTGGCTTGAATAAGAGGTACTTGCTTCTTATTCTGTTAATTTCTCTTCTGTCCGAACGCAAATTCCATCAAAACATTTTAGAAAATTATCGTAGAGCTTTCTGTTACATACCGTTAAATTCAATACAGTTGGCATTGTTACCCGATATGGTTGAAACGAGAAGAAAATAATATTAGCAGATAAAATTCCGATTTAGTATTCAATTAAAAATTTTGCTGTCTTTCGGGGTAGATTAGGTAACGCGAGAAAAAACATTCTACTAATATTATAAATGCCAAAGTTTGGATGTAAATTTTCAGTTGTTGGATATAAGGTTACTTTTTCACGCAAAAAATAATGTACGAATTTGGATGAAATTTTGCAGATAGGTGGTATATAACTGGGAAAAACATACGTTTTATCCGGATAATGTCACGGGATTGAAACTTATGCGGGTGAAACCGTGGGCCCAGCTAGTATTGAAAAGAAATTTCATTAGAAAGGACAAAAATAACTGTTGTTGAAAGTGAAAAAAGTTCAGCAGAGATTATTAAATTCTTAATCTGAGTAAGGGTACCTACTCCTAAAAATTCTTGAACATAATTAATAGGTATACGATTGCCTTCACTCACACACAAGATAAAAATACATAAAGTGATCCCACGCACATTTTCTGAAAAAATCATTACTCAATATTGTCTAGATCGCATCTTTGCTATTGGAATCCCACCTGATAGTAAGCAGTGATACAATCCTTGATGGTAAAGCGCGCTAGTTTATGAAGAGCCAATTCACTCAAAAAGAAAACTGAGTGAACAGGAAGGACGACGGCAGTTGAGCGAGGTGATGCAGTGTTTAACCCAACCATCGATGCTGCGCCAGAGGGAGATTGATCTGGAGACTATCCAAGTATCCACGATCTAACTCCCGACACAACAACATTTGGCGCATCCAACCCGGCACTCATTGAAACACCACTGCTCAGGCCCATCCTCCATCAATTCTTTCTTTTTTTTAACTCTACACTTCCAAATATTATGTTTGAGCCGCCTTAATGGTCGCACTTATGTTAACAAAAAACACGTCAAACAATTTATGCGAAATCTGTCAACTCCCGACTGCTTAACCTAAACAAAGCCACACATTCAGCCCTCAATTATGACGTGCTACCATCCGTTATATCACATCATCTCTGACAACCACTCGACTTACTCCCACAGCATCAGAAGTGCCGCCTCGCTAACGGTCAGTCCAGCTTAGTCCTGCTTATTTTCATATTGTGAAGAGCGTTTATCGCGTCATATTCTATGACAGCCAACGACAAATCACGGTCGTTTTGACAGCAAAATGAGTTAATATCGAGGGAATAAACGTCGAATTTTCATTTGGTCTAGTTGGATTGAAATTTGGTTGGTTTCATTTAATATGGATTGCTTGTGATATTGTGTGATATTGAAGTCATACGAATTAATTTAATTATTATTAATCATAACACCTTCACCCATGAATATAATGGAAAGCCTAACGAGTCCCCGAAATGATCAAACATTCTACAAATAAGTAATCTAAATCAAATTGCAACTGCCTATTGTTTTACATAATAGATATGTCGCAGCTAATTGGTTTAATTAGCCGATTATTTAACTAAATAATCGGCTAATTAAACCAATTAGCTGTATTTTAGTCTAAAAGCGAGGTAGCCACCTAGTTTTTAGACTAAATGATGACCGTTTAGCTAATGGCCTAGATGATATTCAATGAATTATAGTTAAGGTTAGAACTGAAATCAAACACGCGCGAGCCGTATTAGTCGCAATAACTAAATCAGGGCACTCCGACCTTCAACTGACCGTCCAGTTAGGACCAGGCTCGGGTTCATGGCGCGTTTTTTTCCACATGTGCCTCAAAGGCTTCTCAGCACACAGCGATGGGGTCCACAACGACTGACACCTGTCTGGGCTGCGAGTTATTGGAAAGAGAAACTGTGGCCCCTGGAGCACAGGTAAGTGAAAGAACACGGTAGGTTTTTGTGAGTAAAAGTCTGACACGCCTTTCCGGCCCTCCCAGAGTCATTTGATGATTTCCCTTCCAATAAAAATGTCAACCCGACCGAAGCGAGGCGAGTACTACTTCCAAAAGCCAGGCAGTTGGCTAAGCGGCTAATAATCATAAGGTATAAAAAGCATAAAATGGTCGTCTGCAATATGCAACTGAAACAGACAAACACGTATTCCTTTGACATCACGTTTCTAAACATAACTGAAATCCTCACACACGAGTTAACTTTTAAACGATTTCACGCATCGAAAAATTATCACCTTATTCTATTATAATAATAAGTACTTACTAACCGAAACAATTTTATTGACTACAATACATACAAACATTCCTTATAAAAACACGACCGACGAACGAACTTGAAGCCGAAATCCTTAATAAAACGTGGTTTATATTTAGAAAACTATTTTTATAACGGTCTGTCTTTCGCCCCTTTGGAAGACGGTTCACGGCGAAGCAAGGAAGCTGTGTGAAGAAACTTGATCCATAATTCTACTGAGTTTGAGCCAAAAAATCTCCGTAATGGCCCATTGTCTTGAACTTTGACCTTTAAAAGAGTAAATTATAATTTATACTTGCTCGCCTGTTATGACAAAGTTTTTGAGCTATGAGGTTTTATAGATAAAATACGTGTGTGTATCTTTTTTTTTTCTCAAAGTTTAATTATACTGAAGATTGTGTTAAAACACGGGAAAATCAGCTTTTGGTATGGTGGTATTTTGGGTATAAGTTTCATATAATTTCTACCAATCATAGTGGCATTTCACTAGCTGTATGCCACGGTTTCTGCATGCATAAGTTTAGACCCTGTGGGAATACCAGGACAAAAAGTATCCCATGTGTTAATCCTGGGTTACCAAATATTTGTATAAATTCGTACATTCCTTTTTTTGCATATAAGAGTAATAAAGATCCAATCATACAAACTTTAATGTAAATTTAATATTAATAGGAAAAGGACGGACGATATAAAATGACTTACTTTTATTCAATTTGTTGCCTATGCGTTTTGTAGAAATAGTAAAGTAAAAACTCGTTTATTTTTCCACAATAATCAAACCAATTTTCATAAAATAAAATTAAATAGAGTCTATTGGAGCCTAAACTAGGGTAGCCCTGTATTTCAGGACTCCAGGTTTTGCTCCCGCGGCGAGTAAGTTATTACGATTCATTACTAAATGACAACTAGTGGTGTAGGTAATTGTTTGAGTGATTGTTTGTAAGTGCAGTGAGTGTATAAATATATCAACCTATGTGTGTGTTCGTGTTTGTGCATGTAAAAAGAAATGATTATCCAATGGAACGAACTCAGTATACCATAGTACAGAAACTAAACCAGTAAACTCTACGTGATAATGGAGTAGGTACAATGAAACATTTCTTAGTCCATAATATAACTATGTAGATATACGGAATGTAACTGCATCTAGTCCCAGAACAGACGTGGAAGTGCCATCTATCATAGAAATTTAACCTCTGTTAGAAATTGAACGTAAGTGTGTCGTAGGTCTGCCCGGCTTGGGTAGAGCACTGCCGTCTCCTAGTAGCGGCGATTTGCGGCGATCTCTTGCTTCCGACCCTGGTCCAGCACAAAGTCCGGAGCGACAGTACATGGCAGGCCGTCATCTCCTTCTGCGAAGCAGTGATGCTGGCAAAGGGGGAGGCGGAGCGCGTGAGGCAGCGGGAATCCCAGCGCCCTTACGCCACTAGCCACCACAGGAGACGCCCTGGTCGGGAGACGACACGGAACTCCCAGCCGCCGTAGGAGCGGGCCTGCGGGCGGTGAACAGTGGGCAGCTCGTCGTTCGATAAGGACCAGGCCCCGGTCGATGGCGCGTCGTGTTTCACGCGCGCCTCAAAGAGATGTCAGCACATCGTGACGGGGTCCACGAAGACCGATGCCTCCTGGGTCAGGGCTGCGAGTTGGTTAAACAAGAAACCGTGGCCCTGACTGAACACGGATAGGTTTTAGTCAGTAAAAGTCTGACACGCCCTTCCGCTCCGCCCAGAGCGGGAGATGTCATTTGATGATTCCCATCATCCCATGCTAACAAAAAAAAAAAGGTATGTCGTACATATCTCTTAACATCAAACATTGACTCTGTCAATTGATATTATGTTTTGTTACAAAAGAAATAAGATTCCTATTTTATGACCTGTATTATATTTAGCTTTATAAATAACGCAAAAACAAAACTAGCCGTGTGTGAGCCACCACTGCAAATTACGAAATGGCTGTCTAAACAGGCAGACGGCACATCACTAAAATAACAAAGCATTAATAAGGCCACTTTCACCCTTTAGGTATAAAACCCTAAAAGGATAGCATCTCAAGGCCACACCAAAATCGTTGACAAACTCAAACACCACTTCATAAGTCCCCAAAATACGTCAAACAAATAGTTGGACATAAAACATTTTTGCCACGTCAAATGTTTGACCAAACATCGGTTGGTGGGGAGTGTCTGGCAACCCGCCAATAAACATGAATCATCGCGCTCGGCACAAACCACCGGCGATTTGTCAGCATTACGCTAGGGAGGCGACACAAGGGACATGTGTGAATGAAGTGTGGGGCACTTTTTTGCCGCAGCTCCCTAAATTTTGTAGTTCGGTGATTAGTAATGGTGGTAAAAAATCAATAGCCACACACATTTTGGCTTGAGTGTTGATCGAGTCATCTTTTTCCTGCTCTTATCGAGTGATCTGTTTAAGAGAGTGAAATTCTAAAAAGTACGAGTAATAGTAATAGTAACTTTTTCTTCTTTTTGAGGCCAAATGATATTTTGAATACTTTGAATAAGCACTAAGAAAAGTAGTCTTCCATTTGCCACAAAACTAGAACTAGGCTAGAATGAATAGGCTATTAATAAACTAGCGCGTATTGCCATCAATGATTGCATCACTGTTTACCATCAAGAGAGATTGCGGTCAAGCACTAGTTTATAATTATGAAAAAAAATGCAGTTCATATACACAAACAGCTTTACAGCAGTATTCTTCTTCTTCAGCCTATAGAGGTCCACTGCTGCACAAAGGCCGCCCCCAAAGCTTTTATTTCTTTAGGGAGACTTGCCATAATCCCCACATTTGGCAGGCAGGTTGAGGTTCGCAGTGATTTGTTATACAGGAGAAACGCTGCTACCCGCTTACCTGGTGAGAGTTCGCTTAGTCGCATCTTATGACACTCACGAGAGGACATGGGTTGGTACTATTCAAAGGCCGGTACTACAACAGTATCGGTAGCTCCAAATTGGTGTTTATACTCTTCAAACATTACATTTTGTCTGTATGTTTTTGCTACATTATCAGATAAAATAACATACAATAACTACAAGTTTAATATGAAGCCAGCCACCTCAACACATGCACTTCGCCCATCTCTAGAAATATCACACCGACTAGTTCCATCCACGCATGTGTGACATTATGACAGGTGTCATAGTCTCTTTTGTACCTCCCTATCTCGACCGTTTCCTGTGAACTATTGTTATCATAGATTTCATGATGTTTTATTATTCTAAAACATTTTGCCTCCCTAAAATTGCAAGTGTCATTACAAAATTTATAATTTAAGCTAAATCCGGATGTTTAACTGATACCCTTATTTGGACATATGGGTTTAGTTGAAATGATTTAGGTGTGATTGAGGATTTTACATAGAAATGTGTTGAGGCTCAGATGTTAATAAGACTATTAAATTAAAAGCAAGTGGACTGTAAATACCATATATTTAAAAATAATCGTTAACAAGTTATTAAGTTTAAGGGATGTCTGCTCGTGGTCGTGTCAGACGATGCATTGCATCATGTCGGCCCGGTCCGTAGTCGACGCCGCCGCGCGTCATCGAAGTGTGTGTGAACAATATGTTTTTTTTTTGTACACAGAAATCAACTCATCTCTAGAGACAGACTGTAGTAGTCTGTTATAGAAATGACAAGTGCATCAAACTTTTGACCCAATTGCGGAAAATCCCAAAGGGAAGGTATTTTATTCTGTTTACCTTTGCTCACGTACTCCGCCCATCTCTAGAGACATCAAGGCGACTGGTTCCAATCATGTGTGACACAAAAAGTGTCTTTTTGGCCCACCATATCTCGACAATCATTTTTTCACAATTCGTTAACGTCTTTTTTGGCATATCCTTAATGAATTCTATTTTATTGTAAGTTAGTTGTCGATTTAACACATGATGCAAACTTACTACATACTTACTTATTACGTAGATTTATTTCACAAGCGGCCTTGTGCCTCATAAATATCGAGTCATTAAAAGTGCATCAGTAAAAGTTATTTTTATTAATGTACCTTATGTGCACACACAACTCCGCCCATCCCTAACGACATCACGACGACTAGTCCCAGCCACGCACATGTGACATGAAATTGTCATGTCGTCATCTTTTGAATCGACCGCGGCTGATCTGAAAATTAGGGTAATATTTTTAATTGTACATTTATTTCACTCTGCTTATCTTTGCACATACAACTCGGCCCATCTCTAACGACATCAGTCGACTAGTCCCAGTCACGCACGTGCGACATGACAATTGTCATCTTTTTGTCGGCTGCGGCTAATATCAAAAATAGGGTATTGTTTTTAATTGTATTTTTATTTCACTCTGCTTACCTTTGCACACAATAATTCGGCCCATCTCTAAGGACATCACGTCGACTAGTTCCAGCCACACATGTGCGATATGACGAGTGACACAGTCTTTTCCGCGCCAAGATATCTCGACGATCTTTTTGCATCTGTCATTAGCGTCCTTTTTCACGTGTCCGTAATGAATTCAGTTTTATTAGTTAATCGTTTTAAACGAGACACGGCTCTCTTTGAAGTGCTGATTTTAAAATAGCCTTTTTGAACATGTGCAGAAATAATTTGATTTATCTTACCGTTTTGATGAGTAATAATTAAGAAAATGTATGGCTTTTTACATAAATTGTTTTTATGCATTATAGAGTACCTACGTACGAGTTCTTCGTATGCACGGAAAAAAACCGGAATTGTAGATTGTTGATTGAGTGTTTAAAAAGAGTCGATCAATCTTTTCCTAGCTATATTGGGCTAGCTATGTTGGGGTCAGCGTCCAGTCTAACTAGATAGATACAGCTGAATATCAATATTTTACATAGAGTGATTGTTTATCTGACCACAGTCCAGTTACTGGGTAGCACAATAACCCTTGGTAAGACTCTGGTTCTTAGAGTGACACCGTTATTATAATTCTTGAGATAGGATCGAGAATTTGTGTAGTAGGCCATAACATCAGCTGCGGGCAGAAGTTACCATCCACCAGACAAAGTCGTTCGTCGTGTTCCGGCATGATGTCTGGTGAAGCTGTATGGAGGACGGGTCTGAGCAGTTGTGTTGCGATGTTTGCCGGGTACGATGCACCAAATGGTGTTGTGTCGGGCGTTTGGCCGGGGAGGGTCTCCAGTTCAATCTGCCGCTGGCGCAGCATCGTTGGTCGTGTTGTTGGGTATAACATTGCATCACCACGCTCAACTGCCATCTTCCTTTCTATTTACTCAGTTTTTTTTTTTTTTGATTGAATAGGCTTTTAGTAAACTAGCGCGCTTTACCATTATTGTATCACTGCTTACCATTAGGCGGGATTGCAGTCGAACACTATAATTATAAAAAAAAAAATATAAAGCTAAGTAGTCCTGAAATACCTACATTTATGTTGATTTGGAATGCATTTAAGTTTGTCCACAATTATTTTACCTCTAATAAAGATAAGATCGCTGACCATTACGATAAGGTCGCTGGCCCAGCGACCTTATCGTAATGGGGATAAGGCTCACATTGATTTTAAGAGACTTATTAGTGGCAGCTATCTAACAAGAACCTTATAGTAAGGATAATAAATGTCACTTTGATTTGGCTATTGAATCAAAATCGGAGGCAAAATAACTGTGAAAGGATGGTAAGTGTTGGGTTTGTCACAGGGCTTTTCAGTTACATGCTTTTAAGTGACGTTAGTGCGATCGAATCAATTTTAGCTGGGTATTTGGTGCCATTCCGAGCATCCATCAGTGCCCTCAACGTGCAGCTGAGAAGAACATGTAACTATCTCCCCGTTTGTGGAAACCTGAACAAACTTTTCTTGCTTCCGCCTACCTTTGCCTGATGTCTGTTTAGAGGCTTCCAAGTTACCGTCAATTCACTGTTGCTGATTCTGTTGGAGGTTTTATTACCTGTGATTATTAATCCTGGCCGTTCTTTATACGTCAATTTAATTTAAATCTGATGGTAAATAGATGACTGGTTGTTCTTTTTCAATTACAAAAATGATGTGTGCTTCTCTTATGCTAAGAAATATACCTGCTCTGTTTATTAAATTAAATGATATTTCGTTTATTACTTATAATATAATAGATTCACGCAACTTCTTTCTTGTTGTCTTTATAATTGTTGGCAGACAACCCTATAATCATATCGGCTTACCTGATTTAAAATAGTCACCGCCTTTTGGCACTTGTAGAAATAAGGCAAATTGATTCATTTCGCATTGAAGATATTTCATGTTAAATAATTATAAACTTTATTGTAATGGTAACTGACTTGATTTCAGATTGACAAGCACTATTGGAAAGTTATAAAAATGTTAAAAGTTGTAATGTTAACTGAACTTTAGTCATCATAATCTCAGCGTTAATCCCAGTCGCATCCGAAGCTTTTTCAGCTTTTGGAGTCTGAGGCCTACTTTACCAGTCTAACTGCTGATTTTTTGGCAAAACTTCGAGATTTTCCGTGAAGCGACTGCCGTATGATCTCCACAACCCGAAGAGGATATCGAAGCATTGCATTTAGACCAATTGTTAGACTTTTGAGGGCTCCAATAACCCGTAACGACTACCATTAGATGTTCGTATGGCAACCGGGACCAACGGCTTAGCGTGCTTTCCATGGTACGACCAGACCAGTGCAAATATTCATATTCATGCCTACAAATATTTGCGCTGTGCGGGCCCGTGCCTCCTTGCGCAGCGGCCGCGTTCAGTACCGCTACACCACGGAGGCTGTCATACTGAAATTTAGTGTGTAGGAATTATGGTTATTATTGCATAAACTCATATTTGTTTAATGTTATGGCGATTATTTTGCTATGCTTTAATAGACACTTATTCGTTGACCAGTACCCTAATTATGTAATGCACTATTACTATCAGTTGGAATCATTTTGAAACATATTGCTAATCCATTGCTCTTTAAGTTCGAAAATGAGTCTGCTCAACAACGTAAATAATGCAATGAATGTTGTTGAACTGTCAAAATGAAACCCATTGCAACTCATAGTGTTACGCAATTACCCTGCGCTTTTGAAAGTTTCATGGTGATTGTTTTGGTGAATGGCATTCATAACTTTTAAACTAAACACATTAATGCTATTAGAAAGAGCCACTATTATTATTTATAGTTATTTCAAGCATTTAATAGGGTTAATGATGAGGGTTTCATGGTGGTGCAAAGGAAGAAGCACCGAACGCAAACAGACAAGAGCCGCCAATCCGAACCGCCGGTGTATATTTCCTGCCTAAATTACATTACTAAGACGGAGGAAATCGTGGAGTACGTACGCCAGAAGACAAGGAAGCAGTTACTGGATTCACGCCGCAGCGTCAACTTCAAGGCACGTGGTGCGTGTACCGAATTGTAATCTGCCCATAGTACTCAAATCAAATTATTTCGGAAAAATATCCATAGGTAAATTTTACACGAGTCAAAAGAACAAGATAAAAAGTAATAAAGTAAAATACGAAACGTATTTACTTTTATCAGTATATACCTCTACTTACCCACTAATAATACCAAAATACAAATAATAGTATACAAACACAATTATGGAATAGGACTTCTGGCCGCATGACGTATTATTCCGTCGCTTCCGCGGATAATATATAAATATATACGGACAAGTCACACAGATTGAGCTAGCCCCAAAGTAAGCTCGAGACTTGTATTATGGGATACTAGCTCAACGATACTATATTTATAATAGATAAACATATATACTTACATAAACATCCAAGACCCAGGCCAATCAGGAAAAGATCGTTTTTCCATCATGACCTGGCCGGTTATCAAACCTGGGGCCTCCACGTCGCAGGCAGGCGTGTTGACCGCTGCGCTACAGAGGACGACGATAAATACCATAGAAAAGCACAAGATTCTGCTAATAGTAGTGAAGTACTATTGTATAATAAAAATATGTATATTTAACTTAAGGTATTTATGTATGGGTCTGCGTCACCTAAAGTAAATACATAACAAACATATCATCAAAACTAGTTATGGTAACGTAATCTCTAAGGCTGATAATATCTATAAATGATATTATAAACCTATGTACTTAGTGCTTTAGAGTTAAATCGAAGCAAACTAATGCTCGTCTATCAATGAGACATGAACGTAATCTGACGTATGTAGAGATTATGGTCCCATCTTGTGCAGAGTTCTGTGTTTCTGACTCAGTGGCAAAAATAGCGCTCATCCTAAATACTAATACTAAGCAACGTTAATATTTCTCGGCTTAAATCATTCACATCACAAAATTCCGGACTCATAAACGTTTAGTTCACTACAACTGCACCGGGCTTAAATCCCTAGATTCACAGTCAACCTTTAAACACTTTGGTTAAACACTATTCCGTAATTAGCAATAAGATTAACAGAATAATGCCCAGCGCACGTAGACTAGCAAAGGAAGCTAAAATTATAAACTGGAGATAGTATTATGAGCTGTTAATGCTCTAATAGCCGGGGTACTCTAGCTAAATGCCTCGCGAGCTGCAAGGTTTTATTTTTAAAACTAGCGGCCGCCAGCGACTTTGTTCGCATAGAGTTAGTTATACTCCGTTCCTATTGGTCGCTGCGTGATGTTATATAGCCTAAAGCCTTCCTGAATTAATTTGGCTATCCAATGCAAAAACACAAGTAAAATCGGACAAGTAGTTTCTGAGATTAGCGCGTTCAAACAAAAGAACAAACAAACTCTTCAGCTACCGTAAATCGTAATGGTGGTAAATAGTTATAGGAAGCCGCTACTAAGAGCCAATTCTCTGTTCCGTAGTTAGACTTAACTCAATACTCAATACTCAATACTCAATACTTTATTGTTTTCCACAAGTATTCTTAGGTGGTAATTATCTTAAAATTAGTTCATGTGGACCCTGTCGGGCACAACAACATAAGTGAAGCTAGGAGAGAGGAAGCACTTTTTAACACTCTACTACGTTGCTTGCTAACGGGTACGTGCGTGCGTGCGTGTGTGCGTGCGTGCGTGCGTGTGTGTGTGTGTGTGTGTGTGTGTGCGAATGTGTGTATGTCTGTTTAAGTTTGTGTATTTATATTTTTATCATTGAGGTATTCGCTGACAGAGTAGTAGCACTTATATAAAAGAAATTGTTTTAGTTTTTTTAGAAATATATTTATTTTATCTTCTTTTTTTATTTGTGCGGGTAGTTTATTATACAGTTTAATAGACATGACGTAGTGACTTGTCGCGTGCATTTTTAAGCGTGAACGTGGCATGTTTAATTTAGAACGACGTCTGAGTTGATAGCGTGACTGGTTGTCATCTCGTTTAGAGTATAGCTCTTGGTGTTTCCGGACAAATTTGCATGATTCTAGAATGTAAATACAGGGAAGAGTTAAAATATTATGTTTCTGAAAGAAAGGTTTGCAACTGTCTGTTTGCTCTATGTTTACGAGGATTCTTATCAGTTTCTTTTGCAGGATGAAAAGTGTTTGTACATCTGTACTGTTACCCCAAAGGGTAACACCATAGCTAAGCCATGCATAAGCGTAAGCATAGTAGGTGGTGAGCGCTGTTTCGAAATTGGTAGTCTTTTTTATTTCACGGAGGGCGTAAGAGAATTTTGAAATTTTTGAGTGAGTTTTCTGTATGTGTGGTTTCCAGTTTACGTGTGTGTCTATAACTAGTCCGAGTAAGGTAAATTCATTAACGGTTTCTAATTTTGAGTTGTTGAAGGTGAAATCTAATGTTAAGGGCGTTTTTTGGTAAGGGTGGAAAGTTATTAATTTCGTTTTGGGGTAGTTTATTTCAAGATTATGATCGGTCATCCAGTTGCATGTTTTAGTAAGTATGGAGTTAAGAGTTTCATCTATATTTTCATTGTTTTTGCATGATACTAGAATAGATATATCGTCTGCGAATAGGACGCATGGACCTTCTATGGTCGTAGGTAGGTCATTGATGTAAAGTAAAAATAGTAAGCACCCTATTACGCTCCCTTGAGGAATTGAGGCGTTAATCGCTTTTCTGTTTGATCGAATTTTTTCAATTTCATTATTTGCATGGTTAAAGAATTCTATTTCAACGAACTGTTCCCTATCTTTTAAATATGATTTTAGCCATTCGTGGGCCTTTCCTCGTATGCCTATTCCGTATAATTTTTTAAGTAATATACCAAATTGTACCTTGTCGTAGGCTTTGGTCATATCTAGTAATATTCCTATTGCGTATTCTTTATTATTTATGGTGTTAAGGGCTTCTTGGATAAATTTATAGACAGCTAAGGTGGTGGAACGGTTTTTCCGAAAGCCGTTCTGGCTTTCATTAAAAATATTGTATTTTTCGCAAAATGCATAAATGCGGTCACACATAGCTTTTTCGAAGATTTTTGACGCAGATGGCAAAAGGGCTATTGGGCGATAGTTGTTTGGGTCGGTTTTAGATCTTTTTTTGTGGATTGGTTTGATTATAGATTTTTTTAATAAATCGGGGAAGGTACCTTCCTCAAACGATTGATTCAGGAGCAGATAAAATGGTAAGGTCAGTTCGTTAGCGCATTGTCTTAACAGCATTGGCGGTATATCATCGATCCCGTGGCTGTTTTTATTTTTTAGGTTTTTAATTATTTTGTTTACCTCCCAAGCGTCTATTGGGCCAAGAAACATCGTGTTCTCCGTGGGATTTAGTACAGAGGTATTCCCGAGTTTTGTACCAGATGAACTTGTGCTGCATTCTCCAATGGCCGCAAAGAAATTATTAAAGATGTTGGCTATTTGTTTAGGTTCGCATATAACTTCGCTATTTATATGTAATTTAATATTATTATGCTCTTTTTTTTGTTTTTTATTTGTTCTCTCATTTATGATACTCCACATCGTTTTTACCGTGTTGTTTGATTGTTTTATTTTATTTACATATTGAATCTTTTTTGATTCAGTGACTAATTTTTTTAGTATTTTTTCGTAGTTTTTATAATAGTTTGTAATGACAGGGTTCTTAGTTTTAAGTGTAAGTATTTTTAATAGTCTTTTGTTTTTACACGAAATCTTGATGCCTTTCGTTAACCAATATTTTTTAAATTTAGTTTTAAGTTTAACTTTACATTTTGGTATACAATGTTCAAGGATATTTGTTAATGTATCGTGAAATGCTTTATAGTTCTGATTTAAATTTTGTTTTTCAAGTAATATTTTTTTCCAATCGAGTTCATTTAGTTTAGACTTAAACTTTAGAATATTTGTTTTGTTAAATAACCTTTTTTTAACAACCCAGGTTGTTGGTTTAGCTAACTGTAGTGTTGGTATGGTGATGTGTATAGTCGTACCGCTGTGGTCCGAAAACCCTAGTTCCTCTACTGTTGTGTGTATTTGATTTGAGTTAGTGTTTGTGAATATCAAGTCTAGACATGTGGATGTGGTTTGTGTTATTCTCGTCGGTGTTGTTATGTGTTGTGTAAGATTATATTCTAGCATGAGATCTAGGAATTGACTAGTCTTTACATTCCTCTCTAAGATATTTATATTAAAGTCTCCGCCTATTATAATATTAAATTTAAAATACTTATTATTTATGTAATTAACGATATCTGTTAACTGTCTAATAAATATTTCTTCCTCTCTTCTATTCCAATACATTAATACTAATAATATGTTTTCTTTGGGTAGCTCTATTGCACATACTTCTAAAATATATTCTATGGACATGTTGGTTATATCGTCCCGCTCTTTGAAGTCGATATGATCTTGTAGGAGGATGCAGACGCCACCTCCTCCTCGCGTGCTGCGGCAGTATGACGCTGCTATTCTGTATCCATCAAATTGTACTATGCTTAGTTTTTCTTTCGACAGCCAAGATTCAGATATACATATTGCATTATACATCGGGTTGTTTTCAATGAAGGACTCAAGTAGGTGTTGCTTATTATAAAGACTTTGAAAATTTTGGAATAAAATTTTAAATAGTTGGTCTGTGTTTTCGAAAGGAATAATTTTCAGTGATTTCATTTCTGCAGGTTGGATCTCGGTGGCTTGTATCGTGAGGAGTATTCAAATTAAGCATTTTCACATTTTGTGTGTTGATCAGTTGATTTCTGCGTGTTTCGTCTCTCAGCATGGTAGCTTTCCCTTCTACATATAGTTGATTATTTCTTATTACTGCATGCAAGCCTTTCTTCCTTGCCTTTATCATTTCGTCTCGCAATTGTTTTCTTTCCTTAAGTAAATTTCCATCCAAAAATTCAGACAGAGACAAACCTGTTCCTTGGAAGTAGTGGCTATTGTTCTTGATGTATTTAGCCATTCTTTTGCTTATTAATTCCACCACTAGTGGCCGGCAATTTGTGTGATTTTTACCTATTCTATACATATTTTCTACATAGCCCACTAGGTTCACCTGCAGAATATCGCGAAACACTTCTATGATTCGGTCATGTAGGTTAGCTTCAGGCTCTTTGTAGTACTCGGTGAAGCCGTAAATGACAATTTTTTTGGAATTGCTTTCCGTACATTGAATTTTTGGGGATGTAGATACCGATTTAATTTCCGAAATGACTTGCTTTAATTGTTCGTTTTCTTTAATTAGGTTTTCTATCTTTGTGTTAATCTTTTCAATATCTTGTATTCGTTGTTCGTTTTGTCTTGATAAATTAGCGGTTTTCTGTTCAAAATCTTCCGTAAGTTTCGTAATAGCTTTATTTATTTCAGTTTGTATGATGCTCCGGAAATCAGCTATTATTGATTGATTATTTTCTTTGAGACGCATCATAATTATTTCACTTAGGTTTTGTAAGGAAAGTTCAGTGTTGATGTTTGAGGTGCTTTTTTCCTCCGGGTATAGTGTATCGCCTAATAAGCTCAGATCTTCAAAAGTTGTCGAATCTTTGTTAGGGTAGGTTTTACGTCGAATCGTTACATTGTTTTTTTCGTTGGGTGTGGTTATTTGTTCAATCTGGCTTTGTGTAGATGTTAGCGGTCGTATGGGTGTATTTGTGTTTCCTGTTTTTGGCATTTTACAGCGGCAATCTTGACATTTCCATACTTTTTTATGGTCAGATGTCATGACTTTATTGAAATGGTTTATGGAGATGTTGGCGCATTCCAAGTCGTAGTTACTGCTGCATAGTGTACAAGTGAGATGCAATTTGTTAAGTATATTTTGGGTACATCCTGCGCAATTATTTAAGTTTTGTGACATTTTATATCTGAAGCTGACCTCTTGCGGGCAATAGTGTAATTAAAATGTTGATGGGGAGACTGCTGTCACCGCAGGAAGATAGATGGCGCTGATGTATAGAAAAATATAGGATTGCTAGCTGGTGCTGACCTCTAGTAGCTATTGTGTATAGATCGCCCATGAATTGTTTACGCGATATACTCAATAGATGGCGCTGTTTTATAGAATAAACCAGGATGACTTGTATTTTTCTTATCGTTTTAGATGGTATTTTATTTATTTCTCTTCAAATCACTCTCATACCTTTTCCAGGGCTCAATCCATCAACAATCTTCAGGTTGCTTCACAGAACAAGAGGCTTTCACTATTGACATAGCTGGCAATTTTTTTTTTTTTTACAATTTTGAATATGTTCGTTAACCCTTGTAGAACTAAATATGATTTTTCTTTGTATAATTCTTTAGTACTTTATATGTATTCACTTAAGTTTATACTTCTTCATAACTGGAACTACTTTCACTTGTATTTTAATCACTGTTACTATTTTTAAATGAATAATTGCGTCATCATCATCATCATCATCTGCTATGCTTTTTCCAATATATTGGGGTTGGCTTCCAGTCTAACCGGATTAGATGCACATGCCTGTCTGACCTCCACAATCCAGTTACCGATTAATACGCTACCCCTTGCCGGCAGAAGTTACCACCCACCAGACAAAATCTTTTTATTCTATATCTACGGCAAAAAGAATTTTTCTAATCGGACCAACAGTTCCTGAGATTAGCCCGTTCAAACAAACAAACAAACAAATTCTTCAGGTTTATATATTAGTATAGATAAACCAGTTACAGGCACTTTTGAATTGTCAGAAGATCGGTCAGTCAATAAGATGAAGCTAGTCGCCTATTCCAAAGAGTAGGTTCCTATGGAGAAGAACGGGCAAGAAACTCCATGGACACTCTTTTAAATTTTCATGTTATTGTTACAAATATTTGATAACATCATTCATTTTGAAATGAACCGTGTGAGAACGATGCAGAAATATATTGTACGCTGAGAGCGTCCATTATGGACAACACGCAAAAATCAATTCAGAAATTAATTAATACGCCGTGGCAGCTAAGAGATGACCAGTCCCCTCTGACGGCGTCCGTTCATGAACATGACGCATGGATCAGCATCATTCAGCTCAACCATATTGAAGGGAACCTAATAACCCAACACACACGCCACCATCAGCGAGACATTTGAGTGAGCATGACATTCTCTCAACAGCCAGAGCACAATCAAGTTAATAAAAAAGACTAACCCAACAAATAAATGCCTTACAGCACATAGGGGCACAGAGAGGTTCCGGTATAACCCGTCACACATTATCCCAATAATGTCTCAATCCCAAGGTAGTGGGTGGGCCCACTGCAACTCCTGAAAGCCAGAATCAACAGTGGAGACCGCCAGAAAAATGCCGAGCAATGAAGCTCGACAAGTCCCAGAGAAACGATTCAACTGTCTTGGGTCCCGCAACGAAATTAATCAGAGAAGAATAGCGGAGGAGTAAGAAAAACGATATTTTTTCCACTTCCCTCCATAACAAGCAGGAGACAGAACAGAACTAGGCCAATCGGCACAAAGGGACATTATTGCAACTGGGAGAAGCCCAGATTGCCAAGCACCACGGAATAAAATTTGATTAAGGTAACGGGTCTTAAGTAGGTATGTGCTGTTACAATTGATTCCAATAATAGGTATGGCAAAAGCGCCTGAACGCCCGGAAATTGGTTCTAGTTTCTATAAGGTCCTTATAATAAACGACTCCGGATGTAACTTGTACACTATCCAACATATTGCGTTCATTCTGCCAAAAAATACACTCCCACAAGATGTGATGTGCGCACTGTTCAAATTTGTGAATTTGAACAGTGGTTCGATGTAGAACATTGACACAAAGGCGAAGGAACAAGTTTAAAAGAATACAGTTTACTTTTAAAGTTGCCATGACCTGTGAGAAATTGGGCAACGCAGTGGTCAACCTCCAGCCATGTCTTAGCCAGCCGATCGCTAACGGATGGAAAGAATAGATGGAATTATCCCATGAGAGGGGCTCCAGTATGTAAGGATGGTCACTCGTCCCGATTCGCTCTGCCCAACAGCATTGGTAGCAATATCCGCATGGATTGATAGATCAGGTTAAGCTGCCGAAGTTGGACCGTGGATAAATGAACAAATTTACACTCAAAAACCACCAATTTCGGGTTGTTGTAGAAGTTCCAAGAACCCTCAAAAGTTCAACAACTGCAATGCTTCGATATCGTTTCGCGTTGTGGAGGTCAGACGGCAGTCGCTTCGGGAAAATATCGAAGTTTAGCCAAAATCAGCAGTTAGACGGGTAAAGCGGACTCCAGACTTCAAAGGTAAAAAAGCTGATGCGACTGGGACTAACGCTGAGATGATGATTATTTCCATTCCAAAACCACTCCGTGTCTCGAAAATTAGATTTTTGACACACGTTTCGAGTCATCAGAAACCTGGAAGTCTAAATCAGTATTAACCAGAGACTAGGTTGTAGAGGTCAGATGTCTATCTGACCTCCAAAACCTAGTGTCTGGTGGAGCGACTGTCTACTCACTCTATACAATGTACTGGTATTTAATAGCCCCCAACAAAATCGGAAAAAATGTCAAATAGTATAATATTCTCAGAATCTGACATTGGAATAAAAGTTGGTATTTCTTTCATGTTTTTGATTAAAACGCTTTGTTATATAAATTTGTGTTTTTGAATTTTTAATCTCAAATAGCACCCAGGGTGTTAATTTAAGGCTTTCACTGTCAAAATAGAAAATGCTCAAAATGTTATTTTTCATAAAGAAATTGTGCTTTTTTGTCTAACTTATTTAATCATTTTTGGGCATAAAATGTTCGACGCTGAAACGTTATAATCTGTAAATATTTTGTGCATATGTTTTATAGACGTGAGATAGATCAGTGGTGGCCTCGTGATATCAGCCGTGACTAACAAGTTGTAGGTCGTAGGTTCGAACCCCATCAGACGCTTTACTTTGTGTAAATTATTTCATCACCACTGCTCTCAAAACGGTAAAGGAGAACATCGCGAGGAAACCGATATGCCCTAGAGTTAAAAACTTCGGAGACATGTGACATCTACCAACCCGGACTTTGCTAGCGTAATAGATTACGGCCCACTCCCTCTCATCGAGAGCAGGGCTGTATTCCAGCAGTGGGAACGTTATATGATTATGTATGTATGTTACGTATGTGTGTTGTGCGTTGCATTTAAGTACTTTCAGGTAAATAACATCCATTTAATAAATAAAAATAATACAAATTAAATGAAAATAAACGGAAATAAAGTAAATAAACTTAAATTAAATCGTGTGTGTGTTGCCAGTGATGACTTACGGAACTGAAACTTGGACGCTCACAATGGGCCTCGTACGAAGGCTCAGAGTCACACAAAGGGCAATGGAAAGAGCTATGCTCGGAGTTTCTCTGCGTGATCGAATCAGAGATGAGGAGGTCCGCAGAAGAACCAAAGTCACCGACATAGCTCTGCGAGTCGCTAAACTTAAGTGGCAGTGGGCAGGGCACATTGCTCGTAGAACCGATGGCCGATGGGGCAGTAAGGTTCTGGACTGGCGGCCACGTACTGGAAGACGCAGCGTAGGGAGGCGCCAACAAGGTGGACCGATGACCTGGTGAAAGTCGCGGGAAGCCGATGGATGCGGGCAGCACAAGACCGGTCAACGTGGAAAGCCTTGGGGGAGGCCTTTGTCCAGCAGTGGACATCTATATGCTGAAGAAGAAGAAGAAGAAATCATGTTAAAATAAATAGTCGAAATTAATATTGAAATTATATCTACCTGCCACAAAAAGTATTTGGTTATTCCATAACATCCTGAAACATTCTTTTTTATCTTCGATTTTAACGCTCGAATATTTTAATCTTTTTAAGCCATGTTATCGCTTAATCATAAAGTTACTTTTATTTCATGAAATGCGGTTTCAATGAAAGCTCGTATTTTTAATAAGGAAAAAGAAAACTAATTTATTTTCCCGAACAATATTTATGGAGTATTCGGAAATGCGTCATTATGAAAAGCCAATTTGATTTTTCTGTGGATGAAAAAGTATGTATAATTATAAATTAACATCTAGTTTTTTTTAAATACTCTAACAAATACGAATTACTCTCCGTCGTAGGCCATAACATCAGCTGCCGGTAGAAGTTACCACCCACCAGACAAAGTCTTGCCGCCAAGCGATTCGTTGTGTTCCGGCAATTATGTCTGGTGAAGCCGTACGGAGGACGGGTCTGAGCAGTTGTGTTGCGATGTGTGTCGGGTACGATGCGCCAATTAATGTTGTTTTGTCTATAGTTTGGTCGTAAAAGGTCTCCAGATCAATATTCCTCTCCCTCGCAGCATCGTTGGTCATGCTTTTGGATTTAACATTGCTAATTTTTTCAATTCACTCAGTTTTTTTTTTTTTTTTGAGTGAATTGGCTTTTAATAAACTAGCGCGCCTTACCATCAACGATTGCATCTCTATTTACCATTTCTTTTTTGGGGGTGGGAAATCATCAAATGACTTCTCCCGCTCTAGGCGGACCGGAAGGGCGTGTCAGACTTTTACTGGCTAAAACCCACCCGTGTCTCTTCACTTGCCTGAACCCACCCGTGTCTCTTCACTTGCCTGTGCGACGCCCAGGGTCACGGTTTCCTTTACACCAACCCACAACCCAGATCCAGGAGGCATCGGTTTTTGTGAACACTGTCACGTAGTTATGTACCGTATGGTGGCGTATGGTGCACAAAGTGCAGCACAAAAGATCATCAACACAGACACAAAAACGGACACATACAAATATCCGCCACTCGAAACCAAAACGGTATGCAAATAAATGCAATTAAATGTCACTTGTGCTGGGTGAGAAATATAATTGAAGATGCGGTTAGGTGTGGCAGGGGAGAGACAGTGGGGAATGTTATTCCAAAAGTTTCTGAGGATGTATACCTATATGTATGGATGCTTGTTACTCTTTCACACAAAAGCTGCTGAACCGAGTTGAATGAAATTTGATTTGAATTTGAATTTTTTGAGTTGAATGAATTTATGAAACTAGAATTTTTTTTTTTAGCCGATTCTTTGCAGTTTTCCATTCATTCCAGTTCTCGCGCTTATTCCTCTCGTACTTTTATGCTTCGTACATGATCTTTCTTCCATTGATCCTCATTCATTGCTGACATGGGTGGGGTTCCCAACTATAATCTCCTAACTATTCTAATAACTCAATTATTTTTTTTGATCTTTATTTTATTCTATCTGTATTCTTATAGATCGATATTCAATATTTCCTTCGTTTTTATTATAAATAAAAATAAAAATATATTTTAATATAAATAAAAGATGGGCTTAAACTATAAGAAATGTATTTATTAACTTTTACAACACGTCACCAGATACAGAACAAAACGCCATGACAGTTAGAGAGAGTAAGCTATATCTCTGTTTCACTCACACCTAGACCATATTACATTGCACATTATTTACTTTTCATAACACCCCCACTCAATGTAATAATCTTGATACTTAACTACTATTAACTTGAACTAAATTATCTACTGAGAAATTTACTATGCAACTACTAAAACAATAGGTATTCTAATAAACATTCTATGCAGTTGAGTTACTTTAAACCACACATATTTACAAATTTTAACAATGTATTATTTTTCAAAGGTTTGGTCAACATGTCAGCAATTTGCTCCTCAGTTTTCACATATTTAATACATACTTTTTGTTTCTCAATAAGTTCCCTAATAAAATGATATTTAATATCTATGTGTTTTAATCTCGTAACAGTGTTGGTATTAGCAATAGCCATGGCAGACTGATTATCACAGAATAAGATAGCTGGAGTTACATTTTCTATATTAAAATCACACAATATATTGCTCAGCCAACATGCCTCAGCTCCTGCCATACTCATTGCTACATATTCGGCCTCGGTGGAAGAAATACTAACTGTGCTTTGCTTCTTTGAGCACCAAGAAATTAGGCAGTTTGCATACTTAAAACAGTAACCTGTGGTGGATTTCCTATCTGTCAGGTCTCCTCCCCAATCAGCATCACAAAATCCCACCAACTCATCATTATTACAATTATAAATCAATTTATAGTCTAATGTGTGTTTGATGTATCGCAGAACTCTTTTCAAAGCTACTAATAACATGCTACTAGCCCTATCTTGATATCTACTTAAGATTGATATTGTAGCACAAATGTCTGGTCTGGTACCACAAGCTGCATACATCAAACATCCAATTATTTGTCTACATACATTTTCAGTTTCAGTTGAACACTTATTATTCTCTAGTTCTTTTACATTAAAATTCTGGTCCATAGGTGTGCTAATTTGTTTACATTCATACATATTGAATCTTCTGAGAACATTTTCCAAATAATTTCTTTGACATAATACTGTAACATGAGTTTCTAAATTTTGCTTTACATTAATTCCTAAAAAATCAGAGACCAGACCCAAATCTTTCATCTTAAATTCCTTTTTTAATATTGACTTTAAATGTGACACAGAATCTTCATTACTACCAAAAATCAATAAGTCATCAACATATATAAGTAAATAAATCTTTTCAGTTTTATTACATTTAGAATACAAACAAGGATCACATTCAGATCTTTTAAAATCTTCTCTAATTAGCACAGAGTTGAACTTATCGTTCCAATACTTTGGTGACTTCTTTAAGCCATACAAGGCTTTATTGAGCTTTACAATGCAATTATTATTTTCATAGGCTCCATCAGGTAATCTGATGTATACACTTTCATTTATTTCCCCGTATAGAAATGCTCCCGTCACATCCATTTGATATACAGGTAACTTGAATTTTGTTGCAATAGCTATAAACAGTCTAAAAGTAGCCAACTTAGCCACAGGGGCAAATATTTCACTATAACTCAATACATTTTCCTGCTCAAAGCCTCGTGCTACCAACCTAGCTTTATACTGAATATCATTGTTGTTTTGTTTTATTTTAAATACCCATTTAGTACTAATTGCTTTCTGATTACCTGGTAGATCACTCACTGTCCATGTATTATTTTCTTTTAATGTCTGTAGTTCCCTCTGGATGGCTTTCTTCCACTCAGATGCCTCTGGACTCCTCATAGCCTCCTCATGCGATTTAGGCTCACAATCTTCTACCAAAACATTATTACAACGAAAGAATTGAGTTTGCTTTCTGACACGCTTGTTTTCATGGTTTATGGGTGGATTTTCAGAATTTTCACCTTCACTACTATCACTTGGTTCATATAAGCTGCCCTCAGAATCACTCTGTAAGGTATTCACTGTATTATCATCTTCTTCAACAACTTGCGCTCGATCTTCAGCATCCTCCTTCCCAACATTATCCGGATTGAACTCCTCCACTTGGTTGTATACACATGGCACCGTTGTCGACTCTGGTTCTTGTTCTTTATTTTCCTTAACAAAAATAATATCCCTTTTTGTTTCTACAGTGTTTATATGTGGAAAAAATATTCTGAATCCTTTAGTTGTCTCTCCATAACCAACTAAAATACCTTCTTCACCTTTAGGGTCCCACTTATGCCTCTTTTCTTTCGGTATATGGACATATACTGCAGTACCAAACACTTTAAGGTTGTTGATATCAAATGTTTTGTTTGACCATAATTCATATGGAGTTTTTCCATCAACTGAGCTTTTTCCAGTTCTATTAATTACATAAGCTGCTGTATTTATAGCCTCTGCCCACAGATTGGTAGGTAAATTTTTCGCAAATAACATTGATCGGGCCGCTTCTACTAAAATTCGATTTTCTCGTTCGGCTCGACCATTTTCTCCGGAGTAAAAGTCACTGAAGTTTGATGTATTATTCCTCTTGCCTGAAACATTTCTCGTACCTCGTTGTTTACGAATTCAGTTCCGTTATCAGTACGAAAAATCTTGATTCGGTTTCCAGTCTCATTTTCAGCCCGTGCAATAAAATTTCTAATACACAGTTTAATTTCATGTTTTCCTTTAACAAAACACACTTCCCTGTATTTTGAAAAATCATCCTTGAACACGACGAAATACCTCGAACCCCCAATAGAACTCTGTTCCGTCGGTCCGCATGTATCTGCATGAATTATTTCACATGTCCTGGAGCTAACATTTTCACTTCTAGGGTACGGCAGACGGTGAATTTTACCCTTCATGCAACTTTCGCAAGTCGCCGAGTCGAATAATTGAGTATTAATATCAACTTTATTGTTCTTCAACACTTCTTTCACATAATTTATGTTTTGATGCGCCATTTTTTCATGCCATTCGTGCAAAACTGAACGCTTTATTTCTGCAACGTTGGCGTCGGACGTATTATGATAACGAAAGTTCAAATAATACATGCTCCCATTACGTTCAGCAACTGCCATCACCATATTTTCTTTATAAAACTTACATTCATTTTCACCTGTCACAATAACATAACCTTTACTTGTTGCGCGGTTCACAGAGAACAAATTGGTTGACAGTTCAGGAACATGTAGTACATTATCTATGGTAGTGTCGATCCATTCATTTCCGTTCCATACTTGAACTGCCACCTGTCCGCTGCCCTTGACACTAATTTGCGTTCCGTTTCCCACAATTACTGATTTACCTTTTACGGAACAATATGAATTAAATAATTCGTAATCACAACACATATGTTCGCTTGCACCTGAGTCCACCAGCCATTTTGTTTTATTAAAATATGCACTAGATTCACATATTTTGTCCATGACCACGAATGCATTACCTTTTTTGTCCTTTCTAAAACGGCACTGACTTTTTAAATGTCCTGGCTTATTACAATAATAACACCTCACTTCCACATGATGATCCTTGGAATTACGAGACTCATCAGTCTTGTTAAATCGGCACTCACTTATAAAATGTCCTAGTTTATTACATTTAAAACACTTGACAGTTTTCCTGTTTGTTTTTTTAGCTACAAACGCTGCCGATGATTGCGAGCTTCCGCCTTTTTCTTTAATTCTCTCTTCTTCTATTAACAACCTAGCGACTAGATTATCATAGGTTTGCTTATCGTCTGGAGCGGATTCCCATGCCGAGACAAAATGCTTATAATCTTCTGGTAACGACATCAAAATCTTAGTTATTACAAACTTCTCGGATATTGCTTCGCCGAGCTGTTTCAAGTGGTTTTGCATCTCCTGTATCTTCGATAAAAATACGGACATATCTGAATTTTCATCGTATTTGAATTGAAAGAAACGTTGTTGTATTATGTGAATGCTTGTTTCAGACTTCTGTTCATAGACACTCAGTAATTTCTGCCACATACTAGCTGAGGTCTCACACGAAATGATATGTAACATGACTTCTTCCGACATTCTTGTGACTAATAACGTTTGAGCTTTCGCATCCTGGGCCTCCCAACGATTTCGTTGTACTTCATCCTCAGGTTTAACTGAAGTTCCATCCACTATATTGTAGACACCTTGACCCCGCAGTAATACGGACGTTTGAAATTTCCATATGTTCCAATTTCTGGTACCTTCCAGTTTTATAGTAAAATGATTGTTCTGTACGGACTCCATTTTCTTCCCTCCTGTAGACTTTCCTGCCTTGTTGAACTTTTTCGAACAAGTAATTTCCTTCCCGACTTAACCTCAAAACTTTTGCTGCCCACGCTCGCCGGTTTTTCCACTTTACACTACAGTATTTACTTTCCTTTTAAACCCTTATAGTTTTCTGTTTTAGTTCGTTATCTGGGCCCATAACCAGATAAAATATAAATAAAAGATGGGCTTAAACTATAAGAAATGTATTTATTAACTTTTACAACACGTCACCAGATACAGAACAAAACGCCATGACAGTTAGAGAGAGTAAGCTATATCTCTGTTTCACTCACACCTAGACCATATTACATTGCACATTATTTACTTTTCATAACATAAAGTAAAACAGGGAGATAAGGTTTTATTTTCGAGAAGAGAACATTTACAATTTAGCCTTATATCTATTAACAATATTTTAAGTCTCTTATTTATATATAACGGAGTACCATGATCGTTCAAATTTTCAAAAGATATGGCGTCAATTGGGTTGACGCCATTATCTCTACCGCTGGGCTCAGACATAGCAAAAGATGAACACAGTCAAATATTTTTACACACAGTTTTATTTAGTTGCTTATAACGATATCTAACACAATCAAATAACCCTTTGATAACAGAAATTGTACTTACAAGATGGTTTAGTTGAGAAAACACCTTTTCACAAAATTCGTGTCGTCAATAATGTGCCTTCACAGCGGCTTGACGTTCATTGACCTTTTTTTTTACAAACATGGCTCCATAGTTACGAAGTCATTATTTTTACTAATTATTTTATAACAAATATCAGGTAACATTAATTGGAGTTACAAACTATAATTTGTTAATTAGTTTTACTATTTTTAGCACTGGATTATAACATTGCATCAATTATTTGTTACTTAAAACAGTTAATATTTGTTTAAGACATGTCTCACGTTTTCCGCCTCGTTAATTGTAGATAGTTCAATAGACTATTACCATTAAACAAATATTAACCAAACTCCATTATCAAAGTACTGAAGATCACTTATTAATCGTGAAATCAATTTAACAATAGATAACTTGTTTCTTAAACCTATATTTGAATAAACCTTCAATTATGGTTTGCTAATGCTATTAAAATAACCGGAAATCATAACATGGTTTTTTTTACATTGAAATGGCAACCTGACTACAACAAATAAATCTAAACTAATTCATACATACGTATCTAGTCATATGAGTTATCTATTAAATTAATACTTTCAAAGTTTAAATTAGTCTCGAAATTAGTCTTGCGCCGACACGGCCATTCTGCGAGACGGAGTGCGTGCTCTGCACCAGTCGCGGTTCTGAAAATCCATAAATTTTTAAACTTGGTATCCATTCACATGTACACCAGTTAAGAACTTGTTCTGTTACTATAAAATGATTTCAATAAGTTCTTTATGCACATAACAATCCAAGATTATTAAATGTGTATAACTTAAAGTAATAGTTGATCTATCACCTTATTTAAATATGGAAAGAATGCAATTCATATGAGTAATAATAATAAATAAATAGGACTTGCTGTTAAATAACAGGAAGGTGTGATAATATTGAAGTGCTTGTAATGCTACACGCTTACTCGCGCGTTTGTTTATATAGTTATGTCACTGCAAATGCTCCACGCATACATGCATGACTTTATATCTCGTAGATAGGATAGGAATGATGCTGTGGTCTGGGCGGCCATATTACGCCGTGGTCCACAGAGGCTCTAAAGGAATAGGGGACTAGGGTGATGCTGTGGTCTGGGCGGCCATATTACGCCGTGGTCCACAGAGGCTCTAAAAGGAAAGGAAAAAGGTTTTTTTTTTTATATTGTCTTTGCAAATGCTACACGCATACATGCATGACTTTATTTCTCGTAGATAGGATAGGAATGATGCTGTGGTCTGGGCGGCCATATTACGCCGTGGTCCACAGAGGCTCTAAAGGAAGAGGGAACTAGGGTGATGCTGTGGTCTGGGCGGCCATATTACGCCGTGGTCCACAGAGGCTCTAAAAGGAAAGGAAAAAGGTTTTTTTTTTATATTGTCTTTGCAAATGTTACACGCATACATGCATGACTTTATTTCTCGTAGATAAGATAGGAATGATGCTGTGGTCTGGGCGGCCATATTACGCCGTGGTCCACAGAGGCTCTAAAGGAATAGGGGACTAGGGTGATGCTGTGGTCTGGGCGGCCATTTTACGCCGTGGTCCACAGAGGCTCTAAAAATTCTTTTTTCTTTTTTTTTTGTTGTCATTGCAAATGCTCCACGCATACATGCACGACTTTATTTCTCGTAGATTTCTCGTAGATAAGAATGATGCTGTGGCCTGGGCGGCTATCTTACACCGTGGTCCACAGAGGCTCTAAAGGAATAGGGAACTAGGGTGATGCTGCGGTCTGGGCGGCCATATTACACCGTGGTCTACAGAGGCTCTAAAATTATTTTTTGTTGTTGTCATTGCAAATGCTCCACGCATACATGCACGACTTTATTTCGCGAAGATTTCTCGTAGATAGGAATGATGCTGTGGCCTGGGCGGCTATCTTACACCGTGGTTCAGAGAGGCTCTAAAGGAATAGGGAACTAGGGTGATGCTGCGGTCTGGGCGGCCATATTACACCGTGGTCCACAGAGGCTCTAAGAGGAAAGGAAAAGGAAAGAAAAGTTTTGTGCTGCTGTTTATACAGCTGGTTAGGGTGAACTTAAGGCTAACTTAACATATTTTAAGGATCCAGTAGCTGGACAGCTTTAGCGATAGACGACTGTGGCTCCACCGGCGGCGGCATACTGACGATTTGAGATGATGAGTCTTCAGCCAACCCGCGTGGGCACTTGCTTATTCGCCGACACGGTATCCTGCTCGTCTCGTCGTGATGCTCGACGTAGGTGTTAGTGGGCCTTGCGCGAGTAGTTCCTAGTAGTTCACATGTCTCTTTGCTCGGCTTACTCCTGAAGCAATGGAATGATTGTTAATGAATAATAATAATAAATGATTGTAATTCCAAAACGGTCTGAGTAGACTTTCATTTCACCAAGAAACTATCGACCGCTTCTATTACGATTTGTACTGGTTTACCGAACAAGCGCACGACATGTTCCAAAGCGTAGATCTCTATGGAGAAGAACGTGCAATTTAGCTTCACTTTTCTTGGACTGGCCGACATTGACTATTCAAAAGCATCAAGGGATGGTTAATTTGAAATAAACAATTTTGATTTGATTTGATTTGTTTGTTGTCGGCTAGATAGTTGTACCTATTGAGCTGCCGCTCGGCTTCAACAAATAAGAATCTAGAGAGCAACTCCAGTTTAGTTAGGGATGGCTCAAAAGGTTTATGAGCGGAGGCGTAGTCAGTAAATCGATCTCTCGTGTTTTCGCTAAGCTTAGAAAGCACCGTGCGAAGAAGTTCGATCGAGGACAAATACTCATCCTGCTTGAGCCATTTAATTTTAGCTACACAATTTCGTAATTTATTAGCCGACGTGTTTAAATGCTCGATATTACTTATCTTTATATTCCGTAGAGCGGCGATCTCCTGGGCAACCACGAGTTCCGGCCCTGCGTAGTTCTGCTCCAGAGCCGTTATAGCCTCGTCCGGGTCTTTTGCTTCGAACAAAACGGATAAAATAGTAACCCGGGCGTTGTCACGGATGGCGGCAACAAGTCGAGCAATATTCTCTGCGGGAGTGAAAGATTCTTTAGTCTTTTCATAAGTACATTTGAACGCCAGCCAGTCGTTAATATTGCTTGTAAACGGCATAAGTTCGAGGCGTTTGTGGCGATCAGGTAAGCTACAAATCGCCTTGTCAACCGTGAAATAGGATCAACATGACTATTATTAGCAGGAGCTGGAATCTTGTTAGCAGGAGTAGAAACGGTGATGTCCGTCGCTAGTGGCTCGTTACGTGGCACAACATAAGGGCGTCACTTATGTGTTGGTTGTCGACCAATGTTGAGACTCGATGCCTGCGCGAAGATGATCTACTACTACTGTACATATCAGACTGTGCTCCGAGAGAAGCGTGTTTTGCACGTAGCTCCATCTCGTCTGCTGCCTGCTGTATGCGTGCCAGCTCTCGTTCGCGCTCGGCTAGTATCTTTGCACGTGTTCGTTCACTAGCAATTTTTCGGTTCTTTTTTTTCGGTCGGGATCGTTTGATGCGTCTTTCTGAAATAGCATAAGGGTAGGGGCAGTAAACAGGTATTTTATGATATGGTTTGAAGCCACATAATGCCTTTTCATTCCATTTCCACTACATATTGTTCTAAATCAGTTCATAAAGTGGAACCATCACACACAAGAAATTGGGAATGAAGCGCATAAAGTATCCAGCCAATCCATTAAATTGCCTAACCTGTTTAACAGTTTTGGGAATCGGTGCCTTCGTTAAAGCCTCCACCTTTCTTGGACTAGGGCTGACTTGTCTGTCTGCAATGATATTGCCTAAATATTCGATGGAGCGTTTAAAGAAGGCAGTTTTTTTTCAAGATTGATTGAAAAACCGGTCTTTTGAAGGGCCATCAATATGCGTTCCTTTCCATTCTTCTTTTTGACTTGTATTATCGGGCTAGAAAAAGGTGATTTACTTTCGCGGATAATATTATGCTCGAGTAGTTCATTAACTATTTCCCGAACCTTCTCGCGTTCAACGGGGCTCAAACGGTAAGGCCTACGTTCGACACACTTGTTTTCATCTTTTAAGCGTATTTCGAGCTCACCGGTATTGACGCGTGAGCAAGGGAAACCCTGAATAAACAAGTGTTCGAACTTATTCAACAAAATTTTCAATTCGTTCAATTGATCATCATTAATCAAGTCACAATTTAAGTTATCAAACTTTTCACTTTGAGGTTGCACATGGTAAACAACTGGTTGATGAACCAAAGTCACACCCTGAGAGTTTACTACCACACTCAAGTTGTTTTTTTCAACAAGATTCATTCCTATCAGAATGTCTGAGCACACTTCATAGTCCGGTACTACGTGAAATACGAGTTCTACTCGTAAACTATCGATGACACAAATCGTTGTCAATGTCGAAACTGCTATCACAGTAAATTGACCTAACCCTTTCAAGTAGCTCACTTTATCAACTCGTTGCCCGGGTAGTTTAGCTGCGATAGACTCACGCATTACTGAACATTCGGCTCCACTATCAAAAATCGCGAGTATGGTTAAGTATCACTTGCATGTAGTTCAATTTAGATGTACCAACGCAGTTTACATTGGAATCCACTGCGCGTTCTCGCTTATAACATGTTTCGTAAGTGTGACCTGGCTTTGAACAAAATGTGCACATACGAGTAGGTTTACCAACATTTTGAGAAGAGGTTTTACTATCATGTTGATGTGGGTGAGCATTATCTTTATTGTCACGATGATAACAATCACGTGCATGATGATCGGGCTTATTACAGATTTGACAAACCAACGAGGGTTTATCAAAACGCAATCGCTTAGCAGGACCCGACTGAGCACCTGGTGTACCCGACTGAAGGCGCTTGGCGCTTCTTATAGAAGAGGCTACCGAAATGAGTTCGGGTACCGATTTGGCTCTCACATTCAACAAATCAATTCTCAATCGCTCATCCCCAATGCATCCGATTACTGCTTCAACCGCGTCATCATTCGACAACTTATCCTTAGTAATACGTTTCCATAATACCCAAGCTTGTGACAAGAATTGTGTGATGTCTTTGGAATTATCGTAATTATGATCCCTAAAACGCACAATATCTCTAGAATATCTATTCTCCGGCTCGAAAGTTGTTATGAGAACATCACGCAATTCAGCCCACGTGGTGGTAGACACAAGCCATTGGTCAACCCATAACCTCGCGCGACCTTTAAGCAAACCACCAGCTTTCATTCTTACTTCGTAATCGCTCAGGCCGTAAGTTTCCATGGCTGTAGTCACATGTTGACACCACTCTCTGACACCAATATTGGTGTCCGGATCATATGACGGCAAAAACACATCATTTATTTTGATTTTGGATGTATCTGGTTGTGTCACCATGCGATCAGACATGTGTTTCATCATCTGCAACATCTGAGTGAAAAACTCCGTCGGTACCCCATTAACAGAAGCGTTTATGTTTTCATTGCTCAAGTCAGATGGACGGGCAGAAGTGGGAGTCCATCCCACTTCTGATAACGGAGTACCATGATCGTTCAAATTTTCAGAAGATATGGCGTCAATTGGGTGGACGCCATTATCTCTACCGCTGGGCTCAGACATAGCAAAAGATGAACACAGTCAAATATTTTTACACACAGTTTTATTTAGTTGCTTATAACGATATCTAACACAATCAAATAACCCTTTGATAACAGAAATTGTACTTACAAGATGGTTTAGTTGAGAAAACACCTTTTCACAAAATTCGTGTCAGTCATAATGTGCCTTCACAGCGGCTTGACAGTTCATTGACCTTTTTTTTTACAAACATGGCTCCATAGTTACGAAGTCATTATTTTTACTAATTATTTTATAACAAATATCAGGTAACATTAATTGGAGTTACAAACTATAATTTGTTAATTAGTTTTACTATTTTTAGCACTGGATTATAACATTGCATCAATTATTTGTTACTTAAAACAGTTAATATTTGTTTAAGACATGTCTCACGTTTTCCGCCTCGTTAATTGTAGATACACACATCAAAAGTGTCTAGGGATCAAGCATTTTTATGCGGATTTCTTGAGATTGAGATGTGGCTTTGTAATAAATTTATGATTTTATAAATTTATATGGATCCTTTTTGGTGCATTTCATAATTTGAATCAGGAACTGTGAATCAAATTCGAGTAAAAGATGAAAATCAGCTGTCAATATTTTCCTATAAAAACATACAACGCATTGAAGACATTATTAGTGCTACTGTTTCCCTACTACTGATTAAAACCAACGTTATTATGGAGCGGCGACGTCATTTAAGCAGGGAAGAAATGCTCAGAGCCGTGGGAATGATAGAAGCTGGTTCCCGGCAACTTACTGTGGCTTTAGCTCTGAATACAAGTCAGAGTGTTATCAGTCGACTTTGGACACGTTACCGAAGCACTGGTACCGTGGCTGAGCGCCATGGAGGACGGTATCGCTGCACCACACGGAGACAAGACCGATACATTCAAATCTTAACTCGAAGAGCTCCAACAATAACCGCCATGATGTTAGCCGTGAGGCTTCATCACTCTTCAGGGAACTTAATTAGCGACCAAACGGTCAGAAACCGCTTGCATGAAGTGAACCTTCATTCCCGAAGACCGCTACGGGTACCACCTATAGCAATGCACAATCGTAGGATTCGATATCAATGGGCTCTTGAACACAGAAATTGGGCAGAAGAACAATGGCGTTTCATGTGCTTTTCTGATGAGTCTCGTTTTGGTATGAGACCGGATACAAGACGTATACGACACTGGAGAACCCCTGGACGCCAACAGCGATTAAAATCCTGCCAGGAAGTCCATCCTTATAGTGGTGGAACCATCATGGTATGGGCAGGTATTTGGATCGGCGGAAGAACTGAGTTGATTTGGATCAGAGGCAACCTCAACGCTCAAATTTATGCTGAAACGATTGTATCAGACGTCATCGTTCCTCTACAAGTGCCCTCTACAAGTGCAAATCGGTCCCTTATTTCAGTTAATGCATGATAATGCACGACCGCACACCGCAAGAGTTGTAAGACAGACTCTCGCCGCAGCTAGCATCAATGTCCTGCCCTGGCCTGCTCAGTCGCCAGACTTGAACCCGATTGAGCATGCATGGGATATGCTACAGAGAAGAGCTCTGCCGAATATGGAGGGTATCCAGTCGCAAGAAGACTTTTTTTTGTTGTTGCAACGAACATGGGCGGCCATTCCACAGCGTGATTTGGATGAACTCATTTTGAGTATGCCAAACCGATGTTCTTGTGTTGTTAGTGTTCGCGGTAGAAACACGGATTATTAATTGTTTAAGTTACCCAATAAAATTTTTAGAGAAAACTGTTATTTCAGTCTTTTTTTCGAACTTTTGTGTTAGTGGTTCAAATGTCAAATATCCCTTTATTAGGAAAATGGCAAATTTCTTTATTAATGCAAAGGTGACTTGGTTTATCGTTACTGTGACAAACGAAAACACTTTATTTGATGAATCCTTAAAGAAAATTTTAATTAATATCAATCAGGAGAAAAGTTATTGCAAAAATATATGTTGATCCCTAGACACTTTTGATGTGTGTAGTTCAATAGACTATTACCATTAAACAAATATTAACCAAACTCCATTATCAAAGTACTGAAGATCACTTATTAATCGTGAAATCAATTTAACAATAGATAACTTGTTTCTTAAACCTATATTTGAATAAACCTTCAATTATGGTTTGCTAATGCTATTAAAATAACCGGAAATCATAACATGGTTTTTTTTACATTGAAATGGCAACCTGACTACAACAAATAAATCTAAACTAATTCATACATACGTATCTAGTCATATGAGTTATCTATTAAATTAATACTTTCAAAGTTTAAATTAGTCTCGAAATTAGTCTTGCGCCGACATATACAATTGTTAAAAAAAAAATTGTTTCTCTATTGATAACCATATCTATTTAAGTTTTCATTTCCATTTATACTTATGTTGTTACAGAGTTCTTAGTTTCTACGGAGACATCGGTGAGCGGTTTTGATTTTACTCCAATTTTATTTATCCTATATCTTTATTATAATATCTGAAACTATTTACTCTAGCTTATTTCTATTATTTATCCTAATATATAATACTATGATTTTACTATTTTGTTGGTGACATTATCGTTACACATATTGTTAAAATTAAATTTGGGCAAAACGATTCTTATTTATAGTTTTAACCTTAACATTAATATTCTAAAGCGTAATTTTATTGCTTATCACTAATATTTTCCATAATATTGTGTAAACATTCTTACTCATACAGTTTTAAATCTTTTTATTACTTTTGTACAATTTTTTACGCAATATTCTATGAAGGTCTCTCTATTCTTACTCGCAATTATTTGCCACACATTAATGTTATCAATTTTTGTGTTGAGTACATGCTCTATCTCCAGTCTCTCTCTGTCGAAGACGGGACAACTGAACAATGTATGTGGCACTGTTTCATCAGGCGCTGGATCGCAGATGCACGTAGGGCTCCCTTTACACCTGAAACGGCTCAGGTATGCTGAGAACTCACCGTGACCCGTCATGATCTGAATGACAATGTTGTCAACTTTGTAATTTCTTATCAGCCTGTATGCCGCCACCGCATCTGGGAAAAACAGCTTAGTCACTGTAGCTGTTTCAGCATAACTATACCTTCTTCCCCATTCGTCGAGGGTTTCTGTACGCATGCAGCACCTGACATACGACATACCGTTGGTGCTTTTGAATAGTCCATGTCGGTCAGTTCAAGAAAAGTGAAGCTAAGTTGCACGTTCCAAAGCGTAGATCTCTGTGGAGAAGAACGTGCAAGAAACTCCATGGACACTCTATTAATAGTATATTAACGATAAACTCGACGCAAACGAAAAAGAAATAAAAACTAAGAATGGATAGAGGTACATGCGTCACATCCATGCAAAACGGCTGTCGCTCAACATTACGCTGCGACCCTATTAAAGACAGCTCCAGTGTTGTATATAGTTGAACCTTTCAATTTACAAACGTTATTAATGAATTATAACGTTGCTAAATTGAAACAACAAGTGCGGAGTAGCAAATTAACTGATTAGAACTGGTATTACGTTTAGTCGGTTAACTTAAGCCCTTTATACCTGGGGCTATCATTAACATTTACATTTTAAAGATATACATATATATATACAGGGTTCGGCACTCGAAGTGTTACTAATTTTACGTTGCTATAGCAACTAAACTGTGTACAATATGGCGCCCATTTTTTCACATTCCTTAGTGTATGGTATTATTAATAAACTAACAAAAGCCTACTATTTTTCGTCGTTGTTAAAAAAAAGTTTTGCAGATGGAAGTCAAACGAAACAGTGTCATTGCTTTGTATTTGGCTGGAAAATCGCAGGCAGCCATCGTTAATGAGCTAGGACATTTACATTTGAACAAAATGTTTGTGTATCGGACCATCACGCGTTACAATGATACGGGTAGCATCAAAAACGCCATGGAGGTGGACATCCAACAACAGCAACATCATCAGCAATGGTTCGAAAGGTAAAGGCTAGAATTGAACGAAATCCACGACAAAGCGCAGTTAAATTGGCGAAAAGTCTTAATGTATCTGCCCGGAGGATAGGGCGCATATTAATAAAATAAACTTCAACTGAAGCCCTACAAATTACAAAAAGTGCAAGATCTGACATTTGCACAAAAGACAGTTCGTCTAGAAAGAGCTAAGAACTTAAAGCACTTGCACGTTGATAGCTTGCGAAAATTTGGTATTTTCCGATGAAAAATTTTTTACCGTTCAGCAATATGTGAACAGGCAAAATGATCGCGTATGGTTAAAGTGTAAATTAAATGACAATTTAGACCAACGAATTGCCTTGCGAAAGCAAGCACCAGCATCTGTGATGGTTTGGGCGGCGGTAACTGCCATGGGACGCTCACCTCGCGTTTTCATTGACCAGGGTGTAAAGATAAACCAGCAGATCTACCGTAAAAAGATTTTAAACGATGCTTTGTTACCTTGGGCACGTAAGAAATTTGGTAGAAATCATTGGACCTTTCAACAAGACTCGGCACCATCTCACAAAGCTCGTGAAACCCAAATTTTTTTACAAGAAAATGTTCCGAGCTTCATTTCTTCGCAACAATGGCCACCATATTCCCCGGACTTAAACCCAATGGATTTTTCCATATGGTCAATTCTAGAAGCCAAAGTGTCAACAAAAAAATATGAGACGGTCAACGCCTTAAAGATTGCGCTTCGCCGAGAATGGAACAAAATACCAGCAGACCACATTCGTGCAGCGTGTGAAGCCTTCTCGGTCAGACTCGATGCTGTTATCCGCGCTAAAGGTGGCCATATCGAACAATAGCTTCTTTTTTTATTTATTATATATGTTTTTCTTCGATAGTAAAGTTTTTACATAAATATGCTCATGTTTAACAGAATTACAGCATTTTGAATTGGTAACACTTCGGGTGCCGACCCCTGTATATATTTATTTGAGCGTATTTTGGCGTGGCCAGCTGGCATGTGGTAAATAATTTCATTTTATGTTGTGTTTTCTTGTGTTAATTACTATATAAAGTCATGTGTTTCCTTAAATTACCAGACAGCTGTGCTATTGGGGAATAATTCCGCCACTTGTGGACTTACGGACTGTCTTATGTAATATTGACGTTTAAAAAGTGCTGATTCTCATCCTAATTTGAATATATGACTTTTGATTTTAAGAAACGTGTTTTTTTTTTGTTTTGTTACCTTACTTAACTACCTAAACGGGTAGAATATAAGTAGACGTTTTCGCAATACTCTTACCAATAACTTTTATGATAATAATAATATGCGTGTATCTAGAATTCTTAGAACAACCTCTGCCACTCTTAGCTCAATGTTGTTTTATTCATTCGCTAGATCGTAATTTCAACAAAACTTTCAGTGTAAGGGCTGCCCACAATATACGACTTTAATTATTGAGACCAAAGCCGTTATGTCTATCTAGCAATACTGCCTTCCTAAACAGTCCTCACAAAGGCTAGCCGTTATAAAGATTATTGCTTTCAAAATCCTATCCACGGTTATCTTTCACTGGATCTAACAAACCATGGATATTTTAGGACCAATGGGGCGTGCCTTACAGGCCAGCTTAATATAATGGGCCATAAAAAAGGTCAAAGGCCATTCACGAATTGGCTACTAAGTCCAGGATTTAAATGCGTGTTCATAGGCTGAAATGTGTTATGTTGTTTATGGAAGGAAGGAACAGCAAGAGAGATTTAGAGGATTGAACAAAATTAAGAAAATGTCAAAACTTAGTTCTCGGTTGGCAATTGTTTCCTCTTTTATGATGTCTTTAAAAGTGACTAAAGTATTGCAATGAGAACTTGCAATCTGCTGCTGCTTTATACAGATGAAATAGTAACATGTCATACCATAGACTTTTCTGTGCTGTAATTAAATTTAATATTAATATTATGATCATCATAACCCAACCCGTCTGCCAAGCGTGGGAATTATGGTAACATGTAATGAAAGCTTTGGAGGGTTGTTGGACAAAGCCCCCCCCCCCTCCCCGGCTTTGTCCAACAGTGGACCTCTATAGACTGAAAAAGAAGAAGATGATTATCATTTCAGCGGGCGAAGCCGCGGGCGGAAATCTAGTAGTTTATAATTTATGAAAAAAAATCTTTTTAAGAATAGGGTATTTGACTAAAAAAAAACTTATTAGTCCGTAATTCAGATTATAGAAAAATATTGGATACCTACGTATATTTTTGTTTTATCATATCAATAAAAATATACGTACCCAATATTTTTCTGAATGCGTCAATTATAAATTCCTATTTTATTTATTTAACTAGCTTTCCGCCCGCGGCTTCGCCCGCATGGAGTTCGGTTATATCGCGCTTTTTAGATTTCCCTCGGGAACATCAAATTTTTCCGGGATAAAAGGTAGCCTATGTTCTTTCTCAGGGTCTAAAGATTGTTTGTGCCAAATTTCATCAAAATCGGTTGAGAGGTTTAAGCGGGAAAGCGTAACAGACAGACAGACAGACAGACAGACAGACAGACAGACAGAGTTACTTTCGCATTTATAATATTAGTATGGATTACTAGCTTTCCGCCCGCGGCTTCGCCCGCGTGGAGTTCGGTTATATCGCGCTTTTTAGATTTCCCTCGGGAACATTAAATTTTTCCGGGATAAAAGGTAGCCTATGTTCTTTCTCAGGGTTTAAAGATTGTCTGTGCCAAATTTCATCAAAATCGGTTGAGAGGTTTAAGCGGGAAAGCGTAACAGACAGACAGACAGAGAGACAGACAGAAAGACAGACAGACAGACAGAGTTACTTTCACATTTATAATATTAGTATGGATGAATGAACTAGTAATTAAGATTTAATTTTTGTTTTTTTTTTTTTTTAAGAATAGGGTATTTGACTAAAAAAACTAATTAGTCCGTAATTCAGATTATAGAAAAATATTGGATACGTATATTTTTGTTTTATCAAATCAATAAAAATTGACAAATATAAAAGGCATCAAAGATCAAGAGTGGTGGCTGGTGGTCACTGGCCGCTAAAAAGTGTAGCGTGCAGTGACGTCACACGAGTTTTCAACGCGCTGTGTCGTCTTCATTTTTTGTTTATATGAAAAAGAAAAAATACGTGTCTAGTATTTTTTGGAAATCTGACTGACGGACTAATTAGTTTTTTTAGTCAAATACCTATTATTAACGAAACTAAGATTATAACATCTATTTGTACCAAAATCTCATAAATAAACATTTACCATTTTGATTTGATTTGATTTATAACGGGACAAAATGTTTTGGCAACATTGGGTATTCCATTAATATTTCATCGCAGTTACTACAAACTCTGCTTCATGTAACAAATTATCAAATTCTCTTTACGGTGGTAGATTTGCTTTGCCTTCAGCTTGGCGGCGGGCTTAGAGAAAATCCGCTGAGTCATAATAACTAATGTGTATGGAAAACCCATTAACACGGTCACAGCAAGCGCCAGTTTTAGGGAGTTCATGTTGCTTTATACATATAGTCGTTTTCCAGTTTCAGGCATTCGGTAGGTACATATATTATTTTAAAATAGCCTATATACATTTTTTTTATGCGAAACCCGAAACACGTGTCCAGTCATCATCATCATCAACCTTTTTATCTTCCCACTGCTGGGCACAGGTCTCCTCTAATACATAGGAGGATTGAGCGTAATCACCACGCTTGCTCAATGCGGGTTTGCGATTTCAGACGTAAAGTCCAGGTTTCCTCAAGATGTTTTCCTTCACCTTCAGTCATTGGTGTCCAAGATATACTTAGAAAGTACTTTAGAAAAGTTACATTGGTATTTGCCTGACCTGGAATCGAACCCGCGCACTCATACTTGAGAGGCTGGTGTTTTAACCACTAGGCCACCACGACTTGCTAGGCCACCACGACTTGTCCAGTACGTGTCCAGTAGTTTTAAGTAAAGAATCTATGTACAAAATTTCACAAAGATGTTATCAAAAACCACCAAGTTATGAGCTTGCTATTCTTCCCGGTTGTCCCAACAAAAATATGGTCAAAGTTCCGTACGGGCGAGCGAGCGCGGACGTTGACCTCGGGCGTCAGCTGTGATCTATCGTAACCGCTTGGTAACCACTCGGCGGTCTCACTCTAAATGTATTTGGGAAAAAATATAACATGGTGTTAAACTGATTGGAATCGATTCAGTTGCTTATTCTGAACAAACTATATTCAGGTTTCCCATAAACAAAAAATAACGTTGTATAAATGTATATCTATACTAGTATTACTAATATTAACAAAGAAAAAATATTTGGACGCTAGGACTATAGTCTAGATTTTTATATGAAACATTAGTTCTGCGTGGCTTATTTTGTTCTGTGTACTTATTTGTTATTATTTTGCACTTACAACTAATTAGGCCATAACATCGCCTGACGGCAGTAGTTACCACCCACCAGACACAGTCTTGCCGCCAAGTGATTCGTCGTGTTTCGGAATGATGTCTGGTGATGCCTTACGGAGGACGGTTCTGAGCAGTTGTGTTGCGATGTCTGCCGGGTAAGATGATGTTGTTGTGTCGGAAGTTTGGTTGTGGAGGGTCTTCAGATCAATCTCCTTCTGGCGCAGCGTCGTTGGTCGTGTTCTTGGGCTTGACATTGCATCACCTCGCTCAACTGCCGTCTTCCTTCCTATTCACTCAGTTTTTTTTTTGTTTTTTTTGATTGCATAGTGGTATCATGTAAAGGTCATTGCTTCAACTTTGTGAACACTATAGGCTAGTAAATGATACCTACCTACATCTAAACAGCCAGTTTAAAGATTTGAACTTTACCTTATATTTAGGGTCGAAAAAGGATCGAGAATATTCCGAGAAACATTACCTGCTTCTTGATCAACGAGTTTCATGGATGACTGAACTTTGACACAGGAGACGAATGAATATTGGAATTTTAAGAATAAAAATGCTATTAGGTATTTTATAGCGATTTAAGCTATTTTATATTATAATGGCGCTATCAAGTTTTATGGTATTATAACAGAGATGAAATGCATTTCAATCTAGAATAGAGTCGTTTCATAAGCTCATATATAAGTAGAAGTTCAAGATGCTCCTGCTTGTAAGACATTGTTAACTACCAAAGCATTAATCTTCGATATTGCAACAATCTACAAAACATTAACCACTTAGCCTATGTTTTTGATTGCATTTTTTTTACTATTTTTCTTTGTTTCACTTCTGGGCAACCCTCCCAAATCCTTGAGTTTCTGCGCGCTCTCCATCCAGGTTTGAAGAAACTTATCCAATTCTGCCCGTCACCTCCTGCGTCTGAGCTCACTGTTTTAGAGGACCGGCTTGCAACAAACAAACCCATCGTTGTCATCTACCATGCCTTATTCCATATAAGTTACATTTGGCTTCCGGTCTAACTGGATGCGGCAGAGGAGAACGACTATATCAAACTTTCACTGTTCACTTTCTGGAAAAAGCCCTAATGGTTAAAAATATTTGAATCCGTCTAATGAAAATAAAGGTCCGGCGGTATTTCACACCAAGGCAGCTTCTAATGTTGTACAAGGCACAGGTCCGCTAGTTTGTGGAGTACTGCAGCCAAATTTGGGCTGGTGCTGCGAAATGTCACCTGGCTACTTTGGATTCAGTGGAGAGGCGTGTCAAGAGGCTGATTGGCGATCCAGATTTAACTCGAAACGGTCTCCACAGCCTGGAGCACAGGCGTAGAGTAGCCAGCCTTTAGGTCTTCTAAAGGATGCATTCTGGTGAATGTGCAAGGGAATTGCATGATTTAATTCCCCCATTCCACCATTGGACGACTCGTCGTACGGCGACTTTCCACCCTTACGTTGTTAACACCACTACGATCCGGAGGAAGCGTTTCGCTTTTTCTTTTAAACGGAGTATATCGAGGGACTGGAACAATTTTCCGGCGGCGGTGTTTCCGTCACACTACAATTTCAGTGTCTTCAAGGCTAGAGTGAGTAGGCTCTTAATAAACTAGCGCGCTTTACCATCAACGATCACATCACTGCTTACCATCAGGCGGTATTGCCGCGGTCAAGCACGAGTTTATAATTTATAAAAAAAAACCTGTCAATTAACCCAATTTAATTGATACGAAATCGGGTGAAGTTGCGAATGTGTTTTGCAGGTTAGCCATATGGTTATGTATGTAAGTAATAGTCAATATTTTCAATGATAATAACAACAGTACATATTATTATTTCACCATCCTCAACCTTTTTATCGTCCCACTGCTGGGCACAGGTCTCCTCTCATACAGAGAAGGATTGAGCGTAATCACCACGCTTGCTCAATGCGGGTTTACGATTTCAGACTTATAAAGTCCAGGTTTCCTCAAGATGTTTTCCTTCACCTTCAGTCATTGGTGTCCAAGATATACTTAAAAAGTACATATAACTTTAGAAAAGTTACATTGGTACTTGCCTGACCTGGAATCGAACCCGCGCACTCATACTTGAGAGGCTGGTGTTTTAACCACTAGGCCACCACGACATTATTATTTCGTATATTAAACTTTTACCACACAACTAAATCCGTCCCTTTATGAAACTGCGACCGAGGAAACCGACCGAAACCAACATTGCTTTTGAAGCTTCAATAAAATGTATATTTATCTGGCCTTTTACGATCCTTAGTGTACTGAATTCATATGACAATAAAGTTGACATTAGAGTGACTAAAAGTCCAATGGCATGTTCTTAGCTAAGTCGTCGTAAATATTGGCGTCTTTTGAATTTGCACTTAATTGTAGTCTGCCAGGAGATCAGCGATGGCCTAGTAGGTAGTCATCATCATCATCATCATCTCAACGTTAATCCCAGTCGCATCCGAAGCTTTCTCAACTTTGGAGTCTAGGGTCCGCTTTACCGGCCTAACTGCTGAATTTGGCTAAACTTGATATTTTCCATGAAGCAACTGCCGTTTAACCCAACCCGAAGGCGATATCGAAGCATTGCAGCTAGACCGATTGTTGAACTTTTGAGGGCTCCAACAACCCGTAACGACTGCCATTAGATGTTCGTATAGGCCGCAATTAACAAGTTGGAGGTCGTAGGCTTGAGCCCCATCAGGCGCTTTACTTTGTGTAAATTATTTCATCACCGCTGCTCTCAAAACGGTCAAGGAAAACATCGTGAGAAAACCGGCATGTCCTGCAAAACTTTGAAGACATGTGACATGTACCACCCAACGTATTTACAGTAAGGGTCAAAAGTGGAGTACCACTTTTGACCCTTATTGTTATTGCAATAAAGTTCAAAGGAGGAAATACACTTTTGACCCTTGATTGTACGTTATTTTTTGTTTATGCGGAACCTGAATATAGTTTGTTCAGAATAAGCAACTGAATCGATTCCAATCAGTTTTACACCATATTATATTTTTTCCCAAATATGTACATTTAGAAATTGTTGCAGTGTGGTTACCGAGCGCGCACGGTAGATCATAGTACTCTGCGCTCGCGCTACAGCCAACGCCAGAAGTCAACGCACGGTTTGCCCGGCCGAGCGGAGCGTGGACCATATTTTTGTTGGGACATTCAAGTAGGATCACAAACTCATAACTTTGTGGTTTTTAATGAATTTTTTTTTTAAGTTTTGTACATAAATTCATTACTTAAAATGTTAGACACATTTTTTGGGTTTCGCATATACAAAAAATAACATTGTAGATAACTGGGCCCGCGTGGTAAATTACGGCCCACTCCCTCGCACCGAGAAGAGTTATATATCCTAATAGTGGGGACATTATAGGCTACTTGTATGTATATTGTGGTCTTCCTATCTTAAAGAAATGTAAGGAGAGATGGTCAGTTGCTTCAAATACCAATAATATTTATAGTATGCTCGGTGGTAGGCCATAACATCGGCTGCAGAAGCACCCACCAGACAAAGCCTTGCCGCCAAGCGATTCGTCGTGTTCCGGCATGATGTCTGGTGAAGCCGTACGGAGGACGGGTCTGAGCAGTTGTGTTGCGATGTGTGCCGGGTACGATGCGTCAATTGTTGTGTTGGGAGTTTGGTAGTGGAAAGTCTCCACATCTATCTCCCTCTGGCACAGCATCGTTGGTCGTGTTGTTGGGTTTAACGTTGCACTAAGTTTTTTTTTAAGTGATTGGGCTTAATAAACTAGCGCGCTTTACCATCAAAGATTACATCACTGCTTACCATCAGGCTGGATTGCAGTCAAGCGCTATTTTATAACTGTTAAAAAAAAATCCTTGCTCTTACATACGGCTCGACTGGTAGCCGATCCTAACAAAGTTGGAAAAACCCTAGATGATATTGATATTACCTATATTGATGATATTGTGCAGTTATTTATAAAAAGCAAATACTCAAAACGTGATTTCTATTGGAACCACATCGTCCCTCATACAAAACAACCTCATTTAAATGAATCATAGCAGTTACTATCTATCTACTTTCATAGCTTGATTGATTTCATCAACTAATGAATGTCGAGCCCCAAATAACGCTTCCAATGGATTGCAAACACTAACGACTGCTGTATTGAACCATGTTTGCTGTAACTTTTATTATGCACCGTTGATTGTACCGTGTATAACTTTATGTAGAAAAAAGTTGCAGTGAAATTGTGTGTGTAGTTACGCAGTGTTGGGAAACCAACATTAACCTTTTAATTTTCTGTTGTGTTTATGTATGGCAACATTTAATGTATATTTATGTATGGCAACATGGTGTTTTGTCTGTCATATCTCTCTTGTGTCAAGTTCTGAATAAACCGCACGTCTTGTATCGTAGCTCGTGGTTTTTATTAATTTATCAGTGCAACTACAGTCCATTAAACTATACAAGCATCTCGTTTTCCTTCACGCAGCACGTTGCGTTATTGATAACAGGGGGTTAACTCTCTTAGTTTTAAAAACTTTCACAGTCTCAATCAAAACTAAAAAGTAAGATTTTTACACAATCGATCGGTAGAGCTAAATAAAGCCGAAGAACTATCTAGTTTACTATAGTATACTCTATACTATACGATACTATATTCTATAGAACTCGAACATATTTTTTTACAATTATTAACTAATGCTTGACCGCCATCCCGTAAATAGTAATGCAATCGTTGATGGTAAAGCGCGCTAGTTTATTAAGAGCCCATTCACTCTGGAATTTTTCATTCTTATTTTTTTGTTGGGATGGGAAATCATCAAATGACTTTACCCGCTCTGGGCGGAGCGGAAGGGCGTGTCAGACTTTTACTAACTAAAACCCACCCGTGTTTATTCACTTGCCTGTGCGACGGCCAGGGCCACGGTTTCTTTTTTAACCAACCCGCAACCCTGAGCCTTGAAAACAGTTAAATTGTAGTCAGATGGAAACACCTCTACTGGCAATTTGTTCCAGTCCCTCGATGTACGCGGAATAGAAGACGAGGCGAAATACTTCGTTCGGATCGTGGTGGTGTTAACAACTTAAGGGTGGACTCGCCGTAGGACGGGTCGTCCGATGATGGAACGGAGATGGAGGAATTAAGTCATGCAATTCCTTCGCACATTCTCCAAAATGCATTCTATAGAACACCAAAAGGCTGACTGCTCTCTGCCTAAAGCCTTCCTGGGTTAATGGGCTATCCAACGCAAAAAGAATTTTTCAAATCGGACCAGTAGTTCCTGAGATTAGCGCGTTCAAACAAACTCTTCAGCTTTATATATTAGTATAGATAAAAGGTAAACAAAAGAAAAGACTATAAAAAAACATCATGTCAAAAAAAATTCAGTAATAGTGCCACACACACACACACGGCGTCTTACATATGTACATTACATATTTCTGGGCACGTTTTGAAGGAAGTACAGTCATCCTCGATACATGCCTCAAGAGACTATTGCCGCTGCCACACACCTGCCAAAAAAGGCAAAAAGGTACTATTTCCTTTGGGAATTAATATCTTGAGCATTTTCTATTATAACAGTGAAAGTCGACAATCAAGCCACGGGTGCTATTTGAGATTGAATATGCCAGAAGTAATATTTTTATTACAAGTATTCTAAGTACATCATTATACAAAAAACAAACTTTTTATTGAACTTAAGAACCTGAATACGATTTCCCTATAACCTGTTTCATTTTGTGATTTTGTGTTGATTTTGTAGCGGGATCTACAAAAGCTACATGCGAACGACATGTCATACTGACGTCTGAAGAAATAGACCCTGCATCATGCAAGAAGGGTTTAACGTGTACCTAGCTTATATTAACTTCAGGACATCAACCTATGGGTAAGTGCCCGCCAGACACTAAACCAAAATAATACAAGTAGCAGCCAGGATTGCGGAGGGCGCGTCTGAACAATTATGTTGGATGTGTGCCCGGTACGATGATGCGCCAAATGTTATTGTGTCGAGAGTTTGGCCCTGGAGGGTCTCCAGATCAATCTCCCTCTGGCGCAGCATCGTTGGTCGTATTGTTGGGTATAACATTGCATCACCTCGCTCAACTGCCGTCTTCTTTCCTATTCACTCAGTTTTCTTGACTGAATAGGCTCTTGATAAAATAGCGCGCTTTACCATCAACAACATACTTGTGTTTGTTGTTTTCGAAACTATGTTGGCGTCAGCTTTTAGTCTAACAGTCAGTTGAGTATCAGTATCTGATTTCAGCAACCCAGTTCAGTAACTGGGTTGTTGAAATCAGATGTCAGGCTAGAGGTCCTCTTGGTAAGCCTGGTTGTCTGACTTCCGGGCTGCAGATGACCTGAAACGACTATCAAACTTCCAGCTAGAATAACAGCTAGGATCGGAGGGAACTTTTATAAGAATACACAACTAAATAAAGGTGCAGTAACCCATCAAGTTCTTACTTGACTATGAAACAAGAACGTTCCAGAACCTCCTGGAAAATACTAGACTCCGATGAAACATTCTAGCCTCAGATGTAACCTTCCAGAATAGCATGAAAAATTCTGGACCCTGACTGTTTTTCAGGAAACCGTTCTATTTCGATCTATCACCTTATACAAAGAGATACTTTTGCCGAGTCAGTTAGGCGTTGTCTTAATTGGCGTAGATCGCACGGTGATACGATGCGTTCTCGTGTGCGATGAGTTCAAACGTACAGATTTCATCAGAGTGTCCTATTTAAACCTTGTAATGATCTGTTGTAGCTCGTAAGCCAACACTAGGTGGCGCTACTAGGCTCCCTCCAGTAGTTAGATGAGACAACGGACAAGTCACGGTAAATTAAAAATAAAATGAAGAAAAAAGACGGGGGAGTGCTGTCAAGAGGTGACAGACGAAAGGAGATGGTTACTTCTTGTGATTTGCACATTAGTCCTTTAAATTAAAGCGATTTTCGGAAATTACTGCGAAATATATATACGTGTTGTCGTTGGTGCAAACTCGTTAATTATTGTGCTCGTGACAGGAGAAACGGGGTAAGTGCTTACGACTATTTAACGAAGTGTAGGTTGCTTAGCTTGTATGTTTAACAAGGCTGACTGTTTTATTTTGTCATCAGCCTATTGAAACGCCCCTACCCTTCGGGCAACTTATTGTGAATTAAGGTCCGGCCTTTGCTGACTTGCTCGACCCTGATTCCCTTCCCCTACCCACGGGATTCGGACCGTTTACAAAGTGACGTACTCGCCACGGTACACGGGAAGCTAGCTGGTCTTGGAACAGTACCAGACTAATTTTATTGTTTAAGTATATTGGTTCTACTTTTCCACATTGTAAGAAAACTTGTGGTCGTTAAGTAAATTTGTGTTTCTTGTCTAGCTTGTCTTTCATTGCTCAGTAGCTTGAACCCCTGGACATTACATTGGCGCCCAAGGGTTTACTGAATGAAAGATGACCTAGGTATGGTAATCAGTATATTTTGGTAAATATTATAGATAAATGTGGGTGGAATTATAGATAATCGTTACAACTTTGAAAAATAATTTTGCACGACAAGCCTAATTGCAGATTTGTTTTTTTTTTGAATTTTTAAATTACCTACTATTGTTGTTGTTGTTGTTGTTGTTTTAAAAACTACCTAGATACTATTGTTTATTAAAATTAACTACTATTGTTTCTTAATATTACATATTATTGTTTATTAAAATTGTAATACTGTGTTTGATCATGGATGTTAATTCACTGCATAAAGATGAGCTCGAGTTCGAATTGGCTTGTCGAGGAGTCTCTGATTGTAAGACCGTGGCGACTATGCGGAAATTTTTACGGGAAATGTTAGTACGAGAGCAGTCGGGCGAGTCAACTATTTCCTTTAAGGCTCCAAAATCCTGCATTGATAACCCGAGTAATGAGTTATTGGTTTGTGAAAAAAAATTATCGGAAATAATTTTACTTGTAACTGAAGTATCGCACAGTCCCGAACATTCGTTTTATAGTCGTATACACTCTCGTTTGACACACTTATCGAACCGTGCGAAACTTATTATTCCTTCTGAGCCTAGTGACATTGAAAAACACTTGACTTTGTTAAAGAACATTCAGGGTACCTTGTCGTCGCTAAAGCAACTTCAGCGAGAAGAAAGTGAGGAAGAAGATTTAATTTCGGAACATGACAAAGACATCTTACAGAAATCTCTGGGAGATGAAGCTGTTCAGATAATGGATCAATTGGAAAAGCACCGAATCTCAGGAAAATCTTCCTTACTTAAGGATGGTGATACGGAAAATCACCAGAATCATGCATTACACTTTGCTGTTGCCAACGCTGACTTACCACGGACACATTTAGAGGAACGTAGTCCTTTCTCACATCATCAGGGCATACAAAGGTCATCCACGTTTGATAATGGCTTCTGCAAACGTAAGTTGGTCCCCATTAAAGATTGGGGTGTCAAATTTAGTGGTAAGGGTATTGTAAGTGTAAACGCGTTCTTGGAAAGAATTGAGGAACTTAAAGAAGCACGGAATGCTGCCGATGAAGACTTATTTCGTTATGCCATAGACTTCTTCGAAGAAGAAGCGCTAATATGGTTTAGGGCCAATAAAGGTGCAATAACTAATTGGGCTCAATTAGTGAGGCTACTGTTGGACACATTTCAGCATCCATGCTACCAAGAGGAACTATTAGAGGAGATTAAACGGAGAACACAAAGCAATCAGGAAAGTATTTTGATATACATAGCTATTATGCAGAATATGTTTAATCGGTTACCCACTCCTATCGCCGAAACACAAAAACTGGCAATACTTAAAAGGAATTTACAACCCTACTTCCAGAAGGCCATATGCCGAGACACATTCGATTCAGTGAGCGAATTAACATCCGTTCTAAGGATTATTGAACGCACCAAATTAAGCTGTGATAATTTCAAGGAACCTACCCAAGGTGATCAATCTCTGGAAAGAGATTTAGCGTATCAAGGAAGCACTTCTAAGACATCGCAAAATGATAACACGACTGAGGTGGCAGCCATAGATAACAAGGAAGTACCCTCAACAAAATGCTGGAACTGCAGAACCCCAGGGCATCGTTTCAGAGATTGTAAGTTGCCAAAACAAAGACTCTTCTGCTACAGATGTGGACGTTTCGGAAAAACCACAAACAAATGTTCATGCAATGCTACCAATAAGGGAAACGACAATACGGGGTCGATGCCGGCCGGTCGTACCCCGAAAAACTAAGTCACTCCACTACGGATGAGTGGCAACAATGGCTACATACCATTTCGATTTTCTTTAAAACAGGTAAGATCTGTAATATTAATAAGCACTACCAAGACAATCGATATTATGCGGAAATAAAAATCTTGAATCAATCGTTTGTGGGATTATTGGATTCTGGAGCAACTGTATCGGTCATTTCGCAGAACTTTGCAACTAAAATGAAGAAATTGGGGTTTTCAGAACGTAAAGTCGACAAAGAAAGAGTCGACAAGATATCGACGGCTGATGGGACCTACCATACAATGGATTCCATTGTACATTTACCTGTTGAATTTTCGGGGAAATACAACGTGGTAGATTTTTATATCATGAACTCTTTAAAACATGATATTATATTAGGTATGAATTTTTTTGAGTCATTTCATTTAATTGTAGGAGCAGGAAAACCGGTTGCTGACATTACGGAAATTAACGTCTCACAACCTGTGATTTCGAGGGACGAACTTTCTGTTCAACAGGCAGAGCGCCTGGACAAATTATTAGAGGAAATGGCAGCAGAGATTGGTAAAGGTTTAGGAAGAACCACCTTAATCAAGCATAGAATTGACACAGGAGAAAGTTTGCCCATCAAACACAGACAGTACCCCTTGGCTCCTCCAATCATGGCGGAAATTGAAAAGGAAATCCAGGAAATGCTAAACAATGACGTAATAGAACCCTCTTTCAGTTCATGGCGTTCCCCGGTATTATTAGTGAAGAAATCTTCTGGAAAGAATCGTTTATGTCTCGACAGTCGTCAGTTAAATAAGGTTACAGTAAAAGACTCTTATCCACTACCTAGAGTTACCACCATCTTAGATAGCCTAAAAAATGCTCGCTTCCTATCAACTATCGACCTACGATCGGCCTTCTGGCAGATCCCACTAGAAGAAACAAGCAAGGAAAAGACTGCGTTCGGACTCGCTGGAAAAGGGCTTTTTCAATTCAAAGTCATGCCATTTGGGCTAAGTAATGCATCTCAAACACAGCAACGTTTGATGGATCGTTTATTCACGCCGGAATTCGAAAGTAGAGTGTTCACTTATTTGGATGATATCGTCATTTGTGACGACAATTTTGACAGTCATTTATCGTCATTGACACATGTAAAAAATCAGCTTAAGAAAGCAGGCTTGACGATCAATCTGGAGAAATGCGTATTTGCAAGGTCATCCTTAAAATACTTAGGCTATATTGTAGATAAGGAAGGGTTACGTACAGACCCGGACAAAGTTAAAGCTATACTCGAATATCCCAGGCCTGTGACATACACGGAGCTAAAGCGTTTTATTGGTTTAGCAAGCTGGTACAGGCGGTTTGTGAAAAATTTTGCCATTGTTGCAGCTCCATTACATGAACTGACTAAGGGTGGCAAGAAGACTAAACGCATTGTTTGGAATAAGGAGGCAGAAGATTCTTTCTTAAAATTAAAGACTGCACTAACTTCTACACCAGTGCTGAGGGTACCAGACTTTACAAAACCCTTTTCTATTCAATGTGATGCTTCTAACAGGGGAACTGGGGGAGTTTTGTTCCAAATAGTCGATGATCTGGAGGTTCCTATTGCTTACACTAGCAAAAAACTGTCGGAAAGAGAATGCAAGTATTCAGCGTCGGAACGAGAACTGTTAAGTGTTTTGCATGCTGTAGAACAGTTTCGACCATATGTAGAAGGAAATCATTTTAAGGTAATTTCCGACCATAGTGCCCTTCAGTGGCTACACCGAAACAAAGACCCCCATGGACGTTTAGCGAGATGGGCTATGCGCTTACAACAATTTGATTACGAGATAGTCCATCGCAAAGGTAAATATAACACTGTACCAGACGCCTTATCAAGAGCGATTGAAGAAGAAATTAACATTATAGAAATAAGACCAGAACATAAAGATGAGTGGTATAAATCAAAAGAGGATCTGGTACTGTCTGGGAAGAGTGATCCGGATTGGATAGTCAGTCAAGGACAATTATGGAAATATATACAATTGAAACAGTTTCCCAATGAAAATGACAGTTGGAAACTTGTAATTCCAGAATAGCTTCGTCAAGGAATCCTAAAAGAATGCCACGATGACCCCACAGCTGGTCACTTCGGTGTCAAAAAATCAGTCAACCGCGTGAGACAGCAATATTTCTGGCCGAATTTGATTCAGGACATGAAAAACTATGTAAGTAAATGTGAGGTGTGTGCGAAATACAAAAACTCACAAAGTAGGCCATCTGGCCTAATGGGAAAGCAACGAGAGGTAACGGAACCCTTCCAGATAATATCTATGGATCTGATGGGACCCTTCCCAAAATCCAAGCATGGCAATACTATGCTGCTGGTTATTACATGCTGGTTCAGCAAATTCTGTTTTCTATATCCACTCAGAAATGGGAAGTCATCAACTATAACGAAAATACTGGAAGAACAAATATTTCTAATGTTCGGAACCCCTAGTGTAATTGTGTGTGATAATGGAAAGCAATTTGTATCCAATCAGTTCAAAGAACTAGTTTCAGGGTATGGAGTGAAACTATGGTATACCCCTTACTACCACCCTCAGGCCAACCCCACTGAACGGGTAAACAAAGTAATTGGCTCGGCTATAGCTTCTTACGTTGAAGACAATCACAAAGAATGGGACAAGTACATACCACACATAGGACACGCAATCAGGACATCAGTTCATGAAGTAACTGGGAAGACACCATCATATTTGTTTTTTGGACGAGAGACGAAGATCCAAGGTATGAAACCCTATAGTTTTGAACCAGACGAACCGATTGTCCCCAACGAAGGAACATTTAAAGAAAATATAGCCTTCAGAACTAGGATTTATAACGAGGTTGGAGAAAAAATTCGGCAATCACATGAGACCAACAGCAAACAGTACAATAAGAGACGCCGCATATGTAATTATAAAGCTGGTGATCTAGTTTGGAAACGCACTAAGCTCCTATCGAATGCTAATAAGAGTTTCATGGCTAAATTGGCCCCTAAGTTCGAAAAGGCAGTCATAGCAGAGCAGGTGTCAAGGGACGTTTACAGATTAAAGAGTCTCAGAGGCAAAGATTTAGGAAAATGGCATTCCTGTGACCTTAAACGTTTGTTTTGAATCCGGTTGGATTCTTTAGAGGAGAGGGGATATTGTAATGATCTGTTGTAGCTCGTAAGCCAACACTAGATGGCGCTACTAGGCTCCCTCCAGTAGTTAGATGAGACAACGGACAAGTCACGGTAAATTAAAAATAAAATGAAGAAAAAAGACGGGGGAGTGCTGTCAAGAGGTGACAGACGAAAGGAGATGGTTACTTCTTGTGATTTGCACATTAGTCCTTTAAATTAAAGCGATTTTCGGAAATTACTGCGAAATATATATACGTGTTGTCGTTGGTGCAAACTCGTTAATTATTGTGCTCGTGACAGGAGAAACGGGGTAAGTGCTTACGACTATTTAACGAAGTGTAGGTTGCTTAGCTTGTATGTTTAACAAGGCTGACTGTTTTATTTTGTCATCAGCCTATTGAAACGCCCCTACCCTTCTGGCAACTTATTGTGAATTAAGGTCCGGCCTTTGCTGACTTGCTCGACCCTGATTCCCTTCCCCTACCCACGGGATTCGGACCGTTTACAAAGTGACGTACTCGCCACGGTACACGGGAAGCTAGCTGGTCTTGGAACAGTACCAGACTAATTTTATTGTTTAAGTATATTGGTTCTGCTTTTCCACATTGTAAGAAAACTTGTGGTCGTTAAGTAAATTTGTGTTTCTTGTCTAGCTTGTCTTTCATTGCTCAGTAGCTTGAACCCCTGGACATTACAACCTCGCAACTAATCGTGCGAGCATATGAAATGTTTAATAACGATCGTACGATGTGTTTAATCGTGCGATCAATCATTAAAGTGGCGTGAGCTCGACGCCAGTCATCGAGCTACGGCATCACACCGTGGACATCGCGCGATCTATTTGGACACCTATTAGGTCATCGCACGATCACTTTGATCGTGAGATGAAAAACGCATCGCGCCATCGTACGATCACTCCCAATTAGGACGCCGCCTTAGTCAGTTCTAATTAATCGACCGACGAAAACCGTAAACCAACCGCAGCTAATAAACCTCGCTAATTTTTATTGTGGTATTTCTCCATAACCGACCACTACAAAGACAGTGCCCAAAAACTGACTTCAAATAATATTTCATATACAATGCTTTCATTGCCCTTCACGTAACATCTTTACTTTATTGTAAATGGTACTTGAACTGCTCGTCTGCTTGAGTAAACTTTTATAATGTCAGCACAAATAAAAGAAAACACTCGGATTCGAAATTATTCTGTCTGAGTACATTAGTTGCCATGACAACGGTAAGTGTTTCAGAGCAATTGTGCGTACCTGTATGACTGCTTGAAATTGTTTGGCTTGTACGTTGATTAAATTAGGGTACGCCTTTTGGTTTCCATCTTAACAGTACCTTCTTATTTTTCCGAAAGTAAATTCCTTGTACACAAAATACAGCATCGTATATTAGGGCTTTAATTTCGGAGAAATCAGTACTGTCCATGGGAACCAACTCCCTGTTGCCAAGAGGAGATACAGCCTCAACTCATCACATTAAATACCATGTCTTGAAAATTGTTAAAGAAATATGAAGGTGACCAGTCTTGTGGACAACTGACGTCACAACATAATTACCGAAATTCGCCGTCTTGAAGCCAAGGCGTTACCTCCGAACATTTTAATTGTCCCGTTCCTGCTTTGCATAACACAGCTAATCCGCACTAATGTAGCGACTTGATTGTAATGTTGACGCCATTTTTAATGTGTGAGCTCAATCTTCTCAATCATTTAGTGTCATTTGGTGTCCCACTGCTGGGCAAAGACCTCCCCGTTTTTCTCCCAAGCCTCCCGTGGTCTACTGCAACGACGATGACCTCCCTCAGATATCCAGTGAGGCCTTTGCCAATCTCTTGTGGTGAATTTGCGACACGGGTTCAGTCCACTCTCAATTCAGCCGGGCTGTTTTTTCTCCAACATCTACTATTTGAGTTATGGAGCGCAGCGTGGTGTTTCTAACACGATCTATATGTTTAACACCTATTTATGCTGCGCTTTGTCGGCAAATCTTGAGTTTAGACAGCACCGGGGCAGCTTCTAATGTTGTACAAAGCACAGGTCCGCTCATGTGTGGAGTACTAGTAGTAGCTCGTGGGCTGGTGCTGCGAAATGTCACCTGGCTACTTTGGATTTAGTGGAGAGGCGTGCGAAGAGGCTGATTGGCGACCCAGACTTAACTCGAAACGGTCTCCAAAGCCTGGAGCACAGGCGTAGAGTAGCCAGCCTTGCGGTTTTCTATAGGATGCATTCTGGTGAGTGTGCAAGGGAATTGCATGATTTAATTCCCCCATCTCCGTTCCACCATCGGACGACCCGTCGTACGGCGAGTTTCCACCCTTACGTTATTGACACCACTGCGACCCGGACGAAGCGTTTCGCTTCCTCTTTTATACCGCGTACATCGAGGGACTGGAATAATTTGCCAGCGACGGTGTTTCCGTCACATTACAATTTGAGTGTTTTCATGGCTAGAGTGAATAAGCTCTTAATAAACTAGCGCGCTTTACCATCATTGATCGCATCACTGCTTACCATCAGGCGGGATTGCGGTCAAGCGCTAGTTTATAACTTATAAAAAAAAAAAAAAATTGGACCTCTGTTATTTAGTAAGTCTCTAAATGTATATAATATAAGTATTTCAGTCTTTTTAATGTGTTCTCCACATTTTATTTGTTTTTCACGTGATAACATCTTATAATTCGATGGAGCTGGCTTCCGGTACTAAAAATCATTATTCATGCTGCGTTGCCTCACTCGTTTCATTTAAGGTTGGAATTACAAGCGAGAGCGTGGAACAAGCGAAAAAGAGGCACAATCGGCCTCCACGTTCGGCAGCGTTCGACATCGGTCTCTCTCCTACTTGAGTGAGCAATGCGTCCGCGTGGACGGCCTACTGCTATACAATAATACATTTACATGTTTTCGTCAAGTATGAAGTGCAGTGAAAAGTGAATGTGGTGTCAATTGTTAATAGCAATGAAAATTGCGGCGATAAAAGTTTGAAAAATGCAACCATTCCATCAGTATTTTCTTATGATGTTGTTACGTGAAACGACTTTACATACAACCGTTTTTTTTTCTATTAGGTATATGTCAACTGTACACTCAATTTCGAATAAATATTAGACATTTAAACCTTTTTCATAGTCTGTTAAACCGACATTGATTGTTTTAAATTAACCCTGCTGTGGTAGAGTGGTTTAGACATGTAATCCAAAATGGTAGTATATAATGAAATTATTCATAAACCATTCAAGTGTGTACACCGGGACTCCATGTACTTAAAGTGGGGTATCCCCCTAAGCAAGTTGTAGTCCCGCATTGCCGCCGTGTGATTGAGTAAGGAGAGGGCGTTAACTCTCGACGTTCTACATAAGTAATCCGAGTGAATAATTACGTACCTAGGCAGTAAGGTAATGTACAACTATGTATGGCTTTATTAAGGTAATATCGTAGTAAATAATGAGAAACGGTACTAATTTTATTTAATGTTAGCTTCGTCAAATTGGCTAGGAATAAACAGCTGGTGGTGCCCCGTGTGGTACCGGGCTTAGAATAGTACCACCCCTTATCCTCCCGTGGGTGTTGTAAGAGGCGAATAAGAGATCTCTCATCAAGGAAGCAGACAGCGGCGCTATTTCTGTGGAATATCAAACTACTGCGATCTCCAACTCGCCAGCTAAGCGTGGGGATTATGGCAACACCCCCATGTAATGAAAGCCTTGGGGTAAGCCTTTGTTCAGCAGTGGATCTGGAGTGAGAGGGCAGTCGAGAACACATTACCAGTAGCGATTGGTTTCATTTTGACAGTTCAACAACATTAACTGCGGTATTCATGTTGTTGAGTAGACACATAATTCGAACATATGGAGATGGATTATGGAGATGGATTAGCAATATGCTTCAAAATTATTCCAATTGATATTAATACTTTATTACGTAATTAAGGTCCTGGACTGTCTCGAAAAGCAAGATCATCAGTCCCACTACGAATATGAGGCCGATAATTTAAATGAGGCCCCTCATTATGAGCAGGATAACTTTGAGGAACAAAACCTTGTGTCAGATCAAGACAGATAGACGTAAGGAATCCTGCTGTTTCAAAATTATCCGATAATGAGGCGTGGCTCTTTGATCTCGAATAAGAAAGACTGAAAATGTATTATGTTCATTTTATTTAATTCGAGGAGAGATATTTTAATTAATAAATATTAACACTACTGAATCATGATTTCTTACGATGCACTCACTGCAGCGTTAAATGTTATCTTTCCAACGCTAGATAGCTATCATCATCGACGTTTTTATCGTCCCACTGCTGGGCACAGGTCTCCTCTCATGAGGAGAAGGATTGAGCGTAATCACCGCGCTTGCTCAATGCGGATTGGCGATTTCAGACTTAAAGTCCAGGATTTCCTCAAGATGTTTTCCTTCACCTTCAGTCATTGGTGTCCAAGATATTAGAAAGTACATATCACTTTAGAAAAGTTACATTGGTACTTGCCTGACCTGAAATTGAACCCGCGCACTCATATTTGAGAGCTATATAGGATATAGCTATATATGAGGAATAATTTAGAATTTTCAATTGTTCCTCCATACAAACACTGTCAGGTTGTTATTTCGGCCGATTGAAAAATCTGTATATTGTATTTTTATTTGAAAAATGTGTGGTTCTTTCAAATTTAGGTAAATGATGATAAAGAGTAAGAAAGGAATTGAATCTGGCGTCCTAGTTTTTTTTTATAATTATAAACTAGCGCTTGACCGCAATTCGTTGATAGTAAAGCGCGCTAGTTTATTAAGAGTCTATTCACTCAAAAAACTGAGTGAATAGGAAAGAAAATGGCAATAGAGCATGATGATGCAATGTTAAACCCAACAACACGACCATCGATGCTGCGCCAGAGGGAGATTGATCTGGAGACGCTCCACGACCAAACTCCCGAGTCCCGACACAAAAACATGTAGCTCACCTTATCTGGTAGACATCGCAAGACCACTGCCCAGACCCGTCCTCCGTACGGCTTCACCAGATATCATGCCGGAACACGATGAATTGCTAGCTTAGAGTAACGTATTAAGATTCGCCAACCCAACCTGGGTTGGCGAATCTCTCACAGGAGTACAAAAAATTCTATAGATTACTTGGGAATATAAAGTACAAATATATGTAGAATTGTAGAATTATAGTAAGTGAGGTGTATTAAAATGTATATACAATATGTAAAGAAAACGCTGTCCGATCCGTGAAGGTATTGTTAGGTATCGTTAACTGATTCTAATAATGCCTACAAAGCCGGGCTAAACTTAAAAAAAAATCCCCCAAAAAAAATAAATATTATTTCGAAAAAGCGAGGTAACTTAATGCATGTGCGGTAAGCAACCCGATAGCCCCGCCCCCCTTCACCCGCGCATGTATGCGCGGGTGAAGGGGGGCGGGGCATGCGGCACGTGGTCGCATCGCTATTCGCTCCGTCACAAATGGTGTTGTCAGTTTTTTAAAAATTACCAAATTTCGGGGAAATTGGAATTAATACCCGGGAAAAAAGATTATTTCCAAATTCATTATTATTGTTACTGTGATGTTTATGTAAAATTTTATATTATATTTGGTCAAGTGTTTACCTAACCTCTATTATCCTTATGGGTCGGACAGGGTTTTCTTTACATATTGTATATGTGTTTTGTTGATGTGTGATGTGTGTATACTGTGATTGTGCTTAGTATCGTCATTGTTTAAATATTTTGAAAAAATGTTGTTCACACACACTTCGATGACGCGAACAGCGCGGCGGCGCGCGCGGCGTCGACTACGGGACCGGTCACTCAAGCATCATTGCATCGCTCGATACGACCGCGCGCAGTCATCCTTTTAAAACTTTAATTACTTGTTGAAGTTTATTTTTAAATATATAGTATACAGTCCGCTTGCCTTTAATTTAATAACTCATTAACATCTAAGAATTAGATTACATTACATTGAATTAGATTACAAAATAATGTTATCTGTTTCTTGGATATTTCTTAAGACGATTGATGTATAGAAAGAGATTTTAAAAATTAATCAATCTTGGGAACCGTTTTTTATATAATTCACCATAAATCTAACTTTAATGTTTAATGATCAACCTATAAATTAAATCATAGCATTTTTCGTTCAATAAATTATGCTATAAATAAAGAATTTAAAAAAAAATTGACACGGACAAAAATCTGCTTTTGGTTAATTATCTTCTGGATAATTATGGACTCATAATTAATTGATTTTTCTTCGTAACGCGGATCTGCTGCTTCATAACGTAAGACAAGGGTTACATTATCCGATACTAATTAGTTTTCCCAAAACATTTTTAACTAGGTAGGCTTTCTTTTTTAACTTGTCTGTGGTTGATTAATTACTTGATATTACAAAGTTTCGAATAAAGAGAGTAAAGTATACTTTTTTTGGCTACAATATATAATCCTAGTTTATAATATAAATGCGAACCACCCAGCAGGATTGCGGTCAACCGCTAGTTTATAATTTATATATAAAAAAAGGGATGTATCCGTATAAAGTTATGGAGGTTAATGAGTAACAGAGGTATAGTTCATTCATCCTTCATATAAAAGGGAGGATCATCCGACCAGACAGATGTTCAGTCTGGCGGGCGCTTGCCCCACGGTTGAAATTCCAAAGTTGTATGTATGCTCGTTGCACGGTAAACTCCGCTTGCGAGATGTAAAATACGTGTGACGTCAGTATGACCCGTTGTTTGTTTGTGGCGTTTGTAAAGCGTTGTTGTATAAGTACCTTCATAAAGGTACGGATGGATGCAATTTTGTTACTTTTTCACGCAAAAACTTAAGAATAGATTTGGTAAACTCCGCTTGCGAGATGTAAAATTCGTGTGACGTCAGTATGACGCGTTGTTTGTTTGTGGCGTTTGTTAAGCGTTGTTGTATAAGTACCGCTATAAAGGTACGGATGGATGAAATTTTGTTACTTTTTCACGCAAAAACTTATGAATAGATTTGGTAAACTCCGCTTGCGAGATGTAAAATACGTGTGACGTCAGTATGACCCGTTGTTTGTTTGTGGCGTTTGTAAAGCGTTGTTGTATAAGTACCGCTATAAAGGTACGGATGGATGAAATTTTGTTACTTTTTCACGCAAAAACTTATGAATAGATTAGGTAAACTCCGCTTGCGAGATGTAAAATACGTGTGACGTCAGTATGACCCGTTGTTTGTTTGTGGCAGCGTTGTTGTATAAGTACCCTTGTTTAGAGTTGCTTAGAATTCGTGTGACGTCAGTATGACGCGTTGTTTGTTTGTGGCGTTTGTTAAGCGTTGTTGTATAAGTACCGCTATAAAGGTACGGATGGATGAAATTTTGTTACTTTTTCACGCAAAAACTTATGAATAGATTAGGTAAACTCCGCTTGCGAGATGTAAAATACGTGTGACGTCAGTATGACCCGTTGTTTGTTTGTGGCGTTTGTAAAGCGTTGTTGTATAAGTACCGCTATAAAGGTACGGATGGATGAAATTTTGTTACTTTTTCACGCAAAAACTTATGAATAGATTAGGTAAACTCCGCTTGCGAGATGTAAAATACGTGTGACGTCAGTATGACCCGTTGTTTGTTTGTGGCGTTTGTAAAGCGTTGTTGTATAAGTACCGCTATAAAGGTACGGATGGATGAAATTTTGTTACTTTTTCACACAAAAACTTATGAATAGATTTGGTAAACTCCGCTTGCGAGATGTAAAATTCGGGTGACGTCAGTATAACGCGTTGTTTGTTTGTGGCGCTTGTAAAGCGTTGTTGTATAAGTACCGCTATAAAGGTAGGGATGGATGAAATTTTGTTACTTTTTCGCGCAAAAACTATAGAAGAAACTATGAATAGATTTGGATGAGATTTGACACACAAATATTTGATAACCAGAATTAACATTTAAGATAGCATTTATCCAGATTGTATTAAAGAATAAAAACTTGTGCGGGTAAAACGGCGGGACGCAGTTAATAACTCAAGAACTCTAGAACAACACTAATTATACGAATTTATAATTTTCTCAAAACTAATTCCACTTCCGAGCTAAGGAAATACATCTCCGTATTAATGGAGTTTTCCTTCCAGATTATAACGCAGTACGGAATCATTTAACTTTTTGTACATTGTTCTTAGGTTAAACAGGTCTTTGTGGTTTCTGAATTTCAGCGAATATTATATTCTTAATAAATGTTTTGAAAATAATCGTTTTGGTATCCCTGAAGCCAGATTGTTTCATAAAAAATACCAAACATCTATGCCGTTTATAACAACTATCATCATCATCATCATCATCAGCCTTTACTCGTCCACTGCTGGACATAGGCCTCTTTCATGGCACGCCAACAAGCTCGATCCTGAGCAGTTCTCCGCCAGCCACTACCAGCCACCTTTTTGATGTCGTCGCTCCATCTCGCCCATGGGCGTCCCACGCTACGTTTGCCGAGACGCGGTCTCCACTCAAGGACTCGTTACACAATCGTGAACACAACATTACATGGCTATAGTGACGCGCGATCTGCCCGCTAGTTTCGAGAACGGGTCTTTAACTATAACAACAAATAATTATGGAAATAGTATTTTTTAAATGTCATTTTAATATTCGAACGGAATCGTTCGTGCACAAGACCGGGAATTTTTAAAGTAAAGTCCTTTTGTAGGCTTCTTACAAAGTCATACTGTTGAGACGTTGTCATGGTGTGTCAAGGTAGTGGCGACAGAATTACATAATTCGTAAAAAATGTCAACTGACTGGCTATCATGGTTGATGAGATATAGCTTGGGGCCCTAGTCTGCTATTAAAATCGTGTCAGAATGGTTAATCAGTGAACCCATAATGATCAATTTTGACATGTTTCGTAACCTACTAACAAAATTGCGATATTTCGAATTTCCAGTGGTCAATCACTAACACTCCACTCCATATAATAAATGTTCAAATTTTCAATGTTCATGTTCTTTCTCATGAAAGCCGAGAAAGATAAACAAATCAAGTATCTTGACTTGGCTCACGAGGTTGTCGACATGTGGGAGGTGGATTCAGCAATCATTGTACCGATAGTCGTGACAGCTAATGGCTTAATAGCCAAGAGCCTCGACCAACACCTCAGGAGGCTCTCGTTGGGCAGCTGGATCAAGGGCTTGATTCAGAAAGCTGTAATTCTGGACACGGCTCGCATTGTCAGGAAGTTCCTCTCTCTGGAGCCCTGACCGCCGGTAGCTTGGACCCTGTTCCCGATACCGGTGGGCTACTATTTTTTATATTTTTAAATGTTTTTTATGTAGAAATATTTAAAAATGTAATTTATATGTATATACAATGAAATAGAGGAATAATGTTCAAATTGAGTACTAGTTTTTAAAAATCATTTCTACTAATGGGTTTTATAATAAGGACAATACTGCAATGTTATTCTATCACCGTTCCACTATGTTTAATAAATACGTTTAAGAGACCCACGCTCCTGCTCCAGAGATTTGTTTGATAAAATGCTAGTTAGCCCCGTGCCTCACAAGCAAAAATAAAATAAATGAGGGCCACACCTTGGTACAAAAATAAGGGCATTTGACCCACCTCTACACAGACCCGTCTTTGCAGAAAGTCCTGTGTATGTGTGCTATGTAATAGTTCCTATCAGTGTAATACAATTACATATATGACAGATAAGAAAATACTTGAAGGTGTTCTCCGCATGGTCTACATCTAAAGACATCCCTGCCGATGTAAAGAATGTTCAAGCCCCAATAATTTCACCAGACACCCACAGACGCAATTTTTCTTCACTCGCGCCGCCCGTCTTCACCAGGTCTTCGGACCCTTCAACTCAATAACCATTCACTGCATCGACCGCAGGAGAACATCCGAGTCCAAGAAACAGATCCGCTGTCTTTATAGTATATATTCACGGGCGCCGTACGCCACGCAACCTCGATTCCGACTCGAGGCGCCCGCTTGCGGCGATAACTTTTTCCGATTGTCCGCGAGGAGCAATATGGATGTTTGCTGGTTAAATAAAAAATATTTTCTATTTACTCCGTCATTCAGGTTATATAAAAATATTGGATACGTATATTTTGTTTTATTAAATCAATAAAAAAAACCGGCCAAGTGCGAGTCGGACTCGCACACCGAGGGTTCCGCCGTACAAACGTAGTGGTTGACGTAATGACGTATTAAATCAGCAGCCAATTCACGGGAACTACAGTCAAGACCAAAAGTCGAGTTACAATCTCACAAAACTATGCCCAAGCAAAACTAGTTGTAGTTACGACCTTCTTCTATAATAAAGTTTGATACACATTGACAACTTACTGCCCGCTTATGATTGTTAGGTACTACTTACTAATTTCAACGTTCACAGTAAGTGTTCCAATAGCCTAGCGGTCCCCGCCTTGATAGGCATTCAAGGTGGTTCGAGTTCAAATCTAATAACTTACAAAATATTTTTGAAATGTTTATTGATGAATTATGAATTCTGACAACAAAAATATGTAAAAATACCGATCCGCAACTTAACGATGATACTTTATTTTAAGATTTTTCTATATTAGAGTCATTATAAAAAGTTGACGGTAGATTTGAAACAAACTGAACAAAAAATATTCCACTACCTACAATAACTATTATTAACTACAATAACTCAAATAATATTACTTAGCTGTTGTTGGTTGGTGAACATATATGTAGTTACGAGTTCGTGTTATTAGTTTTACTTTTTTAATCAATATGCAGGCATATGCAGCAATATATCTCAAATATCATAATATGAAACCGGCTTTTGTGTAAGTTGTTTTTATTATTATTTGGGCAAGGTGCAAACAAATCGTTTGTTGTAAGTGTGTAATAAAATTGTTATTGTTTTAGAGAAATACTGTAAGCCAAAGTCAAGAGGTTGGAAGACGAAGGTGGCTTATGTGTCGAGACAAGTGGAACGAAACAACAATATTTACCGTTGAATAAACCTTTGAAACGTGCGAAGAAGGGAGGTTGCATTTGTGGTTTAAAAATAAACTGGCGAAACTAGTGGAGACTTGTCGAGCTAAACAAAAACAAAAAAAAACAATTTATAACAATCATAGTGCAGAAGTATCCTACAGAGTGTTTTAAATAAAAATATATATCCTAATAACGGACTCTAAGCCAACTCGTAAAGTAATTTAGCTAAGTGACAGTAATATGTTCGGTTGGCTTAATGGCTAACAGATGTCGCCTTTTGCAGTTTCAATACAAATTACTTTTGGTAAATTATAAAAACAATAATTTCGGAATTCGATAAGAATTAAGTTCGTTTACTTTTGAACTAAGAAAGCGCTTGAAGATTATAATCTCATGCCTTCAAACTCCGAAAAAAGGCATTGCAGGATGGCAGCACTAGTACTATGCTATACACGCAAAAAAAATATAAATGTAATAAGCACTATTATGTGTTCTAAGTATAGATTATTTTATGATTGCAATAATATTCAGGTTAAGCTTCAATCCTCTTTTCTTTAAGAAAATGAATAATTAAGCTATAACCTCTTTAATGATAATATGTAATACTATAACTTTCATATCTAAAAACCAAAAATGTTTTTTATATTTTTTACCATAATAATATCATAAGTTTGTCAAGGATTACTTTTATATAAAATATTACAATGCTGCCATTTCAACGTTTGTTTCATTTATTAGTATAAGTATGTCTATACCGAATAATATATAACTTTATAATATATTGCATTATAATATGCTTATTGTTTTATTTTTATATATTTTTTATTATATTACATCTATAGTAAACTAAAACATATAATAAAATCCTATTTTGGTATATATATTCAGTAAATTTTCCTATTCGTTTAAATATTCTTTGCAAACATTTTTACTTTAAAATACAAATCAGTTATCATAATTTTAAATTATATGAAACAACAAAAAGATTTGCCATTATTAAGGATCGAACCCACAATCGCTCGCTTATGATAGACCATTGTTAAGTGCGGCCGCTAACTTAACTTCAAATGAAGTAACGAAATTTTGCATTACTTTGTAGAAAGACGAAGACTGCGATAAAAAAAATAATGCGTTAGTGTGCGTGGCCGCTATTAGCGCAATTAGCAATGGTCTATCATAAGCGAGCGATTGTGGGTTCGATCCATAGTAATGGAAAATAATTTTGTTGTTTCATATAATTTAAAATTATGATAACTGATTTGTATTTTAAAGTAAAAATGTTTGCAAATAATATTGAAACGAATAGGAAAATTTACTGAATATTTATACCAAAATAGGTTTTTATTATATGTTTTAGTTTAGGTACTATAGATGCAATATAATAAAAATATATATAAAAATAAAACAATAAGCATATTATAATGCAATATATTATAAGGTTATATATTATTCGGTATAGATATACTTATACTAATAAATGAAACAAACGTTGAAATGGCAGTAGGTATTGTTATATTTTATATAAAAGTAATCCTTGACAAACTTATGATATTATTATGTTAAAAAATATAAAAAACATTTTTGGTTTTTAGATATGAAAGTTATAGTATTATATTTTATCATTAAAGAGGTTATAGCTTAATTATTCATTTTCTTAAAGAAAAGAGGATTGAAGCTTAACCTGAATATTATTACAATCATAAAATAATCTATACTTAGAACACAAAACAGTGCTTATTACATTTACAATTTTTTTGCGTGTATAGCATGGTGTACTAGTGCTGCCATCCTGCAGTGCCTTTTTCGGAGTTTGAAGGCATGAGATTATAATCTTCAAGCGCTTTCTTAGTTCAAAAGTAAACGAACTTATTTCTTATCGAATTCCGAAATTATTGTTTTTATAATTTACCAAAAGTAATTTGTATTGAAATTGCAAAAGGCGACATCTGTTAGCCATTAAGCCAACCGAACATATTACTGTCACTTAGCTAAATTACTTTACGAGTTGGTTTAGAGTCCGTTATTAAGATATATAATGGTATATATTTAAAACACTCTGTAGGACACTTCTGCACTGTGATTGTTATAAATTGTTTTTTTTTTTTTTGTTTAGCTCGATAAGCCAGTAGTTTATTTTTAAACCACAAATGCAACCTCCCTTCTTCGCAAGATTTAAAGGTTTATTCAACGGTAAATATTGTTGTTTCGTTCCACTTGTCTCGACACATAAGCCACCTTCGTCCTCCAACCTCTTGACTTTGGCTTACAGTATTTCTCTAAAACAATAACAATTTTATTACACACTTGCAACAAGCGATTGGTTTGCACCTTACCCAAATAATAATAAAAACAACTTACACAAAAGCCGGTTTCATATGATATTTGAGATATATTGCTGCATATGCCTGCATATTGATTAAAAAGTAAAACTAATAACACGAACTCGTAACTATATGTTCACCAACCAACAACAGCTAAGTAATATTATTTGAGTTATTGTAGTTAATAATAGTTATTGTAGGTAGTGGAATATTTTTTGTTAGTTTGTTTCAAATCTACCGTCATCTTTTTATAATGACTCTAATATAGAAAAAATCTTAAAATAAAGTATCATCGTTAAGTTGCGGATCGGTATTTTTACATATTTTTGTTGTCAGCATTCATAACTCACCAATAAACATTTCAAAAATATTTTGTAAGTTATTAGATTTGAACTCGAACCACCTCGAACTCCTATCAAGGCGAGAACCGCTAGGCTATTTAAACACTTACTGTGAATGTTGAAATTAGTAAGTAGTACCTAACAATCATAAGCGGGCAGCAAGTTGTCAAAGTGTATGAGTGTGTATCAAACTTTATTATAGAAGAAGGTCGTAACTACAACTAGTATTGCTTGGCCATAGTTTTGTGAGATTGTAACTTGACTTTTAGTCTTGACTGTACCTTGTAGGTTTTGATTCCCTAGCGTGTGACGGAAATTCGTCTAAGGTGTCGGTATAAACTGCTGTATCTTTTGATCGCGTTAACTAAGAAGTTTGATTTGTTCACTGCTTAAATTTCAATTTGATACCTTTATTCGTTCGTGAGAAATAAGATAGTAAGTTCCATTTTATTAAAATATTTTTATTATATTATACAACTAAAAAAATGTGATTCGCAATTTTTCCTATATTTGCATTATATGACAATGCTTCATGCCAAATTTCAAGAATCTGAATTTACGGGAAGTATCCTGTAAGTTTTGATTCCTTTGCGAGTGTCGAAAATATCGACATTATCGACTGTATCTTTTGATTGGCTTGGCTTAGAAGTTTGATATTTTCACAGCTTAAAGGGACAATAGACCTGAGTATTTCATGTGAATTTCAGCTTGATACGTTCACGCGGTCGTGAGATAAAGGGTCTTGACAGACAGACAACAAAGTGATCCTATAAGGGTTCCGTATTTTCCTTCTGAGGTACGGAACCCTAAAAAATGACAAAAATAAAAGGTATTAAAGATCAGGGTTGGTGGCTGGTGACGTCACTCGTTGCTAAAAAGTGTAGCAAGGAGTGACGTTACACGAGTTTCCAACGCACTGTATCGTCTTCATTTTTTGTTTATATTACAAAAGATAAAATACTTGTCTAGTTTTTTTGGAAATCTAATGACGGACTAATTCGTTTTTTTTTTTAGTCAACTACCCTATTATTCCGGTCTGCTCAACTGGGTCACTATTTACTGTACCGATTACAGGGTGTCGGAACGCCAAAAAGACAGGTCAGCAATCTTTTCTATATACTTATTCCGCGTCGCCCCAGCGACGCACGCGCAACGCACGCGCGCCTAAGCGTCAAGAACTGGTTTTCGACTCGCAGCCGGCGACCGACATGTTGGTCGCCTTCCCACAAAAAGTCAGTGTGACCAGTGTCACATCTCAATTTGCCAAACTGAGCGTTTTATTCTAAACACCCTACGAGACGACTGAGATAATAAATCGATCATTATGAATTTAACAGTTTACGAACTTTTAATCACAATGACAATGAAATAATAATGATAAATTTATAAGGATAGCAGACTAGAGACCCCTGGTGACAAACAGACAGGACGATAGACGGATCATGGAGTCTTAGTAATATGGCTCCATTTTTATGCTTTAGGTACGGAATCTCAAAAATCGCAGAAGACCAATTCCCGTGATTTAAAAACGTTCAAAATCGAATTCCAATCCCATCTTTGTGACAATAAATATCAAAAACTTGTCAAAAATGTAGGGGAAATAAAGGTATTTTTGAGAGAGGGGCTGAGATCAAACTGTGAACCTTCTTAAATTAAGGGAACCGCCCTTAGATATCTTAAAGGGGTTGTAAAGTAATTGAAATTGTTATATCCAAATAAATCGACTCAAAACTCAAAATCTCAAAGCTTTTATTCCAAATAGACCAATTAAATGCACTTTTGGGGTGTCAAAGGGTCAGCCAGTCAGAAAGATGAAGCAAGTTGCTTATTCCAAAGCGTAGGCCTATTGGCCAGAAACTCCATGGACACTCTTTTAATAGAAAATAAATTATGGTTACAAAGTATCTTGTTCTTCAGCCAATATAGGTCCACCTCTGGACAAAGGCCTGCCCCAAAGCTTTCCACCGGACATATGACCGGTTTTGTGCTGCCCGCACCCATCGACTTCCCGGGATCTTCTCCAGGATATCGGTCCACCTTGTTGGAGGCCTCCCTACACTGCGTCTTCCAGTACGTGGCCGCCGTTCCAGAACCTTACTGCCCCATCGGCCGTCGGTTCTCCGAGCAATATGCCCCGCCCAATACCACTTACTCTCGAACTGGAATTTTTGGAATAACTGACCTCCACGCGGGCGAAGCCGCGGGCGGAAAGCTAGTTGTTTATAATTTGCCATAGGGCTTCACTCCCTCACAAAATGATTTTATCGTGACTCGTCCAGGAACATAATAAAACTTAACTAAACACAATCAAATATGACATTAACATATTAATTATACATTATAAAAAAGTAACAGAAGGAAAAGTTAACCAGAAAGTCTTATACGAAGCCCAAAGCCAAAAGGCTCCTATCTCAGCTTAATGCTCCGACATTTAAAAAATATAATTATCTTGAAATGTATTTTTTCATTTATTCTGATCTATTTTTTCTGTTAAGGCCCGCTGTAATGTCACGGCCAATTACATAAATAATAATAACTTCACTTGCCATAAATAAAAATAGAATACAATAAATAAAAAATAAATAGATATAATTATGTAAAATATACATGAGTATACAACACAAAATGCATCCAAAAAAATCACAACCAGTCATATAGTGGATATTGGTATGTTTTATGGCATATTGGTTTTAATCAAGGAAACGATAGAAATGTCATATAGTTTGGATGGACAGATATACTGCAAGTAAAACCAGCGGAGCGCATCTAGAGTATTCAATCATTACGGGCAAAGCTAAATACGGTCTGAAAAAGGAATTGGACATAAAATTATGGATACTTTTCGCAATTATTTTATTTCATATTCGTAGTGCGACTGAACAGACATTTATTAATTGTTTTACAGATAGAACACTGCTTTAAATGTTAACACAGTTTGTTCAGAATAAGCAACTGAATCGATTCCAATTATTTTGCAACCATGTTATATTTTTTCCCAATACATTTAAAAAATGTTGCAGTGTGGTTGTCGAGCGCACAACGCAGTTCACAGCGGATCATAGTGTCCTAGGCCCCCCTCTACAGAGCGGTGCGTTGACCATATTTTTGTTGGGACGACATAACAAATTACAAACATAAGACATTTTGTACATAGATTCTCTGGATACTTTTCCGGGTTTCGCATATATAAAAATAAAGTTGTATTTGTGACTAACTACTGATATTTGTCAGACTATTGATAATTATGTCTGATATATGAACTTAAAGTGTCGAAGTGTGGAATTATTTGGTTGGTCCAAAACAGGTGGACATTTTTTAGTTTTGCCAGTATATTCTATACAAGCTGCGCCGCACATTTTCACCCGCGTAGGTTTCGATATGTTTTTGAAATTGGATCTGGATTAATGGGCTATCTAACGCAAAAACAATTTTTCAAATCGGTCCAGCAGTTCCTGAGATGAGCGCGTTCAAACATTTCATTGGGTCAACATTTATTATTTTTTAAAAAATAACTTTCTTTTTTTCTCCTTCAAATTAATTTCAGTCATTGTTTGCATTCAATTTCATTCACAAAACTTCTTCAGTATCTTGACCTTGAATTAAGTACTCATTCAAATGCTTGCGGAAAACTCTTACGAAATTATTATATCAACTAAGATAATAAGAATATAAGAAGTGAGGAGGAAAATCAGATGATAACCCCGTTTGTGACTGATGCGTTCTGACATCTAAAGGTACCATTTCGTTCGTCAGCTAAGATTATGGTTAAAAGGTATATATATGACTATACATACTTATGGGCAAGATATTTCTAATGGGTATTTTTTTCGATTTTTTGATGTAATTTGAAAATATTGGCAATCATATGAAATGTTGATAACATCCTATCATGTTCGGTGTTTTATTTTTATTTTTTTTTATTTGTTTTATTATACAGTATGTTAAATAACAGAGGGCGTTCCCTTAAACTCGTTAATATATATCATTAATAGATTAAAATAAAAATATCAGCATAGAAAAATAAGCAATTAAAAAATAGCAAAAAATTCTAATTGGAAATAAATTTGAAACCTCCTGTTTTAAATCAATATAGTAGTCGTTATGTATAAATAAATTGCGACGTTGCCGTCTTTCATGTTCGCGTGTACAGTGTGTTTCTTTTACAAGTCAATTTAAAATTTTTATTGAATATTTTCTTATTGGAAAAAATTTGAAAACATTTTGTTTTCGAATGGAAATATTTTTTTTAGCATGTATGTATGCTATAGGTACTATTTCGGGTTAACGGGAACGCCCTCTGTTAGTTAACATACTGTATATGTACACACAATAAAATACGTACCTAGTGATATGACAAAATTAAAATCTGAGTACAAAGGTGTTTGCTTACTGATAAATGATTCTTTACCATCAATGATTGCATCACTAACAAGTGTCTTCAAGGCTAGAGTGAATAGTCACTCTAGACTTGAAGACACTTGAATTGTAGTTAGACGGAAACACCGCCGCTGGCTGCTGTCCTGGTGTGAAGACCTTTGCATTAACGCCAAGATTTCTAACCCACCTTGGCTTTAGACTCAATGAACCGCCCAAAGTTTTGGTTCGAGGATAACTCAATTCCCAAAAGCTGAAGGCAGTCGGTGCACTCCAAGGACACATTCCGAAAAGTAGGCGCCAAGGTGAACGGGCTCCTTTTGACATGCTTTTATGTTGGCGGCGTTGAATGCCACAAGATTGGCTTCGCCCCATTGACAGACGCACGTTGAACATGTGTTTTCTAAGATCAGAGTTTTTCTAGATTATCAACGAACTGTACATTCATCATTATCATCATCAATCTTTTTATCGTCTCACAGCTAGGCACAGGTCTCGTCTCATACAGAGAAGGATTGAGCGTAATCACCTCGCTTGCTCAATGCGGGTTGGCGATTTGGATTTATAAGTCCAGGTTTCCTCAAGATGTTTTCCTTCACCTTTTACTGTCTGATCAACTGTCCATTAGCTAAATTAAATTATCAGCTCCATAACTTAGAGAGGTAGGAGGAATATGGTGTAAAGTTCAGTTATCCTCCATAGAAAAGGAAGGATACTTCGACCAGACTGGTGTTGTGTCGTCTGGATCGTTTCATGTATGCTAGTTGCGTCGTAAATTCTGCTTGCGCGATGTAGATTTTGCGTGACGTCAGTATGACGCGTTGATCGCATGTGGCGTTGTGGGTACCGCTACAAACATCACGTATCCATTTTAATTACAACTGACTGATTCTACTATGCATACGTGGTAATTATAACAATATTTTTATTAACAAGACAAGTCTTTAATTGCAGCTTGTTATCAACGTATAAAGTATTGTGATGTTTTTGACAAGGGTCTCCCCTATTCATAGCTGTTCGGCAAAGAAACATTAGTGCTATATAGTCGTGTTCCATCTGCTAAGCTTCTATAAATGTGTTTGATTTCTTCGTCCAGGATGGAAGCGGTTTTGTTCATGAGTAATAGATTATCTATTTATATAACAACACAACATGTAGCGGAAAATCGTTGAAAAACTTGACAGGGAGGGTCCGTGGTCTCCCTTATATCACGAATTTAAGGCTAACAGATCGGTCGATCTTGCATACGTTCAAAACATTAAAGTCAATGATAAGCATACCACGGGCATAGAGGAAACAACAGAAGTACTAATTAATACACTTGTCCCTGATGATTCACCGGCTAACGATAGCGACTACCACCAACAGATTCGAGCGTGGGCTCCTGTGTCACCTCAATCACCAATGTCAGACGTACCATCTAATGACGTATTTATAAATATTGTTAGAAAAATACCGGTTAACAAATCATCAGGGGAAGATAAAATATCTAATAGGATGATTAAAGAAGCGTGTAAAACAGCGGGTGATGCCATCTTATCTGTATATAACCGATGCATTGCTGAAGGCGTTTTTCCTCGTAAATGGCGATGCGGTTTCATACGAATAATACCAAAGTGTGGTGATAAACCACCGGATGATCCGAAGTCATATCGGCCTATCACACTTCTACCATCTTTGGGGAAACTTCTGGAGCGTCTCATCGTTCCACGTTTACTACCGAACGGTCCAAAATTTCATAGTAATCAATATGGCTTCACCATCGGTAAATCAACAGTCGACGCGGCGCTTTCTGTCAGAAAAACCGTTAACCAATCCGAACACAAGTACGTGATTGGTATCTTTTTGGATATTTCTGGGGCTTTTGATAACGCTTGGTGGCCTATGCTGTTGTTAAAATTAAAAACCCGCGGTTGCTATAGAAACATATATAATCTCGTTTACTCCTTGTGTAAACATTAACTATCCTAATAATCTATCCATGCATTTCCATTCCCCATCCTTGTTGCGTCAACGACAATAAAAATAAACTTGGCTGTATGGCGTGCTATGCCTTCGCCTGGTCCATTTGGGCGAACGGAAGAAAAAGAAGTAGTACGAAACAAGATGGCGATCTCAGCGCATCGACACCGCGTGTACTCTAAATAAAATCGAATATCTGACTTCCTAAGAGCTTCGCTGGCCTAATAAACCCTCAGTGTCCATATTGGTGATGTGTCTGTGCTTGACGAGTGTAGGCAGTGAGCAAACAGCATCAAGTCCACGAAGGAGGAGCAAGCTAACCGACTGGCACCTGACTCGTCGTTGGTAACTCCTCTCCTGTCCAACTGGGCCCAGGTTAGTGTTTTGCATGTTTGTTTCCCTGCTTTGAGACCCTGGGGTTGATAGGAGAATGCAGCGACTCTTCCAGGAAGCGTCAACATTAATTATGGTGCCTCCTGTGAGGAATCTTTCTCGCGTAATTATTTCAAAATTACCTACTATCGGAAATTAAATCTTTCCATTCTCATTATTACGTTAAATACGTAATCCCAATTCTAATTTATTCGTATACTTACCTACTTAAGGCAATTTCAATTTGCCTTTCAAGTTTCTAAATAAAACCTAGGTCATCCCATGATACCTAGTTATTGTTTCTTATTTGAGACCGATTGACTATTCAATCGTACATTCATACCTCGTTAATTCCCGTTTTTCGTTTATTTGTATTAAATAACAAATTGCATAAATTACTTTTAAAAAACGTGAGTTCGAAGTTTCTCGAATTTAGTACCGAGGTACCGACACTCGTCGTACTTATCTCCGGCCGGAGAAATTAGCTTTGACCTACCTCAAAGTCAAAACTTATATTCTAACAAATAACCTTGAGACGTGTGTATTTCATTCAATACGTTCGCGCGTGCATAGCTGCCTACCTACCGGCTGACGTTTTTTCCGTTTTACCTACTTTTATAACTTTTATCTTTTTGAGTTAACTATGAGCACAGTGGAATTAATAACCGCTATTAAAAGGCGGGAATATGAGTTTACAAGTATGCAGGTACTTTACGATTTAGCCAATACAGTTAAAGAAACTAAAACTAAATTTGCAGCTTTTCGAGCTAGGTACAAAAAGATTGATGAAATTCGTAATAGATTTTTAGAATGCAACGAGGATGTTAACCGGTTGCAATTAAAGCTTAAACCTTCGTTTGTTATCGATCATAAAGTGTTACTGTCATTCGATGAATTGTATTACTGTGTTATTGAGTTTGCGGATTCTCTCGATGCGAGCGCGGGCAGCGGCTGTCGCCCGGAATTAGGTCAAGGTCACGTGCGTTCGCAAGTGAAGCTACCGAAACTAGAACTCCCGAAGTTTGATGGTAGTGTAGAGGAGTGGCAAACATTTAAAGATAGTTATACAGCACTTGTTCATAATAATAGTTCATTGTCCGACACTGAGAAATTTCACTATTTGCTGTCATGTTTATCTGGCTATGCACTGACATTAGCCAAGGGCGTGCCTGTGACATCGGCAAATTATTCAGTAGTTTTTGCAACTTTACTGGACAGATATGACAACAAGCGTATTCTTGCAACAGCTTATTTAGATAAAATAATTAAAATTAATCCCATACAAAAACCATCATTATCTAACTTATCTGAGTTATCTAACACACTTTATGAATGCGTTAGTGCCTTGCGCGGTTTGTGTATTGATGATTTATGCGAATTTATTTTGTTCTACATTGCGTCTAGACCTCTAGATACAGAAACAAAAAAAAGGTTTGAATTACAAAACACTGAAGAAATTCCTAAATTTAATAACTTCATTACTTATTTACAAAATTACCTAAAAGTATTAGAAGTTAGCCAACCAGTTAATATTCCATCATCAAATTCTACAAGTAAACAAAATCAGCCTAATACAAAAAAAGATTATTTATCGCGTCAACCAAATTCATCTCTAATTTCTTCCAACAGTAATAATAAAGTTAATCAGTTTGTTTGTGTGTGTTGTAATGAAAATCATTCAATCTACCGTTGTAGTAAATTGCATTCTATGAATATGACACAGCGACAACAATTAGTTAAAGATTTAAAATTATGTCAAAACTGCTTAAGGCCGGGTCATACTGTTACCGATTGTAAATCTAAGTCAACATGTTTCATTTGTAATGCAAAGCATAATACTTTGTTACATGAAGAGCATAAGAGTTTACTGTCTCATACTAGTGAACTGGATTCATCCCAGCATCCCGATATGAACACTATTCTAACTGGTGCTACCCAGTCAAACATTGCAAATCAACCTATTAGCAAAAAAATCCTTGGTACAGCAGTAGTTCGTGTGAAGCGAGCGGATGGTTCGTGGCAGTATGTCCGCGCAATTATTGACAGTGGCTCGATGGATTCATTCATTACAAGTAGCTGTGCGCGACAATTAGGTTTACATATCAAGAAATGTAAATTAAATGTAAGTGGCATCGGTCAAAATTATGGGTGTAGCATTCAAGGTCACACCTTCGGTTCAATAAGACCTCGATTGAGTGACACTCCTCAGTTTGACATTCAATTAGTGGTTCTACCTAAAATCACATCCATGATTTCTTCGATGTCGTTGCCGACAATCGTCAAGGATAAGTTTACACATCTAGATCTCGCCGACCAGGACTTTGATAAATCCGGTCCGATCGATCTGTTGTTAGGAGTAGACTGTTTTGACCAGATATATACTGGCTCACGTTTCAGTCCAGGCCCGGGCTTTCCATGCGCACTCTCTAGTGTATTCGGCTGGGTGATAAGTGGTCAGTTTCTTCAAAACGTGGTAGCTAAACCTCCGGCTACACCCGTTACGCTCCTCGTCGCGCCTTCTAGTGCGCTCGACGGGATCGTTCAACGGTTTCGGGAGTCCGAGGAGCCGCCGAAATGTAAAATTTCCGGCCCCGAAGATGAAAAATGCGAACAAAAATATAAAGAAGGCACGCATCGCACCTCCGATGGGCGTTATGTTGTCCCAATTATGCTTAAAGATGATGCTCCAGCCTTAGGAAAATCATATCAACAAGCGTTTAATCGTTTTCTAAATTGGAAAAAAGACTTGCTAGTCAAAATAGGTCAATTTTAACTTATTGAGAAATAATATTTTAAAACCAAAGCATATTTTAAGAGGATAATAACCTTTTATTTATTATATATTCTGAAATTGTGATAATAGGACAAAATTATTTAACAATTGTTATTATACAATTATTGAATTAAATTCATAAAAGTTTTATGACGGAAGACAATTATTTACTTAATGTTTTATGTCATGTTATAAGTACGAGATCTATCAGTAATAAAATAATAATCAATGTAACCATGACCAGTTGGTTAATAGGGAAATCGATCGCGACTGCTAGTCCAGTCGATCGCGACTGCTAGTCCAGTCGATCGCGACTGCTAGTCCAGTCGATCGCGACTGCTAGTCCAGTCGATCGCGACTGCTAGTCCAGTCGATCGCGACTGCTAGTCCAGTCGATCGCGACTGCTAGTCCAGTCGATCGCGACTGCTAGTCCAGTCGATCGCGACTGCTAGTCCAGTCGATCGCGACTGCTAGTCCAGTCGATCGCGACTGCTAGTCCAGTCGATCGCGACTGCTAGTCCAGTCGATCGACTGCTAGTCCAGTCGATTGCGACTGCTAGTCCAGTCGATCTTAAAACTACACTGTTGAACTTAATGTCTAAACATTATTCATTTACAAAAATTCAAAGAATGATAGCATGGTGTAATCGTTCTGTTTCTAACTCTAAAACGGCCAGGCAAGACCGAAATCTCTCTCCTCTTAGTGGTGCTGAGCTTGAAAAGGCAACGAAAGTGCTGGTTAAATTCCGTCAAGATAATTACATGACTTCGGAAGTTGACCGGGTGCGTAAAAACGAACCTAATACTCCGCCGATGTTTTGGAAAATGGCTCGTATCGTGCAAGTGCATGCAGGTTCAGACCAGGTAGTTAGAGTCGTTACTCTCCAAACTGCTAACGGAAAGACGTTTCGTAGGCCGGTGGTAAAGGTTTGTCCCTTACCAAATAATTAGTTTATTTTCCTTTTATATACCTAACTAGAGTATAAGTACACACTGTCTTTAGGTTATTTAAAATAAACCACCAATTATTTACACTTATTAACTAGATTTTTATGCATTTCTTCGGCAGTAGCTCATAGTCCAGCTATTGCTGATTTCACTCTTAATTTTTCGCATTCTTCTTGAAACCCTTGTGGATTTCAGGTGGGGGGAAATGTGTAAACATTAACTATCCTAATAATCTATCCATGCATTTTCATTCCCCATCCTTGTTGCGTCAACGACAATAAAAATAAACTTGGCTGTATGGCGTGCTATGCCTTCGCCTGGTCCATTTGGGCGAACGGAAGAAAAAGAAGTAGTACGAAAGAAGATGGCGATCTCAGCGCATCGACACCGCGTGTACTCTAAATAAAATCGAATATCTGACTTCCTAAGAGCTTCGCTGGCCTAATAAACCCTCAGTGTTCATATTGGTGATGTGTCTGTGCTTGACGAGTGTAGGCAGTGAGCGAACAGCATCAAGTCCACGTGAAGGAGTAAACTAACTGACTGGCGCCTGACTCGTCGTTAGTAACTTCGTTCCTGTCCAACTGAGTCCAGGTTAGTGTTTTGCATGTTTGTTTCCCTGCTTTGAGACCCTGGGGTTGATAGGAGAATGCAGCGACTCTTCCAGGAAGCGTCAACACTCCTACTTTATAAACGGTTCCGCGGTACTTAAGCTCGGTCATTTTTCTAGTACTAAAGCACTAACCATGGGATGTCCTCAGGGTTCAGTTGTCGGTTCTTATTTATGGAATTTGGGTTTTGATGATTTCCTCGCGATCCCGCTTCCTTGCGGCTGTTCACTTACTGGTTACGCGGACGATGGCCTACTGCTCATTCAGTCAAGTACCCGAGCTGGACTTGAGAACTTGGCCAATACTTGCCTCAATCTAATATCTCAGTGGGGTGATCGTAACCGCCTAGCGTTTGCGCCGCATAAAACCTAACAACTTCTACTGAAAGGTAATCTTAAATCATTGCCTATTATTAAATTTAACAACGTTCCCGTTAAAAAACAGCAATCCGTATGCTACCTTGGTATGGTCTTAGAAAGGAATTTTTCATTTATCGAACATATAAAAATAGTTTGCGAAAAAGCTAAAAGGAACTTTTATGCCCTAACTAGAATATCCAAAGCAACTTGGGGTCTATCATTCCTAACTTTAAAAATTATTTATGGAGCTACCTACTTGGGATGTATGTGCTACGGTGCACCTGTTTGGGCTGATAGGGCCAGCATAGGGGCGGCGCGACGTAAACTGCTTCAAAGCCAACGTTTGGCATTGATATTTTTGTGCAAGGCGTATAGAACAGTCAGTACTGAAGCCTTACCCGTTTTGGCAGGTGTACTTCCAGTCGATCTTGAAGTACAGCGACGTGCTTCAATGTACTACTCCGCGAGAGTGGAGGCCATGGACACTAACTTTGTTACACAACGCGACCTCAATAGAATTTTTAGATTATTAAAACCTCAGACTGACGTCTGGGAGAACCTCTTATCCGAATGGCAAAGTAGGTGGGATAATTCCATCAAGGGCCTCCATCTGTTCTTTCCATCCGTTGGCGATCGACTGGCTAAGACATGGCTGGAGGTTGACCACTGCGTTGCCCAATTTCTCACAGGTCATGGCAACTTTAAAAGTAAACTGTATTCTTTTAAATTTGTTCCTTCGCCTTTGTGTCAATGTTCTACAACAGACTGTGAATTTGAACAGTCCGCACATCACATCTTGTGGGAGTGTATTCTTTGGCAGAATGAACGCAATATTATGTTGGATAGTGTACAAGTTACATCCGGAGTTGTTTATTATACGGACCTTGTAGAAACTAGAACTAATTTCCGTGCGTTCAGGCGCTTTTGCCATACCTATTATTGGAATCAATTGTAACAGCACATACCTACTTAGGACCCATTAACTTAATCAAATTTTATTCCGTGGTGCTTGGCAATCTGGGCTTCTCCCAGTTGCAATAATATCCCTTTGTGCCGATTGGCCTAGTTCTGTTCTGTCTCCTGCTTGTTATGGAGGGAAGTGGAAAAAATATATTTTTTTTCTTACTCCTCCGCTATTCTTTTCTGATTAATTTCGTTGCGGGACCCAAGACAGTTGAATCATTTCTCCGGGACTCGTCGAGCTTCATTGCTCGGCGTTTTTCTGGCGGTCTCCACTGTTGATTCTGGCTTTGACTTTCAGGAGTTGCAGTCGGTTGGGAACAGTGTGGCGGGTTTTGCCCCAAAAAAAAAAACAAAAACAACACAACAACGATTAAGAGTACTTTTTACTCTCTTCAGAAAGGTGAGTAGTTTTTACTTAGTAACTCACAATTTCAAAGCAAGGCATTTTGGCTTATAAGTTCTTTCTAGTTAAGTATATTTTATTCATTTAGTTCACGATCCGGGCAAAGCCTTTTATTAAGCCTACTTCAAGGGAAGGACTGGAATAATTTGCCAGCGGCGATGTTTCCATCTGACTACAATTAAAGTATCTTCAAGGCTAGAGTGGATAGGCTCTTAACGGATTAGCGTGCTTTAACATCAACCATTGCATCACTGCTTTCCACCAGGCAGTATTGCGGCAAGCACTAGCATATAATAATTAAAAAAAATTGTTATGTTAAAATAATTATGATATACTAGCGGCCCGATACGTGCTTCGCTACGTATAAAGTGAAATAATAAAAACAAATTTATTGGATCATCAAAATTATTTATTCAAACATAAAAAAATATTATTTAATTGTTAGCAATTTTAAAACTTACTCCATAACATTTAGATAAACAACATTCTTTGTTTTTCCATTTCTAGCATGTATAAACAAATATAAACAAACGACTGGTGGGGCTACCGACTCTCGAACAGGCAAGATTAAGTCGGGCTTTGTTGATGGACATAGCAAAGGATAAACGCACAGTATATTGCAATCGTTTGAACTCAAATGGCATATCAATTGGGATCATAAGGATACACCGTAACAAACAAACTTCTCCTTTTGATATACCAATTAAAATCGTAGATATAATTCAATTTCGCAATAAGTTTTTCACTGCCAATCTGGTGCCATTACACAGTTTTGGTGGATTAAAAAATTACAAATAAAGTGGCATTGAATTTTATATATATAGATGAGATGATGATGCACCGTTCATTAAATTCATTTGTGAAAACGTGATAAATGAAGAACCGCTCGACCGATTTTGTTCAAACTTCTCATAAACCATCTACTAATTAGTCACAACAGAGCCTAAACATTTGGTTTCGGTAGGTGAGTCCGTTCTTGAGTTATAAAATTACAAAGAAAGTGGAATTGATTTATATATACATGTCCGAATCGATCTGTCCATCCGTTCTCAAACGGAGCTATCACCAATGGAGAGTATTTTTTTTGTAATACATAATAAAAATTTGAAAGGGAGCTAAATGTGGATCTATCTGGCCTAAGGCCAGTTTCGCACAGTCGTGTTTTTTTTTTTCAATTTATTTTTTAGTAGAAAATCCAATACTGAACTTTTTTGACGTTAATGCGGTCTGTTGGATTCTTAATGCTCGACTCAACACCAAAAGTTAATCATTCAGTGCATTACTCAATCCCGTCGCGACAGTTTTACGTTTGTGTGAACGTATTTGCACATAAGAAACATCAAAACAAAATCCCTACATTGATTGGATGTTTCTTAAAAATAATTATAGGTAAAACGAAATAATGACCCCATATTATTTCATTTTCCCTATTATTATTTTCCTTACCTTCAAGACGCACAAAACAAATCAACAAAACATGACTGCTCGAATCAGACACCATTCATTCCAGTTATTATCCTGGGGTCAATAACATCAAGTAAAACTCATCACCCTAGCTGTAATTTCGATATCAATCATATATCGTGATACTAATGATGTATTTGTTTGGGGTCATCAGAGTGGTAACTCTGAAGAAGGGGAACTGGAATGAAATAGTCCGTACAGGGGTAATAATAATATTGAATATAATGTGAAACTATTTTGTAACCGCTCATTAAGTACGTTTTTGTACTTTTTTTGTGCGAAAAGTAATTCATACTTCCATACTAATATTATGAATGCGAAAGTATGTCTGTCTGTCTGTCCGGTTTTCAAGCCAAAGCTACTGAACCGATTGCAATTAAATTTATTACACAGATAGTCCAGAGCCTGAGAAATGACAAAGAGTATATAACATCCCGCTATGACCAATAGGAGCAGAGCAATAACAAAACATTTTGAGAATACGGGGGCAAACGCGGACGTACATATTACTTTAAGGCGCTGTGCTCAGTAAAAATAGGCTTCAAAAAACAGTTTTTTAGCCAAATGTATACATTTCAGAGCAGCCAAAAATTTATATGTTAATCTTGATTATATGTAGCAGGAAACCATTATTTTCAAAACACGTTTTGAATTAATTTTCTCGATAGAAAAAAATCCTAAAGTAATCCCTAAAATTGAATTTATAACAGTTGTAACTGTATTATTAATCATCAAATCTTGATAAAATTGAGAAGAGCGATGTAAAATATAATAGTAAATGAAACCATTAATTTTGTTTATCGATTTAACTCAGATATTCTAAAATAAATAATGTATTAATGATAAATAACGTGAACGAAACGTCGCTCCATCGCGGCGTCCATTGCCTTCTCTTTCACTTCTATGCTTAGCGAAATAGCGACAGTGACCGCTGAGGCGCGCTGCTTGATGGACCTATGTCAATTTTTGCTTTACCCCGCACAGAAAATAATTATATTTACGTGTCTGTTTGGTGATGAATAATCATATTTCGTTTTTGCCCGGGTTCAAACTCCAGGTTTACATTATATGCTTTTTGTAGATTTTAATTGAAATAAATGTTTTTTAATTTACTGTTGTATTTTTGCCGATATTTTATTTCATTTTTTTCTGTAATTATTCTTTCTTTTTACTTTTTTGCGGCAAATTTTTCTTCACCTGTATGTGTTCGGGTTCAAACCCCAGCTTTACGTTGTATGCTTTTTGTTGGATTTCTTATTTGCAATTGTTTTTTTTTTTAATTATTATTAATTTATCCGATTTTCTGTATTTTTGTAGTAATTGTTCCATCTTTTTAAATATATTCTTTTTGTAACAATTATAATGCAAACTAATATTTAAAATCAATTCGTTATAATTTTCTTTCTACAAATTTCTAGAAATTAATAATAAATAATAATAATAAGCCATTATTTAACCACGAATTTCTTAGTTCATAATATAATTTAACAAAAGAAAAAACAGTAAATTTAGATTTCATTTTGTTGCATTATTCATGGCCCCTTTCAGTATAGGCCTCCTCCAAGTGCCTCCATCTATTTCACTCATACAAACCCGATTTCGATAAGAGTTGCAGTTTTGAAGAAAAAATCTTTTATTTTTTTAAATATCCGAGAATGCATTTTTTTAACAGTTACTCTAAACAGCTGTTTATAAATAGTAATTTCTAGACATGATATATTTCTAACAGTTTCATGAAAAAAGGACATAACACAAATTTAAGCAGAACGGACAAAGCGCATTATAAAAATAAAAAAGAAAACAAAAGTAATAATAAAAAATGAAAATATGTATAAAATATACATTCTCGAAAATCGCAAGGTAAAGTAAACGGATGTTAGGATTCGAACCTGGTGCTCGTCTAATGCGAACCGGGACTGTGACGAACAGAGCCAGCCATGCTCCGCGGTTGGGTTGTGAAATTACCCTTCTAAATGTAAATGGAATAGAGAATGGTTGGTATAGATTTAATAGAACGTGCGTATTTCGCGTAATTATTCTTTCTTTTTACTTTTTCGTGGCAAATTTTTCTTCACCTGTATGTGTTCGGGTTCAAACCCCAGCTTTACGTTATATGCTTTTTGTTGGATTTCTTATTTGCAATTGTTTTTTTATTATTATTATTAATTTAGCCGATTTTCTGTATTTTTTGTAGTAATTGTTCCATCTTTTTAAATATATTCTTTTTGTAACAATTATAATGCAAACTAATATTTAAAATCAATGCGTTATAATTTTCTTTCTACATATTTCTAGAAATTAATAATAAATAATAATAATAAGCCTTTATTTAACCATGAATTTCTTAGTTCATAATATAATTTAACAAAAGAAAAACAATAAAAATAACAGTTAATTTGATAATAGTTCAAAACAGTAAATTTAGATTTCATTTTGTTGCATTATTCATGGCCCCTTTCAGTATAGGCCTCCTCCAAGTGCCTCCATCTATTTCACTCGTACAAACCCGATTTCGATAAGAGTTGCAGTTTTGAAGAAAAAATCTTTTATTTTTTAAATATCCGAAAATGCATTTTTTTAACAGTTACTCTAAACAGCTGTTTATAAATAGTAATTTCTAGAAATGATATATTTCTAACAGTTTCATGAAAAAAGGACATAACACAAAAAATTTAAGCAGAACGGACAAAGCGCATTATAAAAATAAAAAAGAAAACAAAAGTAATAATAAAAAATGAAAATATGTATAAAATACACATTTTCGAAAATCGCAAGATAAAGTAGACGGATGTTGGATTCGAACCTGGTGCTCGTCTAATGCGAACCGGGACTGTTACGAACAGAGCCAGCCATGCTTCGCGGTTGGGTTGTGAAATTACGCTTCTAAATGTAGATGGAATAGAGAATGGTTGGTATAGATTTAATAGAACGTGCGTATTTCTCGATGCACGACGCCTCACGCATCGATGTACTCGCGCGGAGCGCCCCGCGCCCCGCAGTGGGCGGGGCTAGGCGTGTCCCACTTCGTCTGCTTCACCCCCTCAAATACCTAAAAGTTTCTATTCACAGCGTCTTAACAGGCGCTTATTTTATATCAACACGCGGATGGAGTCGCGGGCAATAGCTAGTTATACATAAATAAATATTTCTCTAGGAAAGATGAAAGCCCTAACCCGCTTTCGGACTTTCATCCTTCCGGGGCATGGGTTGTATTTTTTCAAAGGAACCTTCTAGAATGTTCTAGAACAGTGCTTTCCATTTGACGGGTCGCCCGGGCGCCCGCACGCGTAGCTTAACGCTGACTGACAACACCAATGGGTCATAAAGGGCCGGGCTTAAAATTACTGGGCCGTGATTGACCATAAGGGCGAAAGTAACAAAAACAATTTTTTTTTTATCTGCCCACCACCGCCACATACAAAACAACGCGTAATACTGACGACACACGGATTCTACATCTCCCAATCAGAGTTTATCGTGCAATTAGCATACATACAACTTCCCAACATCAACCGTTGGACAAGTGCCCACCAGACATAACACCTGTCTGGTCAGAGGATCCTCCCTTTTCCATGGAGGAAGAGTGAACTTTATGTAGTCTTGGTGGCCTAGTGGTTAAAACACCAGCCTCTCAAATATGAGTGTGCGGGTTCGATTGCAGGTCAGGCAAGTACCAGTGTAATTTTTCTAAGTTATAATATGTACTTTCTTAGCGTATCTTGGACCCTAATGACTGATTACAAGGTGAAGGAAAACATCTCGAGGAAACCTGGACTTTAAGTCCGAAATCGCCAACCCGCATTGAGCAAGCGTCGTCATTACGCTCAATCCTGCTGTGTAAGAGAGGAGATCTGTGGGCACAGGTCTGCACTGCCAGCACTGCTGGGCAGCGTCGGGACGATAAATAAAAAGGTTGGTGATGAAAAGGTTGATGATGAGTAAACTTTACACCCTGTTCCTCATGCCTCCAAACAGGCTTCGAATATGTTAGCAGCCCTAGTCATCATCAACTACAATGAAAACAAACCATTTTTTTGACAGAATAATCCATTACACTAGTCGTCGTGTCCTCCGAACGTTTCAATGAGTTTACAATACAAATATAGATTATATAGTAAAAATTCATTATGTCGCCGGAGCTGAAAGCTGCTTAATTCATAATAACATAATAATGTAGGCCATCCATCATTGTTACGTAATTAAATAGGCCATGAACTTTACACTGTATTCGGGTTTAAAAGCCAATCTGATTTCATAAAGTGAATAATGTTATTTATATTTTCGCCAATTTCAATAAAAAATACAGATAATTAAACCAATGAGACATGCATATTAATATGCTATTTCAAAGAACCATTAAAAAGGCTAAATATAGCAAAACAAATAAGAAACATTGGTGAAATCTAGGTATTCTACTCTGTCAAGAAAGTACCGGGAAAAGAGCAATAATATACAAATTTTTTGTTATTTATCCAAATTTATTTTATCACCTTCAAAATGTGCTTCTTCAGAAACGATACACTTATGCCAACGAATAATACAATCATCAAAACATTTTTAAACGTTAATTCCGACATTGAGTTCAGTTCTCGACGTGAATTCTCCTTTATGACTTCTACTGATTGAAAATGGGTGCCACGAAGTGGTAATTTGAGTGTAGGAAAAAGAAAGTCTGCGGCTGGAGCCATATCTGGCTCGATGGTATTTGCTGAGTGTTTGATCAAAAATTCGTTCACAATGATGGCATTATCGTGGTGCAAAATCCAAGAATTTTCTTCCCACAAATCTGGCCTTTTTTGATGCATTTGCTCTCGTAAATGCCGCATATCGCTCAAATGTTATAGGTAAGAATTCCGAGTGCACAACACCGCGATAGTCAAAGAAAACAGTCAACATGACTTTTGATCGACTTGGGCGTGGTTTTTTCGGTTTTGGTTCAGTTGGAAGGCGCCACTCCGAAGCTTGTTGACTTGTTTGCACGTCAAAGTCGAAAACCCATGTCTCGTAGCCAGTAACAAAGCGTTTCATGAATTTTGGGTCGGAATGGACTCCTTCGAGCATGTCCTCAGCGACTCTCATGCGATTGAGTTTTTGGAGAAAATGCCGATGTTTTTTTTTATAAATTATAAACCAGCGCTTGACCGCAATCCTGCCTGATGGTAAGCAGTGATGCGATCGTTGATGGTAAAGCGCGCTAGTTTATTAAGAGCCTATTCACTCTAGCCTTGAAGACACTCAAATTGTAGTGACGGAAACACCGTCGCTGGCAAATTGTTCCAGTCCCTCGATGTACGCGGTATAAAAGAGGAAGGCAAAACGCTTCGTCCGGATCGCAGTGGTGTCAACAACGTAAGGGTGGAGACTCGCCGTACGACGGGTCGTCCGATGGTGGAACGGAGATGGGGGAATTAAATCATGCAATTCCCTTGCACACTCACCAGAATGCATCCTATAGAAGACCGAAAGGCTGGCTACTCTACGCCTGGGCTCCAGGCAATGGAGACCGTTTCGAGTTAAGTCTGGGTCGCCAATCAGCCTCTTCGCACGCCTCTCCACTGAATCCAAAGTAGCCAGGTGACATTTCGCAGCACCAGCCCAAATGTGGCTGCAGTACTCCATACACGAGCGGACCTGTGCTTTTTACAACATTAGAAGTTGTCTTGGTGTGTCGCTTTGCGATGACGCCAAGTTTTCTGGCGGCAATATGTTTTATACCCAAATGATTAGTTAAAATGGTACGGATCAACTCGTGACATAGAGAAAGTTCAGCGGCTATCTCTCTCAACCTTAAATGAGGCTTTTTAGTCAGTATTTCCTTCTCTTTTGCGATGTTAACTTCAGTTGCAGAGGTTAATGGCCTGTCAGAGCGAGGCAAATCTTCTATCACATCTCGAACACTTTTGAATGCTTTGTACCACTCATAAGCAGGTGTTTTGTTAATGTCACAGAAGGCTTACGGTGAATCAACGTAAGCCTTCTGTGACATTTTCAGTGACTCCGAACACAAAATCCTATTGGCGATGCAAAATTTAAGACAAACTCTTTGTTCAATGTTTTTGTCCATTGTGAAATTCGCAATTTACACTAGATATGATGTAACCTGTAACTAAAAACAGCACTCTATTTAATATAAATAACAGATGCAACTAAAAGCCAGCGCCAAAATGGAAAACAGTCATGCCAATCTAACAACAACAAAAAAAAAAAAAAGACTAATATTTGAATTTGGAACCAATTAACAAATCATCCATTCCCGATACTTTTTTGACTGAATGTAAAACACATTTTTGGGTTTATTTTTACAATACAATTTTATGTATTTTTTTTAACTATATAAAATACCTCTCCTCTATTCTTTATCAATTTTGGCTCAAGTATAGATGACAGGCTTCCAGAGTTTTTTTTTTTTAAATTATAATCTAGTGCCTGGCCTCAATCCCGCCTGATGGTAAACAGTGATGCAATCGTTGATGGTAAGGCGCGCTAGTATATTACGAGTCTATTGACTGAACAAAAATTGCGCGAATAGGAAGGAAGACAGCAGTTGAGCGAGGTGATGAAATGTTAAACCCAACAACATAACCAACGATGCTGCGGCCCTCCACGACCAAACTCCTGACACAAAAACATTTGACGCATCGTACCCGACATACCACAACTGCTCAGACCCGTCCTCCGTACGACTTCTCCAGAAATCATGCCGGAACATGACCAATCGCTTGCCGGCAAGACTTTGTCTGGTGGGTGGTTACTTCTGCCGCGATTATGGCCTACCACCGAAACCAATTACAGGCACTTTAGAGTTGTCAAGTTGTCGCTCACTCAGAAAGATGAAGCTAAGTAGCCTTTCAAAGTGCAGCAGGTACCCACGGAGAAGGCATGAAATTCCATGGACGCTCTTTTACCTACATGAAAATAATATGGTTACAGAGTAAGTTAAATCATTCGTGCTAAAAATGAAGCATGTGGGAACGATGAAGAATGTTAAAAGCATCCGTAAAGAGAAGTAAAAAAACTATTTAGTTTCAATTTAAAAAGGAATTTAGTTTCTGGAGCCTCCTTTTAAACAAACATTGGCACCGAGGCTCTTGTTCGCAAACTGAACTAAATTTAAATTTAGTATATTCCTTTCTATTTAAAAGTATGTAAATTTAGTCAGTCTCTGACTAATTTAACAAGACTAAACCAATAACCTTCTTCTGCTCTTTTCGTAATTAAATAGAACGATACACTTAACGTATATATTGTTACGAATGGACCTTAAGTTGATGGCATAAGGTTCAATATCGCGTGACATGCAGTGTATAACTTTTAAGCCCTATTTCCCCAGATCTAGACATGTTCTAGGTATAATATAAAAACGCATTGCTAGACTTAGGATGGCCTATCGAATGGTACAGGTCTCAACAATTTTGTCAACAAAGTGTCGACATCGAAATTTCCAGAAACCCGTCTTCCGGGAATTACCGTAAGTACTTACTGATTGACCTCGAAGTTATGCGCTATTATTATTACGTCTAGAGGAATCTGGAATGATCGATCAGCTGACGTATATATAGCGCCGCGACGCCGGCGCAGAGTAAGTCTGCATTCGACTATCGATACGAAAACAGCGACAGTTAAGAAGCGATCTTTGAGAATACCTACTGCGACAACTGTTACGAGAACTCTGAGTACTACGTGAAGTAACATCTGATAGTGTTATTGTGTGTTTACGACACGGACTTCGTGGACGTAAGAGAAGACTTCGGTGCGACATCAGCTACGTTCTACTTGTCATTGCCTACGATCGACTGTACCTTCGTTGCCGATAAACTTCGTAACCCTTAACCGGCGTTTTAGTACCCCTAGCCCGTAACGATATTTATTGTATATTCTATGTAAATAGTACACTGTAGACTACCTACATTATTTCTCTCTCTTTCCTCTTAAAATTCCATCCAAAGGTTGTCTGTAAAAGATCGCTCTTAGCGATAAAACCGCTCTTTGTGTCACCCTTTGTAAAATCTTTTTATTTATGTTCTGTAATCTATATGGTGTACATAATAAAGAGTCTTCTTCTTCATCTCAGCGTTAATCCCAGTCGCATCCGTAGCTTTTCAGCTTTGGAGTCTGGGGTCTGCTTCAGTCTAAGTGCTGATTTTGGCTAAACTTCGATATTTTCCGTGAAGCGACTGCCGTCTGACCTCCACAACCCGAAGGCGATATCTAAGCATTGCAGTTAAACCAATTGTTAGACTTTTGAGGGCTCCAACAACCCGTAACGACTGCCACTAGATGTTCGTATGGCAACCGGGACCAACGGCTTAACGTGCTTTCCGAGGCACGACCAGACCAGTGCAAATATTCATATTCATGCATACAAATATTTGCACTGTACGGGGATCGAACCCGCGCCTCCTTGCGCAACGGCCGCGTTCGCTACCGCTACGCCACGGAGGCTGTCTTTTTCTGTACATAATAAAGAGTATTCTATTCTATTTAATGGATTTCGCGTCAGTGCATGTGTTTGGAGAATACGCTCTTCCATAGAACATTACCAAAACCGTAGGTAGGTACTTAAATCATGTTACCCTATTTCCTTACTTCCTACTAATCAAACTACAATAAAGATAATTGGGAGTACGATTTCATTATGAACATAATATATAATTATGCGCAGTGTGCCTGTATGTGAGAATATATTTGAGAGTAACAGGACTACTAGAAATCAACAGAGATACTATCTTCTTGAATATTTATAGCCCTTTACTGCCATAGTGTTGACGTATGAGCATATTTTTATACCTCTGACATAAAAGTTGGGAGAGGTATTATCAGAAGTACCTTATGAAGATAAATAGTACATAGACAGAATAATATATCTGAATATGCAGTGGTGTCGTTTGGGTTATTATATTCAAGGAGAGAATTTTTTCCCCTGTCTTTCTTCAGTACGGCAGTACATTCCGGGGAGTTTTTTTTTTATTTTAGGTTTGAAATCATAAGTGGTGACGCGATTAGTGTGCGTTTTTGAGATAAATTGCAAGCAACGAACAGAGTATTCACTGTTTCTTACAGTAAAGAAATGAATTGTAATAATTAGGGTCGCCGAATTATGCAATTATGAATAAATGTTAATAAAATAATTGTGTCCAACCAGGGGGCCCAGGGGTCCGTTATTACAATAGTGTTAGAATGGTCGATCAGTGATCTAACAATGACTGATTGTGACAAGTTTCGTATTCTACTAACAAAATAGCGTCATTATGATTTTCCAGTGGTCAGTTACTCTACTCCATATTAATAAATGTTCAAATTGAGTAGTAGTATTTAGAAAATGATTTATACTAACGAGTTTCATAATAGTACGGAAATGTCTTTCTACCACCATTCCATTACGAGACGACTGAGATAATTGAACGGTCATTATGAATTTAGCAGATTACGAACTTTTAAACACAATGACAATGGAATCGTGTTGGAATGACAAATTTATAAAAGTCCCAGCTGGTTTGCGAGACTATGAATGCTTACTAAGCATTCGACATCTAGTGTTTTGAAACCAACAATTAAATAGAATAAATACATATACAGTATGTTAAATAACAGAGGGCGTTCCCTTAAACTCGTTAATATATATCATTAATAGATTAAAATAAAAATATCAGCATAGAAAAATAAGCATAAAAAATCCGAATAAAAAAAAATTCTAATTGGAAATAAATTTGAAACCTCCTGTTTTAAATCAAAATAGTAGTCGTCATGTATAAATAAATTGCAACGTTGCCATCTTTCATGTTCGCGTGTACAGTGTGTTTCTTTTACATGTCAATTTAAAATTTTTATTGAATATTTTCATATTGGAAAAAAATTTAAAACATTTTGTTTTCGAATGGAAATATTTTTTTTTAGCATGTATGTATGCTATACTATTTCGGGTTAACGGGAACGCCCTCTGTTAGTTAACATACTGTATATACAATATGTAAAGAAAACCCTGTCCGATCCGTGAAGGTATTGTTAGGTATCGGTAACTGATTCTACTAATGCCTACAAAGACGGGCTAAACTTAAAAAAAAATCCCCCTAAAAAAATAAATATTATTTCGCAAAAAGAGGTAACTTAAAATATGAGCGGTAGGCCATACAGGCAAGGGCGAAGAGGGGCAGGGCACGCGGCACGCGGTCGCATCGCTATTCGCTCAGAATTATACCGTCAAAAACAAATGTTGTCACTTTTTAAAAATTACCAAATTTTAGGGAAGTTGGAATTAATTCGCGGGAAAAGAAGATTATTTCAAAATTCACTAGTATTGATACTATGTTGATTATGTAAAATTTCATATGTTATTTGGTCATGTGTTTACCTAACCTTTTAGTAAAGGTTAGGTAAACCCTGTCCGACCCGTAAGGATAGTTCCTTACGGGTCGGACAGGGTTTTCTTAACATATTGTATAAATCCTGATATCTGTGTAACTGAAAAAAAAAGTCATTTTAAATTCTTGCATACTTTGCAATCGTTAGAGAAACAATTTCGCACGAATTGTTTTATTATTTTATATTTAATTTTATACAAGAATTTTACGAGCTATTTGCAGTCACCGCCCGTGAATGCGCGATGCAAGCTATAGTCGATCATGCGGAAACGTTGTGCTTCCATGATGGCGCGCTTGCGCTCCTCCTCCAATGGCATCCTGAATGTGTTTTCGGATCGGTGGGACTCGCCCCCTCTTACGTAGGTGGATAGGAGTCCAGACCCACTTTAGTTAATTCTTTACTAACATTAGGCTAAGCTTTATTTGTACTAACACTATATGGATGTTTTTTAATCCGAAATAAAATTTTTGAATTTGAATTTGAATAGTACAAACACACGTGTAGAATTAAATAGAATATATACTCTTTATTATGTACACCATATAGATTACAGAACATAAATATAGATATTTTACAAAAGGTGACACAATGGACGGTCTTATCGTTAAGAGTGGTCTTTTACAGAGAACCGGACTTTCCCGTTGATGCCTTAAGTAAAATTAAAGCTTCCAGCCAGGAGCACTTAAAACTAAACTAAAATTAAGGCGACTACGCACTAAGGGCACCCCCTGTGGGGTACGAACTCGGCTTAGAGCGTCGCTAGAGAGGACAGCAAGGGACGGCTGGATCGAAAGGGTACACTGGCGCAAGCGCCTTGTGCCGCTTAAAAAAAAAACAGCTGGAGCAGGGATATGGTTTTGTTGCGCGGTAAAAAGAGAGGGGTATATTACTTCTTCTAGGCGGCTGGCTGTCTACTCTAACTCCGTCTTATGAATTTTTGATCAGGTCACGTGTTTTGATGCGAATTTAACATATTTTTCCCATCCTATAAAATGATATAAGGACATTTTAACTTCAGAAACGATAAAAACTGTGTCAGGTTCAATATTTTTTTTTTTTGTGTCACTGTTCCACCCAACCAAAGCACAGGCCAACCAATCGTTAGCTAACTGGTTGGAAATACCTTGTTCCTTTTTGTGCAAAAACTTAAATAATTCACACCTATTAATTACAAATCGAATCAGAAACCTCAATAACCTTAATTAAACCAAACATGTAACTAATTTACCCATTAATCATTCATTTATTCAAATGGAATACATAGTCGTTTTATCGCCATCAAATTATACAGTCAACAACAAAAGTATATAATACTTTAAAATAAAATCAAAAGTCATTAATTCAAATCAGGCTAAGAATCAGCACCTTTTGAACGTCGATATTACGTAAGACAGCCCCCCCAAAACGCCCGCCATTCGCCAGTCCTAGTGCTTGCGCTGGGAAGAAGAAGTGGCGGAAAACTGCCCAGCAGCACAGCTTTCTCTTTATTTAAAAACACATAACTTTATACAATACTATGTATAGTAATGAACTCAAGATAAAATACAACAACAATGAAATTATTTACTATATGCCAGGTAGCCACGCCAAAATACCAAGCAAGCAAAAAAGAAACATTAATTTTTAGTTTTCGAAATCATAATTACTGAACAAAATATTAAAATCAAAACCAGAGTTACAGTTAATTAAAGAACAGCACTCTATTTCTCTTTCTCTCTTTTTTAACTATTAGATTCCTTTATAAAATGCCAAAAAAGGGCATTTTTGATTGATTGAAAGATTACGTGTTAATCGAATTTTGTCGCTGACTGTATCTGTCAGTACAAATGCAAATCGATTTTAATCCTCGTAATGTTTTAACGTTCGGCTTAGTGAACATACAGTTGAATAGATATTATTTCCACTGCAGCTGCTAAACACCTGGTACACTGGCGGCACGCCAAGGGAAGAGATTTTTATGCGACGAAAAATGCACCTTATCCCTTATCAGTATGACAACATAATTCAAAATAAATAATTCAAATATAAAATAATAATAATATAAATAATAATAATATAATAATATAATTTCATAATTTAAAATTCAATCAACCGGAATTGCTTGTTCTTAACTAGCTTCGAGTGTATTGGAGTCGGCTTCCAATTTCTAAATGGATGCAGGATGAATACCAGGATTTTACATGGAGTAGTAACCCCACCCAGTTACTAGGTAGTACCCTTGGTGTGACTAATTGTCAGCCTTTCGGGTTTCTGGCTATCCATAATGGCTTTCAAAGATCCATGAATGGCAATCGGGATCAGGGGCTTAACGCAACGCCGAAGAATACCACAGCAGCTCTAGCAATGAATGGTCCTAGCGAGCCCCGTAACTTTATGCAGACATTCTTTAAGGCGTTCGTTGAATCCAACTCACCATCGACTTGGGCCTGGTCCTTAATTGATGGCGATTTTCCCATTGCGTATTGGCTACTCACTCCTTACGTTGAGGGTGTCTCCTGTTTCGGCTAAAGGATTTGGGTATATGATCCTTAGGAGCCTAACGATGTTAATTAAGTCAGAACATTCGCTAAGCCAAAATGAAGGGAAAGCGCGAACAGATGATGCCATGAGACGGGGTAGGACGAAGTAGCAGGCAGCAGCCAGTTTTATAATGAACCTAATCGTATAAGACTAGGAAATTGCTTATAGCCAGCCATACATGCATTTTCATGACTGCTGCTATGTGGAGAGTGGCGTGAGAAGAAGCTAATTGGTGATCTAAATTTGGTTAAGATCAATCTTCAAAGCCTGTAGCAAAGGCGTAGGGTAGCCAATCGTTGGGTATTTACGTGACGTTTCGCCATCATCGTTCTTTTATCGGACAACCCATTTTACAGAGAGTAATCACCTTTTTTTTGGGATGGGAATTCAACAAACGACCTTTCCTGCTCTCCCGCTCGGTGGAGAGGAAGAGCGGGTCAGACTTTTACTGACTGAAACTCATCCGTGTTTCTTCAGTTGCCTATGCGCCAGGGTCACGGTTTCTTTTTTAACCAACCCGCAACTCACACCCAGAAGGCATCGGTCTTCGTGGACCCCGTCACGATATTATGTATTTCGTTGCGACGCGCGTGAAACACAACGCGCCGTCGACTTGGGCCTGGTCCTTGCCGGGCGGCGAGCTGGGAGTACCCTTACGTGGCAATGACACTTCTACGATCCAGATGAAGGGTTACGCCTTGTCGTTTATACCACGTAAATCAAAGGACTTTTTTTACGTTACAAACAAGTGCTTGACTGTGATCCCGCCTAATTGGAATGATGCAGTCGTTGATGGTAAAGTGCACTACTTTATTGAGAACCTATTTATTCTAGCCCTAATACTAAATTATTCCAAATGTAATATTATAATTGTAATATTCTGCGAAAGCAGTAATTTTAATTCATACAATGGGGCTTAATTATACACATAAATAAATCAAGCTAAGGCAGCCATTCAAATAATTTGACAATTCAATCTGTGGTGTTATAAAATGATTGGAAATTAATTGAAATCTCAGTTGCCTGCTGTTTCAAAGGGACACAAATGCAGAATGATAATTGTCGAACTGTGTGGAATAAGAGGGCCATCTTCCATCACGTGTTATCAAAAATGCCCCAAATATTTTAGCTTCAGCTTTAAACAAGTTAAATGTCACTTGAAAACATATTAAATAAATAAATATTATTGTCAATTTAAGATAAAACAAGATGTAAAATCGCTTTATCACAGTAAATAACCTCGTGGTTACTGAATAATTAAACCGTCTATCTAAATACTAGATTAAGTGGCCAAATACAATTACAGTTACTGGTGAATGTTGGTATTGATTATAATGAGCTTATCAGAGCTTTGTCATGGATTTGTTAACGAAGAGACTAACATAATAGAATAATGATATAATTGATACACGTATCAGGGTAATTATGAGAACTTACTAGAAATAACAGCGGCAACATGGCCAGAGATCGCTTAAGATATAGGATTGGAAAGAGAGGTCTAAGCCCAGGATTGGGAATCAATTAATAATAACAATTATTCAAAACTGCTAATAATAATACAATACAAGTCTAGTCCGTAGGTGTCATAAGATACCATTGACGACTAAGGGAACTCTCATCAGGGAAGCGAGCAGCAGTACTTCTCCTGAGGAATATCAAAGTACTGCGTTCCCCAATACGCCTGCCAAGCGTGGGGATTATGGCAAACACCCCAATGTAATGAAAGCCTAAGGGGAAGCCTTTGTCGAGCAGTGTACCTCTATAGGCTGAAGATGAAGATGACGAATAAGAACATCGGGCTAATGAAGAGAATAAAAAAAAAGAAAAAGAAAAACATGTTCTTCTTCTTCATCTTCCAGACTTCTATGCGGAAATTGTAGACTGAAGTTCAACAGCGAATGTTGCGGAACGGGCACTACGAACGACTTGATATTTACATCGTGACGTGGCTCCAACTTGTGGACCCTCAATGTCGCTTTGGTATTATCAATCATCATCTGGGAAAGGCTATCCTTTCGCCATGTTGGGGGCAGCTTACAGCCTAACTGGATGCAGCAGAATCAAATAACTAGATCTTTTCATGACGCGACTCTGCCTATCTGACCTGCACAACCCAGTCATCATAATCATCAGGCGTAACGCTTCGTCTAGATCGAAGACATGTCAACAACGTAAGGATGGATACTGGTCGTCCGATGATGAATCATTTTCATCATCAACCTTTTTATCGTTTCACTGCTGGGTACAGGTCTCCTCTCATACAGAGAAGAACTGAGCGTAATCACCACGCGATTTCAGACTTAAAGTCCAGGTTTCCTCAAGATGTTTTCCTTCACCTTATAATCAGTCATTGGCGTCCAAGATATACTTAGAAAGTACATATAACTTACATTTGTATTTGCCTGACCTGGTATCGAATCCGTACATTCGTACTTGAGAGGCTGGTGTTTTAGGCACTAGGCCACTACGACTGACAACCCAGTCACTGATAACATAATACCCCTTGGTCTTGGTAAGACTTCGTGATCTCCTCAAAATAACGTAAATATAAATAAAATTTGAATACACTTTATGTAGTAGGCATGACCAAAAATTTGGTGAAGGTTATATGAAATATCAACAAGTTAAAATTAATGAAGTTTAATGAAACCTAGCTACAATGAGGTACGCCGGGTCGCAGATGCCGAGCGATCGATCATTCATTCGTCGCGTGGCGTGACGCTCTCATCAATCATGGCCTCTAATCACGGGATGAGTTTGGGTCGAGGCAGAATGACTGCTGGCTGAATTAAGATTTTATATGCATGATTTTTATTGAGAGTTTTTTGACTTTTGACATCCGAGAGGATAAAGCATCAAGTATAAATATGTATTGTTAATTTACTGTCTATGAATTTAAAACATTTTTTTTTCTGTTAAGGCACAGATACCAGAAAATCTAGCTACTATGATTTGTCAAATTTCGTTATTTGATTTCCAACTTTATACCCGAAGCATTAGAGTTCAAGGCCAATAGGGAAAATTTGAGAGATTCGGGCAGATTTACCTGCTGGCGCCGGTACTTCCTAATGAACATAGTATTATTAATCAATTGTGATTGTGAATACTAATTAGGTTGCCAATACGTTGATATTATAGGTAATGAACTGGAGCAGTTTCTTGCCCAAAATAGTTTGATAAAGCAATTAACAGCAGGAGACCAATTCGCGTAAATCTCTTATATCTCTCCTCATCAACCTTTTTTTATCGTCCCACTGCTGGGCACAGGTCTCCTCTCATACAGAGAAGAATAGTCTAATGTCAAAAAAACAAACTGTAGAGAAATTAGAACTACTTTTGGCAGATCGAGATTGATATCAGGCTTCATCATCAATCTTTTATCGTCCCGCTGCTGGGCACAGGTTTCCTCTCATACAGAGAAGGATTGAGCGTAATCACCACGCTTGCTCAATGCGAATTGGCGATTTCAGACTTAAAGTCCAGGTTTCCTCAAGATGATTTTCTTCACCTTTTAATCAGTCCACCTTTTAATCAGTCCACCTTTTAATCAGATATCAGACTTAAAATGTTGTTAAAATTACGAGAAGCCCCTGTCTATTTTTGGTCTGCTGCAGGACACGATAATGATTGGTGCAAGACAGGGCCAAATGGTTTTATCCTTGGCAGCTCTGAACAGAGAACGGTGGAAGGAGAGTAGACCTTTGCCTAGCAGTTGAACATTAGTAAGTTGGTGACCTCCACTACAGATCTTTATAAAAACCTAATTCAGGCACCAGCTCTCATAATGTGGATTATACCCCCATATATCCCAAAACAGTTAAGTACTAAAAAACCATTGGCAGAGAAAATAAACGCGGTTTCACCCGCATTGGTTTCGATCTCGTAGGAATATCGAGCTAAAAAGACAAATCTTAGGTGGTATTTCTGACTATAAACTATCTGTGTGACGAATTTCATCCAAATCCTTTCAGTAGTTTTTATTTGAAAGAGTAACAAGCATCCATCCATCCATATTCATAAATTTTGCATTAGTTGGATTGATTTATTAAAGACAAAAACCATATTGAGCAATTGGTCCTGGCAGTTATTTTTCAATCTTTTATAGTCGTTACATTTGTCATAGATCCGAAAATCTGACCACTAGCCTTACCAAAGGATATCACACAGTAACTGGCTTGTGGAGGTCAGATTGGCAGTTACTCCAAGTAAAAAACTGGTACTCAGCTGAATCCGGTAAGACTAGAAGCTGACCCCTACATAGTTGTTGGAAAAGGCTACGCAGATGATGATCCTTCTTCTTCTTCTTCGGCCTCTCCCAAAGTTCTCCAAGATGAACAGTTTTGTGCTGCCCGCATCCATTGGCTTCCAGCGCCCTTCATCAGGTAATCGGTCCAGCTTGTTGGGAGCCTCCTTACGCTGTGTCTTCCGGTACGTGGCCGCCACTCTAGAACCTAATGAAAAATAAAATTTATTAATTGTAAATAAACATGTAACATAAGGATGTTACTTGTTTATTTACCATTAATAATTTTATTTTTTTTCATTATTTTTTGGATTTTCTCCAGTCTTCATGAATAAGGCACAATAGTAAGGACTATTGTGCCTTATTCATGAAGACTGGAGAAAATCTTCGTAAATAATAATTCATATCTCATTTACGTACAACACTAAAGAATCATAAAACAAAAATGTTAATCAGCTACTTACAGTACCCAAACATAACATAAATAACGGAGGCTTATCTACAAAACTTCTAACATCTTGTAATGGGGGCGGGACACTGCGTATCGAGTCGGGGATCTCAACAGACGAACATCTGTCTTGTTTGGCTTGCCATAGGACGTACAATTAAATCGTTCTCAGAGAGACAGAAGGAGCAGTCACGGAAAGATGTGTGGTCTGAGGATCCTCCCTTTTCTAAGGAGAATGAGAGAACTTAACACCCTGTTCCTCATAGCTTTATAGCTCCACTGGACTACTTTCTTAAAGACATTATAATTACTCTTTAACTTAATAATAATTTAATTACAAAATGCGGGTTGGCGATTTCAGACTTAAAGCCCAGGTTGCTTAAAGATGTTTTCCTTCACCTTGTCTTCAATCAGTCATTGGTGTCCAAGATATACTAAGAAAGTACATATAACTTTAGAAAAGTTACATTGGTGCTTGCCTGACCTTGAATCGAACCCACACACTCATAGTTGAGAGGCTGGCACCACGATATCTCACCTACTAATCTAGCTTTACTAAGCAGGCCTAAGAAACGATGGCGTGACGATTTTGACTCATTTTTGACTGAGTAGACGAAGAAGGCAGATCAAAACGCACATATTCTTCCACGTTTCCGTGAAAGAATATATACGAGGCCTTTGTCCAGCAAAAAATGAAGTATGATAAAATAATAAGTTATTTGTTAAGTGAAACTTCTGCGCCTTATTATTCATCATCATCATCTCAGCGTTTATCCCAGTCGAAGCTTTTTCAGCTTTGGAGTGTGGGGTCCGCTTTACTAGTCAAACTGTTGATTTTGGATAAACTTCAATATTATAGGTGAAGTGACTGCCGTCTGACCTCCATAACCCGAAGGCGATATCGAAGCATTGCAGTTAGACCAATTGTTGGACTTTTGAGGGCTCCAACAAGTCATAACGGCTGACTTCCATTAGATGTTCGTAAGGCAACCGGGACCAGCGGATTAACGTGTTTTCCGAGGCACGATCAGACCAATACAAAGATGAATAATAAATATTCATGCATTCAAATATTTCCACTGTACGGGGATCGAACCCGCGCCGCCTTGCGCAGCGGCCGCGTTCGCTACCGCTATGAAACGGAGACTGTCACGAAGTGAAACTTCGGCGCCTTATTATTCCATGCGTAAACTATGTTATGGCCAAAGGACGATGGCATAGTAAACGGACAGTCTAAGATTTTTTGTGAGCTAATAAAGGTTTTTGTTTATTGATATCATGAGAGATTAATCTTGTTTGATTGATGATATTCTAGATTTGCTAGTAAAAGAGAACTGTGCGTCAGATGGTCCTTGTCATTAGAAACATTTTACTTCAGAAGGCCAATTCACGTTGTTCAAAATGTTCTAAATATAGTCGCAATCTCATTTGGGCAACGAAGATATATCAAAAACTTGTCAAAATTTAGGGAAATTTGAGATTTTTTAACTGATTTAAATCCGACTGTGAACGTTTCAAAATTATGGTTACGAGCGGCCTGCGCCCACTCTCCAACGGGCGTTTTTATATAATAACTTTTTATTTCAGAATCTCTGATAACTTCTATGCATTTTGATATTATTATCCTCTTTCTCTATATATACTTTTTCCCCTTAGTATTCCATCCAAATGTTCTCTGTCTAAGACGGCGAGCCTCCTTGCTGGATTGCTGCCTTGGGATCTGGAGGCCAAAGCCCTCGCCCACATGTAGGAGTGGCGAGAGGAGGCAAAACGCCACGGCATAACCCCGTTGCCGCCAGAGATCGCGGTACGGCGGACCGAGCTCCAGCGGGATCTCATGGATGGATCGTGCGATTGTCGCAACGGGCACGCCACAATAGCGGTGGTAAGTCCCCACTTTGAGGAGTGGTTAAAGAGGCGCCACGGCCGCCTGACGCAGGTCTTCACCGGACACGATTGTTTCGGGAGGTTCCTGTTCGGTATAAGGCGGGAGGAAACGCCAGGGCATCACCATAAAGAAGGAGGCGGAGCGCGTGAGGCAGCGGGAATCCCAGCGCCCTCACGCAACTAGCCGCCGCAGGAGACGCCCTGGTCGGGAGACGACATCGAACTCTAAGCCACCTTAGGCGCGGGCCTGCTGGCGGTGGGCAGCTCTCCCTCCGGTAAGGACCAGGCCCGAGTGTCAACACATCGTGACGGAGTCCACAAAGACCGATGCCTCCTGGCTCAGGGTTGCGGGTTGGTTTAAAAGAAACCATGGCCCTGGCCGTCACACAAGCAATTGAAGGAAAACGGGTGGGTGGGTGGTGGGTGGCAAAAACCCACACACAAATATACATGTAAGTGTTTCCGTTTCCTTTCGATTATATCGTATCATTTCTTAAAGTGTACTTACATATTGATCAACATTCTCAACGTAAAAGCCTTTTAAAGCACTAGTTTGAAAGTTACAAGGATTCAGGATGACGTTTATTTAGAAAGCACTTAAACGTTGAGATAAGGTTAAGTACATACTTATGAGACGTATAAAACGATCAAGAGTAAGATCTTCAATATCTGACGTATGTCTAGGCTGTATGTAAGTAAATGTTACAGATTTTCTTCTCTAGAATAATTTGCCCGCGGCGGTGTTTCCGTCGGACTATAATTAAGTGTCTTCAAGGCGAGTGAATAGCCTCTTAATAAACTAGCGCGCTTTACCATCAATGATTGCATCAATGCTTGCCATCAGGCGGGATATAATTTATAAAAAAAGATTTTAGCTCAGAACGCGCCTGATGCATGCGTTCTATACCTATAATAACTAGTTCATAGCAGCCATTTTTGCGAAAATTCAATCATGTTTCGAAATACACGTACATAATAAGTCTATAATGTTCCCACATCAGCTGGGACACAGGCCTGATCTCAGTAAGAGGGAGTGAGCTACCTCACGATTTTTTTCTTTAGTTTTGAGAACAGTGGTGATCAAAAAATCATCATCATCATCTCAGCGTTTATCCCGGTTGCAACCGCGGCTTTCGCATTGGAGTCCTATGTCCGCTTTCCTGCACATTTCCTCCATGTCGCGCGATCTTTAGCATCCTGTGGTAAGAGCTTGTTGGCACGCATGTCATCTCTTACAACGTCAAGCCAGCATTTCTTTGGTCTACCGCGCTTATTCCGGCCCGGTGGAGGCGCCATGGCAAGACATTTGTTACCCACAAATATGGTGATCAAATGTACACCACGAAAAGCGCCTGACGGGGTTCGAAACTACGACCGAACTACTTGTAAGTCACCGTGAACAGGGTACCGCCACGACACTTGTTTCACCTCGATCATGGAAATCAATTTCAAAGTTCTAACAGAACATTCAATATGCCACTAGTACATAGACCACAATCACCAAATTCTCCACACAAAACTACAACCGGTCCCATAAGTTCTATTGCAAACATTTCCCCGCTGCACTTTTCTAACAACACGAACTTAACTTCAATTTGCAACGTCTACTTTATTGTAAACCGATAAAACTGTTTCCAGCTACATACAAGGAACCTCTCAACGTACCAGCTAAGTATAAACTGTAATAATATTAAATTAAACGTCAATTTTGTAATGAGAAAGGGAATTTATTGTGGACCGCGCTCGTGTTAAGATTTTTCTCCAATTTCAGACGCAAGTTATGCTGGGGAAATAAAGACTGCACGTGCTGCCGCGAGTGGGATTTTTTCGTGAAATATACTTTCCCGAGGTGAGAATGAAAATTTTATGGATATCGTGCTATCAACGGAGAATAGTCCGCACCATATTTTTCCACGATCTTTGCGCTTCTATACATACATCTCCTCCCTCCTCAAGTCGTTCTCCTCATTACTGAGAGCCATGATGTCCCTGTGAAATTATCCTCTTCTTCACAATAGTTCGCCATTTGTGACGATCCCTGGCCGCGAGTATAGCATCATGCAGACCGGTGTCCAGAGATGAACAAATTTGGTCAGTCCTATTGGACTGCGATCTCTATTACGACGTCCATCCACCTTCCCAGTAAACATCAGATGTTCGAGGTTGTCTCCATCCTTTCTGGCATACATACATAATCAGCCTATGTTGTTCCCAATGTTGGGACAGGGGGCTCCTTTAGATGAGAGGGAGTAGGCCGTAATCTACCACGCTGGCCCAATGCGGGTTGCTAGATGTCACATACCTTCGAAGTTTTTGACCCTAGGACATGCCGGTTTCCTCACGACGTTTTCCCTCACCGTTTTGAGAGCAGTGGTGATGAAATAATTTATACAAAGTAAAGAGCCTGATAGGGTTCGAACTTCCTACGAGTTACAACTTGTAAGTCACGGCTTGTGTTGCTTCTCCAGAATTAGCTTACTGACACATTATATGAGTTCATATAATTTGCTTGTTACAATCCACAAATATGTGAGCTGTCACGCCCTTTATGCCAGGGGCTTTTATTTTACTGTTTAAATTTCAGTGATATTTTATTTTTTAGTTTGCTTTTGTGGTATTTTGGCGTGGCTAGCTGGCATATTTATATATTTTTTCTCTTGTATTACTATACCTACATAGTATTGTATAAGCTATAATATTGTGTTTTTTTCTAAATGAACAGACAGCTGTGCTGTTGGGGAGTTTCTTCCGCCACTTCTTCTTCCCAGCGAAAGCACTTAGGAAGTGTCGATGGGTGAGCGTTTTGGGGGACTGTCTTATGTAATATTGACGTTCAATAAGTGCTGATTCTCAGCCTAGTTTGAATAAATGACTTTTTGATTTTGATTTCACTAGGCTACCACTGCTCTATACTCTGCGTTTCTATACTCCATTGGTTTTAGTAAGTAACTAAAGATAAACAATAAACCATGTGACTTAGTTAACCGACTAAACATTCGAAACTTACCCATTTAACGATTTAACAGCTATATTAAGACTTAACTTTGCAAAAAGGGGTATTATAAAATCACAGATTCTTTAGAAGACAATAAAGCTTGGGATTGAGCGGCTCGCTCTGCTAAGCAATTTCATTAAGCAATATGCGTAATTATGCTACAATTATGACAAATTAATTACTGTTTTTGTTAAATCACGTAAATTATTGTTAACATTTTAATTTTTAATGTCTGGACTTGAAAAAAGACGATGATCCCTGAGTTTGTTTCAGTTTTTCTTCTCAGAGGGAGTCAGTTAGGAAATGCCGGTTCCATCCAGTTTAAAAAAATATGACGTGTAAAAGTGATCAGTGATCCTACCTGCAAAACAAACGATTTAATTTCATTTCATTCCTACTTCAAAGTTGTACTCTTCAATTTATCAACGCTATGATTCGCTAAATTGAAGAATACATCTTTGAATTAGCATGACAAATGAATTAAATAACTTTAGCTGATTACCTAGACAGATGGAACATAGGATTAGATATTTTACGAGATAGGAAGATTAACTCCGTAGAATACTCCATGCTTACTATCCATACCCAAATAAATAGCCTACATTATTACCACTGCCGGGATATTGGAGGTGGCCATAATCAACCACGCAGGGCAGGCATAGTGCGGGATTTTGTTGAGAGTTGTTGTAGGATATCAGGAAGTGGCATCGGCGGAGGGATAATAACACCCTCTTAACGCCCCCCTAAATGGGTCCAGGGGTGGGGGCTCGGGGATGTATGTCGCCCACAAACGTTAGGTCCCGAGGTGGCGGCGGGAAGTTTTCCACGTGCACCACTCTGACGTCACGGGAGGAGTCAAACACCTCACTTCCCCCCTGACCCGAGGAGGCCCACAGTGGCCGGCCGGCACCAATTGGGGGTTTCGGAAGCAGTGTTTGTTCTCGCAACCCCTGGTGTAGGTGTGAGATGGAACACCGGAGTGGTTTTCAGTCAGTAAGAGTGTGACAGAACCCGCCGCTCACCCCAGCGCGGCGGACATCCAAGAGGATTTTCCACGCCGGAAAATAATGAACAGCAGGAAGTAGAAGCTAACTGTAGCTTCTTAGAACAAGCTGCTGCACAAAATTACAATCTATGGAATTCAGGTCACGTCCCACAAACAAAGTAAAAACAACAGACTGAGAAAACGCTAAACCAGCAGCATGAATTTAGTCTAATTCCCAAGCTTGCAAGGAAGCCTCCTCATAACTCGTATATTTATGATGTTTGTGCATTCCGTTTGCATTACCTATGTCCGTACACATTTTGTTGGCAACGCATCGTTCTCGGTAATTTATGTCGATGTGCCAGCAATCGAATAGAAAATTATACGTCGCATGTAATCTGGGGGATGGAGATGCAATTCTGGTCGCTTATGTAGATAAAATTTTATTCTAATAATATTTTATTCTAATAATTTTATTTTAATATTTATTCTCGTACCAAAATAGATAACATATACAAGTTATGAATGAAAACTATAATAATTTTCAGATACCCTTTTTTTTAAATAATTATAAACTAGTGGTTGACTGCAATCCCGCCTGATGGTAAGCAGTGATGCAATCGTTGATGGTAATGCGCGCAAATTTTTTAAACCTGATCACTTAAAAATCTTATTGAGAAAGAAGGAAGACGGCAGTTGAGCAAGGTGATGCAAAGTTAAACCCAACAACACGACCAACGATGCAGCGCCAGAGGGAGATTAATCTGGAGACCCTCCACGATCAAACTCCCGACACAATGACATTTGTCGCATCGTACCCGGCACACATAGAATAAACCAAATGGATAATTAAGAAAGTTAGTTAATTATTAGTAGATAGAGATCGGAAATTACGGCGCCTATACGTAGAAAAATTAAATAAAAAAAAAAAATTTGTATATGCGAAATCCGAAACACGTGTTCAGTATTTTCTATCTCACGCGCCTCCTACGCGTATCATACGCGTACGAGGCGTATGATCTGAGCAGCTGACTTATGGACTCGGTAACCACACTGCTACACAACCACATTTTCTAAATGTATTTGTAATCGATTCAGTTGCTTATTCTGAACAAACTATATTTAGGTTTTGTATAATGAAAAAATAACGTTGTATACCTGGACTTACACAAAATGCCGACGAAATAATAATGTAGATACGCCTTTTAACTAACAATTGCAAATGTTTACTTTTATATAGTAAAGGTGGTAGTTTCAGAAATATTCTTAAACAAAACCTATATTGGCATATATATACAATATATAAAGAAAACCTTGTCAGACCGAAATGGATAATAAAGGTTAGGTATACACCTCCAACCTGGACTTTATAAGTCTGAAATCGCCAACCCGCATTGAGCAAGCGTGGTGATTACGCTCAATCCTTCTCTATATGAGAGGAGACCTGTGCCTAGCAGTGGGACGATAAAAGGTTGATGATGAGGTATACACATGACCAAATAAAATATGAAATTTTACATAATCATCATAGTAAAATATTAATAAAAAAAGTAATAATTCCATCTTCCCCAAAATTTGGTAATTTTTTAAAAGTGAGAACACCCTTTTGTACAGTATTATTATGAGTGATGCGACCATGTGCCGCGTGCCCTGCCCCCTTCACCCGCGCTTGTATACCTACCGTGTTGCCTATCGCACATGTATTAAGTTACCTCGCTTTTTCGAAATAATATTTATATTTTTAGGGGGATTTTTTTTTAAGTTTAGCCCGGCTTTAGTAGAATCAGTTATCGATACCTAACTATACCTTCACAGATCGGACAGGGTTTTCTTCACATATTGTACCTATACATATTTTTCTTATCAAGTTAAGATATTTAAAAATTTGATTATCTAAATAAAAATCGTAATAAATATCTGGTTCAGCGGAGTGGATCAATCTGATCGAATCTGATCGAAATTATACCAAAAAGAAGGCGAAAAAGTCAGCCAATGGACCTAAGACTTAGTGTTTGATTGATACTGCCCGCTAAAACCTTACGAAGTGTAAGCCAGCTACAAGGTAGTAGTGATCAGGTTTGAAATTTGAACATTCAAGCGTGTTTAGAATACCTACGGTATCAAATACTCGTACTTTGATAAATATTTTTGGTTTACATATGTGTGTCAGTTCTGATTAGAAATAGGTGAAGACAATCTTACACAGACTTCCACAGCAATATATGCGATTGTATAGGAATGGAGATATATTAGATTCCCCTAGTAGTACCTACCTACTTTGGAATGTACAACTAGCTTCAACTTATGGCTGATTGACGTCTTCACAATACAAAAGTTCCTGGAATTGGTTTATTTGACATATATGTAACGAGCTGCCTGCGCCCGCTTTCTGAACAGTCTTCCCCTATCAGAATTAGCAGAATATCCCAAAAAGTATGTGTATTTTGATACCCGATTTATCAAGTTTGGTAAAAGGGGAGAAAAAAGAGATCGATACATTGCATGCATGCATTGGTTGCATTTTGGAGAGTGTGCGAAGGAATTGCCTGATTTAATTCCCCCATCTCCGTTCCATCATCGAACGGTGAGCCACCCTTACGTGGATGACACCACAACGATCCGAAAGAAGCTTTTCGCCTCTTCTTTTATACCGCGTACATCGATGGACGGAACAATTTACCAGTGGCGGTGTTTCCGTCGGACTACTATTTAAGTTTCTTCAAGGCTACAGTTTACCATCAACGACTGCATCACTGCTTACCGTCAGGCGGGATTGTGATCAAGGACTAGCTTATAATTTATAAAAAAAAGAAATAATATATATGATGATTGTTTCAGTATAAGTGGTGTGTTGCCAGTGATGACTTGCGGAACTGAAACGTGGTCGGTCACAATGGGCCTCATACGAAGGCTCAGAGTCACACAAAGGGCAATGGAACGAGCTATGCTAGGAGTTTCTCTCAAGTCACCGACATAGCTCTGCGAGTCGCTAAACTTAAGTGGCAGTGGGCAGGGCACATTCCTCGTAGAACCGATGGCCGATGGGGCAGCAAGGTTCTGGAGTGGCGGCCACGTACTGGAAGACGCAGCGTAGGGAGACCCCCAACAAGGTGGACCGATGACCTGGTGAAGGTCGCGGGAAGCCGATGGATGTGGGCAGCACAAGACCTGTCATCGTGGAAAGCCTTGGGGGAGGCCTTTGTCCAGCAGTGGACATCTATAGGCTGAGGAAGATGGTGGAATAATATTTCCCAAATAATAAATGCACCAACAAAAGCTCATAAACTATAGTTTTGCAAGTTATCTATCAAAAGTACTAGGAACACATGTCGTACAAGCATTTTGATCAATTGCGCGTCAACGTGAGATATGGCGATCGACACGGACCAAACAAATAGCGTTGGTGAGCCAATGCATACAGATCCAGACGGAACTGGGATGAAAAACACCTGGAAGAGACACCCGAGCATGGTGATTCTTAGGAAAGCAAAAGTAAGCGAATAAATTCTAATATTGTGGAGACTAGTGTGCTTCTGTTAATACATGCAATTTGGTACAGCGAACTCTTAGTAAATATCCGTATTGACTACAGCATCTACGGTCATCGAGGGAATGCGTTCCTGATATCTATCAATGGTGCAATCTTAGTAGCTAACAAAGATCAAACTCGCAAAACAAGTAGTCTTTTATGAAACTATCAAGTGTCACGCGTTTCCTCGTAGGCCGCAGAATTTGAAAATATTTGAAGTTTTACAACCCGCAACGGGCCCTCGTGGATTACGGCCCAATCCCTTTTACATCGACAAGGCATATGTCACAGCAGAGTGAACATTATATGCTGATTACGATAATTGAGTAGGAATATTAGATTATGATAGCGACGGTCGGTGGAGCAAACGAGTCCTGGAGTAGAGAGCGGGACCCTAGCTAAATGGACGGAAGATCTGCAGAAAGGACAGCCTCCGTGGCGTACCGTAGCGATACCGAACGCGGTCGCTGCGCATGGAGGCGCGGGTTCGATCCCCGCGCAGTGCAAATATTTGTATGTATGAATTTGAATATTTGCACTGGTCTGGTCGCATCTCGGAAAGCACGTTAAGCCGTTGGTCTCGGTTGCCATACGAACATCTAATGGCAGTCGTTACGGGTTGTTGGAGCCCCCAAAAGTCCAACAATTGCGTCTAACTGCAATGCTTCAATATCGATTTCGGTTTGTAGAGGTCAGACGGCAGCCGCTTCCCGGCAGATTTCGTAGTTTAGCCGAAATCAGCAATTGACTGGTAAAGCGGACCCCAGTCTTCAAAGCTGAAATAGCTTCGGATGCGACTGGAATTAACGCTGAGATGAGGAGGATCTACAAAAGGTACTGGAGAGGGTATCCGTCGAAGATAACGTTACAAAATAGGTGAAGACACGAGAGTAGCGGTGGCCTAGTGGTATTGACAGCGACTTACAAGTTGTAGGTCGTAGGTTCGAACCCCATCAGGCGCTTTACTTTGTATAAATCATTTCATCACCATTGCTCTCAAAACAGTGAAGAACAGCGTCGTGTGGAAACTGACGTGTCCAACTTTGAAGACATACTGTGACATCTATCATATCGAGAGTCCGTAAGTGCATATTTATTTTTAAAAAGCTAAGGCACTCCGCTGATCGCGCTACGATGAAAACTGTCTATTATTCCCTATGCCAAAGCTTAATTCTACTGCATCACGGTGTGGGGTGGGACCCCTAAGACAATCTTCATCCCTCTTGAACGAGCACAAAGAGCGGTTCTAAAGGTTATGACATCGAGGTCTTTTAGGTATCCCACCACGGCTCTCTACAGCGAATGTCAGGTCCTCACAGTGAGACAGCTGTTTATTCTTGCTACTATTCTCCGCAAACATCCGTGTGTGGTTTACGATCCGAATGCTATTAAAAAGCGTAGACACTTCGATGTATGTGCAACACAGGGATGTAGAACGGCCCTTGCTCACCGTCATTTTAATATACTGTCAAGCCACCTATATAACAAAATAAATAAATACTGCTGCATTGCTCCCATGTGTCTAAATAAATGCAAAACTGAGGTCACCAAGTGGCTCCTGACATTGACCTATAATAAGACTGAAGACCTATTAAAGATTTCGCACGGCTGATATTATAAATAAGTTAATATATTCATATTCATATTAATTAATTGAACATATAAAGGTTCCCATAGTTTTTATCACACAAACACACCTAAAAACACACACAATATATTCACACACACACACACTCACACACACACACACACAAAGGTACATAAACACATATGATGACGTACTGTGCTCGTCCTGCAACTAATATGTACAATGATTGGGCGAAGACGCTGGCACCCTAAACACAAGTTTAATCTTACATGGGGTGCCAGAGCTCGACAATAACTCTGTTTCCATAGTTGCTTAGTATTTATATATATGTATTCTTGTTGTACTATTTATTGTGGCAATAAATACTTTTTTTGTCACTTGGTAGATCACGTAAACAGCTCACTTACTCTCACCGAAAAGAGGTGTGTGTCCCAAGAGTGGAAACATTAGGGGCTGATTATGTGACGTGAAGACGTTCTAACAATATAATTTTAAGGGAATCCAATACTCGTTTGATTCCCCGGTAGGCTTAACTGCCTGATATTGTGGAGGCGGATTTTATATTATGTAGGTCAGAAGATGCAGCGTAGGGAGGCCCTCAACAAGGTGGACCGATAACCTGGTGAAGGTCGCGGGAAGTCGATGGATGCGGGCGGCACAAGTCCGGTCATCGTGGAAAGCCTTGGGAGAGGTCTGTATCTAGCAGTGGACCTCTGAAGGCTGAAGAAGAGGAAGAAGGAGGTGGTCTATTCATCGAGTTGTGACAGATTGGATACGAAAGGCAGAAGGCATTATTGTGGCACAGCCTAGCAAGTGTGTACAAGTCTAGCAGTAGACGAATGATACAACGTTGGTGCCTGTTCTATTTTCGCTTGATCTTTGTATGTGATTGTCCCAAAACAGTAATATATTATAACAACCAATAGCGTAATCAATCTTCAAGGTATTCAGGCTCCTTCAAGTTTATTTAACTTGTATGTAAGGACAATGGAGAATCAATTGGATACGTGACTGTCAGATGTGATAGAGGAAATGTGCTTTTCTTTCTTTTCTTTAGAGTGAATACTACTTCAACTCTTCAATGGCCTCTGTGGTTAGATACCACAATTTTGCCAATAACACGTGTAACAAATTATAGAAATTCTTTCAATAATGGCGGATATCGCCAATGACAGTTGAAAAAACGACCGCGTGAGCCGACTACGAGGAGATTTGATGCAAAGCCATGATGTGGTCACTATGCTGCGATATTTCAATGTTCTTTATGAATTATTCATTCAATGCAATTTTAACTACACACATCAAAAGTGTCTAGGGATCAACATATATTTTTGCAATAACTTTTCTCCTGATTGATATTAATTAAAATTTTCTTTAAGGATTCATCAAATAAAGTGTTTTCGTTTGTCACAGTAACGATAAACCAAGTCACCTTTGCATTAATAAAGAAATTTGCCATTTTCCTAATAAAGGGATATTTGACATTTGAACCACTAACACAAAAGTTCGAAAAAAAGACTGAAATAACAGTTTTCTCTAAAATTTTATTGGGTAACTTAAACAATTAATAATCCGTGTTTCTACCGCGAACACTAACAACACAAGAACATCGGTTTGGCATACTCAAAATGAGTTCATCCAAATCACGCTGTGGAATGGCCGCCCATGTTCGTTGCAACAACAAAAAAAGGTCTTCTTGCGACTGGATACCCTCCATATTCGGCAGAGCTCTTCTCTGTAGCATATCCCATGCATGCTCAATCGGGTTCAAGTCTGGCGACTGAGCAGGCCAGGGCAGGACATTGATGTTAGCTGCGGCGAGAGTCTGTCTTACAACTCTTGCGGTGTGCGGTCGTGCATTATCATGCATTAACTGAAATAAGGGACCGATTTGCACTTGTAGAGGAACGATGACGTCTGATACAATCGTTTCAGCATAAATTTGAGCGTTGAGGTTGCCTCTGATCCAAATCAACTCAGTTCTTCCGCCGATCCAAATACCCGCCCATACCATGATGGTTCCACCACTATAAGGATGGACTTCCTGGCAGGATTTTAATCGCTGTTGGCGTCCAGGGGTTCTCCAGTGTCGTATACGTCTTGTATCCGGTCTCATACCAAAACGAGACTCATCAGAAAAGCACACGAAACGCCATTGTTCTTCTGCCCAATTTCTGTGTTCAAGAGCCCATTGATATCGAATCCTACGATTGTGCATTGCTATAGGTGGTACCCGTAGCGGTCTTCGGGAATGAAGGTTCACTTCATGCAAGCGGTTTCTGACTGTTTGGTCGCTAATTAAGTTCCCTGAAGAGTGATGAAGCCTCACGGCTAACATCATGGCGGTTATTGTTGGAGCTCTTCGAGTTAAGATTTGAATGTATCGGTCTTGTCTCCGTGTGGTGCAGCGATACCGTCCTCCATGGCGCTCAGCCACGGTACCAGTGCTTCGGTAACGTGTCCAAAGTCGACTGATAACACTCTGACTTGTATTCAGAGCTAAAGCCACAGTACGTTGCCGGGAACCAGCTTCTATCATTCCCACGGCTCTGAGCATTTCTTCCCTGCTTAAATGACGTCGCCGCTCCATAATAACGTTGGTTTTAATCAGTAGTAGGGAAACAGTAGCACTAATAATGTCTTCAATGCGTTGTATGTTTTTATAGGGAAAATATTGACAGCTGATTTTCATCTTTTACTCGAATTTGATTCACAGTTCCTGATTCAAATTATGAAATGCACGACAAAGGATCCATATAAATTTATAAAATCATAAATTTATTACAAAGCCACATCTCAATCTCAAGAAATCCGCATAAAAATGCTTGATCCCTAGACACTTTTGATGTGTGTACATAAATCACGCGCTTTTATTTAGTAAAGAACAATATAAATAATTTAAAAGTCCAATGAAAAATGAGCGTGACATTCATCTTAGCTTTCCCGTCAAAAACCCTCGCCATACAATATCGACAGATTGATTCAAGTCGAGTAAATGTATTACGGACTGAAAACATTGTTGATGTGTGAATAAAAAGAAAAGACAGTAAATCTTTTCTTTTTTATTATTTTTTGTAATTTGGGTTTTCTTTGTGCAGAATAATCGAATTTCTTTCTTTATTGAACCGTCAATATTGTTATTGACTCGTTAGTCTCAAGGTCGTGACCGTAACCGTTTGATCCACGGATTTAGCCATTGTTTTTGACTTTCTAGAGAAATAAAATTACTAAAATATAGTATTTGAGTCAAAATGTAACCATACAATTCAGTTAAATTCGGGGAGTCACAAACTAAGTATTGCTTGTATCTTGTGGTCAATTCAATTTAATTTTAATTTAATTGTATCACCTCGCTCAACTGCCGTCTTCCTTCCTATACACTCAGTTTTTTTGAGTGAATAGTCTAAATAAACTAGCGCTTAACATCATTGATTGCGAAGCAGGCGGGATTACGGTCAAGCACTAGTATACAACGTGTAACATAAAGGGTATACAATATGTTAAGAAAACCCTGTCCGACCCGTAAGGATAGTAAAGGTTAGGTAAACACTTGACCAAATATAATATAAAATTTTACATAATCATCACAGTAACAATAATAATGAATTTTGAAATAATCTTTTTTTCCCGGGTATTAATTCCAATTTCCCCGAAATTTGGTCATTTTTAAAAAACTGACAACACCATTTGTGACGGAGCGAATAGCGATGCGACCACGTGCCGCATGCCCCGCCCCCCTTCACCCGCGCATACATGCGCGGGTGAAGGGGGGCGGGGCTATCGGGTTGTCTACCGCACATGCATTAAGTTACCTCGCTTTTTCGAAATAATATTTTTTTTTTTGGGGGATTTTTTTTTAAGTTTAGCCCAGCTTTGTAGGCATTATTAGAATCAGTTAACGATACCTAACAATACCTTCACGGATCGGACAGGGTTTTCTTTACATATTGTATACATAACAAAGGCATGGCATCTTTACATGATATCAAACGATATTGGAAGGGTTCTTTAATCCTATCTCTTTATGTTAGGAAGTTATGAGGAAAAACACCGCCTGTGATAGGCTACTATCATACTAGTCGCACAGAGATATTGAGGACATTTATCGAATTTTGGCAAGTAACGTGACGGGTAACGAGTAGTTATTAACATATGTAGTGTGCTGCCACGTTTGTTATGATTTGATTTTAAGAAACACACGAAACCGAAAATTTGGTACCAATTTTTTGAGTATTTTATTTTGAGTTGAAACCCTTCCGATATCGTTTGATATCATCTAAAGATGTCATGTCCTTGGTATGTATATACCCTTTTTGTTACACGTTGTATAGTTAAGTATATAAAAAAACTGTAATGTTAATTACTTCACACACCTGGTATTGTATACCTACAATCAAGTATTTTCTAACTAAATAGACAGCTGTGCTGCTGGGGAGATTGTTCCGTCTCTTCTTCTTCCCAGCGAAAGCACTAGGAAGTGGCGACGGGCGGGCGTATTGGGGGGACTGTCTTATGAAATTTTGATGCTCAACCAAATTTAAATAAACGACTTTGCAGTTGGTGTGATTAATATCATCTTCTCAGCGTTTATCTCGGCTGCATCCGCGGCTTTCACGTTGGAGCCCGGGGTCCGCTTATTTGGTGTGATTAATATATTTACAGGAAAGCAATACGTGGTTATTTTAAATTTGCCGACTTTCACATTGCGGTTTCGCATTTGCGGTATTTATTTATTTATTTAATCATACACTTACTACCATTACATTTCACAACATACATTTTGGAAATTTACATATATATGATAAATAAAATTTAATTAAAACAAATCTAGTAAAATTTAAACAATAAAATAAAAAATAATATTAAAATTTAAAACATTTCCTTATTATTTGTTAAACAAGACAAAATTAAAGATTTAGTGTTTTTCAGGGAGGTCAAATACTACTCTACGGAGTAGAACAGTTACATAATTCAAAATATCACTGTAGTATCAATTAAACTCGATTTTCGTATCTGTTACGTTGTCCTTATAAACTATGAAACGGATTTGATGCGGTTTTGACCTTCGTATGGAAAATGTTTCTTTTGTTTAAGTTTATAACGAAATCTCAATATTTATAAAGTTGAAACAACAATCTATTAATTATTAAATTCATGTTACATAACAACGCCATTACAAAGTAACACTTTTCAGGATATTAATTAAAAGTTTTTATCCAACACAACCGGCCGGTAACAGAAACGTAACGAAAAGTTCTGAATGAAAATATTTGCAACATACAGCTTAAAAAAAACACACGACGACATCTCTCACATTCACTTTGTCAACTTTACAACACAAACACAGAAAGACAAACGAACACAATGCCAGCCAATCTCCGTAATACACGCTTTTGAACAAACCCAAACACTATCTAGTAAGCAATTCTAAAAGATAATTAACTGCTGAACAAGACAACAGGGCGCCAATAAGAGTAGTAGATTTGCATTCCTAGTCTGTTATATACGTTGATAAGAAGGACCCCTACTGTAGGTTGCGGTGCCTGGGTTTAAGTGTGAGATTTATTTAAAAGAAACACACCAGCGATGCATTTCTCACTAACTTTTTAGGGTTTTAGGGTTAAAAAAGGAGGAATTTAGTAGACCATAATATCGGCTGCCGGCAGGAGTTACCACACACCAGACAAAGTTTTGCCGCCAAGCGATTCCTCGTGTTCCGGCATGATGTCTGGTAAAACCGTATGGAGGACGGGTCTGAGTAGTTGTGTTGCGATGTGTACCGGGTACGATGCACCAAATTAATGTTTTTGTGTCGGGAGTTTGGACGTGGAGGGTCTCCAGATCAATCTCCCTCTGGCACAGCATCGTTAGTCGTGTTGTTGGGTTTAACATTGCATCCCCTCGCTCAATTACCATTTTCCTTTCCATTCACTAAGTTTTTTAAGTGAATAGATCGCATCACTGCTTACCACAGGGCAAAATTGCAGCGACACACAAAAAGACATCAAAAAGGTGGCTGGTAGTGGCTAGCAGAGAACTGCTCAGGATCGAGCTTGTTGGCGTGCCATGAAGGAGGCCTATGTCCAGCAGTGGACGAGTAGAGGCTGATGATGATGATGATGATTAGTTTATAAAAAACAATCGTCATGTAACGAAATCGTGTAAAGTCCTCTACATACAGCTTCCTTTAAACTGAAGCTTTAAAATATTATACTTGTGATGAAATCATACTACCTCTAAAGAGGTTGTATCACATGCGGATTCTATAGTAACTCACCCTGACTCATAATTTATTTCAGTATATAACCCTATTACTGGAATTTGTGTTTAATTAAAGCTTACTGCTCATGTAAATGAGTTTCCACGTAATTAGGCAACATAAAATAATTACCAACGCCATGCTTATTCTCTCATCAAATTGACGGAAACTGTTTTACACGCACAACATTATTGAATAATAAAGTTTAATAACAAGCATATATTGTGTAGAAATTAGGAGTCATGATTCTGCTGCAAGAGAGAGATGCAGCTATACATGATCAATAGCTAAGAGAAAAGCTAACATAGCTCCTGTCCGAAAAAGGGATCGTCCATTTTTCGGACAGGAGCTATGTTGGCATTCTTTTTCTTCTTCAGCCTTTTGCCATCCAATGAGTCTAGGCACTTTGTATAGCTCGTAAATCTTATCTGTCTATAAACTTCTTAACTCTGATTCGACAAGCAATGATTACCAGATCGTCGGCCCAGGTTACGATGACTTGTCATACTGGGATTAATTATGTATGCTTGCTTACTTTTGCTGAGGAGGAGAATGGAGGTTCAATAATAACATAAAATCTGCTTATATAATACTTGAATGGTCTATTTGTCTATGTATATTTTGATTCAATAACAAATTGAGTAGATTTTTTAATCTGCTAAAAATATAGTACTCGATCAGAATAGAAGTTTCTTTTCATTTCGCCATCTATTTCTGGGCGTGCCGCGGTCGTATTCTGCCATTTGGAATTCAATGACTTTTGCGTATTGCTTCTCTGACTGCGATAAAAATGGCCAGCCCAATTTCACTTCAATCCAGTAGCTGCACAGCCAGCGTCCGCCATTTTAGTAAAGTTGTAAACCATTTAATTTTATATCAAAATTGATAAACAATCACAAGGAAAGTGGATCCACGCCAGGACAACTCGACTCCCAACTTACTCTGTTACAGTTTGTCAACTGTGAGAAGTGGACAACCTTTCTGAAACTGTTCAACAATATCTAAACTGCCAACAAGTATGCCAATATTCTGATAGAATAACTATGACGAAACATTTAGCTGGCTCCTGTTTTACTAAGCGTAAAGAGTAGGTACAAAGTTATTATTAAAACATATTTTGATAATAACTTTTGTGATAATAAGACTTCATATAACCTTATTACTGACAGCCTCCGTGCCGTAGCGGTAGCGGACGCAGCCGCTGCGCAAGGAGGCGCGGGTTTGACCCCCGCACAGTGCAAATATTTGTATGCATGAATATGAATATTTGCACTGGTCTGGTCGTGCCTCGGAAAGCACGTTAAGCCGTTGGTCCCGGTTGCCATACGAACATCTTGTGGCAGTCGTTACGGGTTGTTGGAGCCCTCAAAAGTTCAACAATTGGTCTATCTGCAATGCTTCGATGTCGCCTTCGTTGTTGTAGAGGTCAGATGGCAGTCGCTTCACGGAAAATGTAGAAGTTTAGCCATAATTATCAGCAGTTAGACTGGTAAAAAGCGGACCCCAGACTCCAAAGCTGAAAAAAAGCTTCGGATGCGACTGGGATTAACGCTGAGATGATGATGATGATAACTTTATTACTAGAAACAAAATATATCTTCAAATCTTTTTCAAATTTGGAATTGTAATAATTACGTTACCTGAACATCACTTTAGCCAACTTACCATTCAAAGTTATACCAAACACTAAGTATGCCCAATGCCCCCAACAAACTAGCACGGTAGTACATTGCTACAGTGACTTCGTTTCGAGTACGACTAAGCTAAGGCCTTAGTTATACGAACACTCTCTGTTATGCAGATTCTATTAGACAGCTCTGCAGACATGTGTGCTGATTCTGACTGTTTACACGCGCTTGTATGGGAAATTGTGGGCTGACGTCAATTGTTTAAGACGAGGACAGGGAAAAGGGGTTTTATTTTCCACGGTGTCGTAGTAGGTTATTTGAAACGATATATTGGATTAGCAGCCATCTTGAAATTAATAAAAATTGTCTGCAAAAATCGACCTTATGTCGCGCAAACTCGCAAAATGGCCCGATTCTCTTGATCACAAACTAAATGAAATTTATGTTCAATGCATCTTTTTCTTTCCATTTCGTTAAGAAAAGGACAGAAGATAAAATGTCAGTTTATACCTGTCAAATTAGTGCGTTTCTGGCGTAAACTGTATTTTCAGTCGCCATGTTTTTAAAAGCGTCTAAACTGTCTATAATGAAATTCTAAATCTTTGGTCTATGGAGTATCTTCATTTGATAGGAATAAACTAAAATATTATCTTCTATCCTTGTCTTAACGAAAAGAAAAGAAAACGATGTACTTAACTTAAAATTAGTTTAGTTTAGGTTGTGAGGCGCCATTACCTAATAACTTCTCACAATTTGGATATCTCATAATTCGTTCAAAGTCTAGTCGCAGCCTCGTCTCGGCGACAAATAAATATCGAAAATTCGTCAAAATTTTCGGGAAGTTAGAGTTATTTAGAATTGAGAATGAGATCAAATTGTTGAACATTCTTAAAATAACGCAAATCGTCCCTCCGGTTACATTCGAGCCTCCAAGAGAATTAAGAATGAGCTTTCGAATAATTGTTCCGAAAAACAGTATTAGAAGCGTCGCTTTGATACGTTCGCCATTATTCTAACATAGTAGAAAAAAATAAAATTTTTAGCTATTATAAATAATTTCTTACACTTTATGTAAATAATTTAATACTAAATAAATGATTTTTTTCCGGTGAATAATTATGTCTGTCTCCCGTTATCATCAGACATATTGTAATGACTGTGGGCATAATGTGTTGGCAGTGTTGGTTATAGTGCAATAGAAAATTTGTTTGCAGTTTAAGTCAGATTATTATTAAGGAAACGAAAAATTCATCTGGTTTATAAAATATATGATGAACGCGTAGGTAAGTGTGTTTGTACAAAGAACCCCACTTACAAAAAATCGGTTGTCTGTAAAGTCGTTTCACTGATGATAGCTGAATGTGACAACGTCATAAGAAAATACTGATGGAAAGGTTGCATTTTTCAAACCTTTATTGCCGCAATTATCGTTGCTATAAGCAATTGACACCACATTCACTTTTCACTGCACTTCATACTTGACGAAAACATGTAAATGTATTATTGAATAGCAGCTGTCCATTCGGACGCAACGCTCACTCAAGTAGTAGAGAGACAGATGTCGAACGCTGCCGAACGCGGAGGATGATTGTGCCTCTTTGTCGCTTGTTCCGCACTCTCACTGCATTTTAAGCCTTAAATGGAACGGGGTAACGCCGCATGAGTCATGTTTTTTCGGGCGTGCAGCGGACTCCATCGAATTATAAGACGTTGTCACGTCGGAAATCAAACTATGAACATTACGGTTCAAGAGATACAGTCTGGCGACAGAAGGACGGACGGCCCCTGGAAATGTAAGATGATGTGAGGATTCTTAAAAACAGGTACCTTATAGATATATAGCCACCTGTTTTCCAGAATCCCCACATCTATTCTGACGTTTCTCTCACTCCAGTACTCCCACAAAATTCGTATAACAACAATTATTTTGTCAAAGTTATGGTAAAATGTTTAAAACATAAACAACTTGCCCTGAGAACTTCGAAAAAGTCTGCTAAATTCACTTAGCAATGCAAAATATTCTACTTTACTGAATGTGAATATTTTGTAGGCACACATATCTTTAAACGTTGGGTCACAAAAGAGGAAGGAATTTGGATTTCCTAGTTGTACAGTTGCACATTATTTTTTGTGGTTGAACACTTGGTGTGATTTTTTTTCCATTTATCTCTAGTGATTATAATGCTAATCCTCTTGATGGCCAGGTACCAAGTTTCCCGGGGTAAGACACTCAGGGCATGGTACGGTACCCAGCACCGGGGCAAAGTACCCAGGTCCGAATCTTCTTTATTTTATATTTTTCATACCTGTCAGATTGAAAAACGCACTACATAGGAGTTGATTTGATATCATCAATCCCCATGCAAAGGAAACCGAATTTCAACATGGAAAACCGATAAAATCCACACGAAATAACGTATCCATATAAAGCCAGGGAAAATAATTGATAAGCAAATCGATTACCAAGTTATTAACGGTTATAATATTACTATAAATTATAAATATAATTCGACGAATCCGACTCGGCTAGGCAGCGCTCAGGAAGCTCCGCAGTGTTTTCTTGTTCAAAATACCTCATTGGCTAAAGACAACCCTTAACCAATGTGTGCTACCGGTGATGACATATGGATCCAAATGGTGGTCCCTCACTATGGGCCTCATAAGAAAGCTCAAGGTCGCACAGAGAGCTATAGAGAGTGCTATGCTAGGAGTTTCGTATCAGGAATGAAGAGATTCGTAGAAGAACAAAAGTCGCCGATATATCCTAGCGGATTAGCTCTTTGAAGTAGCAGTGGGCGGGGGGCACGTAGCACGTAGAGCCGATGGCCGATGGGGCAGAAAGGCTCTTGAATAGCGACAACGTACCGGCGGCAAGCGCAGCGTCGGACACCCAGCGATTAGATGATCAGATGATTAAAATCGCAGGGAAGCGCTGGATGCAGGCCGCGTCCATTCGGTCTTTTCAGAAATCCTTGGGGGAAGCATATGTCCAGCACTGGACTTTCTGTGGTTGACATGTTGATGATAATAACTATAATGAGACATAATTATTGACTTTTTTAGTTAATCCATTAATTTTCTTAAATGAACTTCTACTTCTTCGATGGCATTACACTTAAAGGCCTTGTTCTATGGCCCCAACTTACGAGTAAGAGACAAAATCTAGGACAAGTGAGCAACCCAAGTTAGCAGCAGGGAAAGTTTGCAACAGTCAGGATTGTTCATGTAACGGATACTAGCAAACGTCTGCTCTGCATCGTGTTCCGTGACTTAAACGTGCAGTTTTGATTCGAATTATTTATCTTATTATCCACGACCATCGCTGGATATAAGTTGATATTGTGATAGAGTAATGAAAGCTTTGTACAGAGATGGGTTTAAAGAAAGAAGGGTTTGCCCAGCAGTGGGACCTTATAAGTTAATAAAAAGATATTGGTGAAAATTTCCGTTTCTTCGTACAAAATCGAGACGCACAGACTTTGTGTGGTGGGTGATAACTGCTGCCGGCAGCCGATGTTAAGACCTACCACGAAACTTGTTAAAAATTAGAAGTAAGTACTTTGAAACTACACTATGAATTTTCTTTAAAATTACGAGTATTGCCCCTCTGGATGCAGTAAAAAACAATGATTGTATACCAAAAGCCGCCATAATATAAACTTTTCTATGGTTTGATGCAGTGATAATTTACTGTTTAACGTCCTAACGAGGTTTTATTGAGAAGTTCATAAACTGCAAACTTATATCGTATGTACAGAGACATCACATCAAGCTACTACAATCTGCCATATTTCTTTATTAGATTTTCAACTTTATTTTTATAACTTTAAGGCTTAAAATTGATTGGGTCATATCTGATCAACGCCGACAGTTGCTGAAAACTAGCTCTGGGGCTCTATCTGTCTTAGCGTCGTTTTTATTATTAGCATCATAGTACGTTTCTAACAAAATGTAAGAAAAAACACACTTATACAATATGTAAAGAAAACCCTGTCCGACCCATAAGGATAATAAAGGTTAGGTAAACACTTGACCAAATATAATATAAAATTTTACATAATCATCACAGTAACAATAATAATGAATTTTGAAATAATCTTTTTTTTCCCGGGTATTAATTCCAATTTCCCCGAAATTTAGTAATTTTTAAAAAACTGACAACACCATTTGTGGCGGAGCGAATAGCGATGCGACCACGTGCCGCATGCCCCGCCCCCTTTCACCCGCGCATGTATGCGCGGGTGAAGGGGGGCGGGGCTATCGGGTTGACTACCGCACATGCATTAAGTTACCTCGCTTTTTCGAAATAATATTTTTTTTTTGGGGGATTTTTTTTTAAGTTTAGCCCGGCTTTATAGGCATTATTAGAATCAGTTAACGATACCTAACAATACCTTCACGGATCGGACAGGGTTTTCTTTACATATTGTATACAAATGTCAAAGTTTTTTCTCCTCAAGCGGGAAGCTATGCTACATCTTCTCGTCGTCCAATATACCATAGTGTCTAACTAAAGTCTTTAACCAGTGTATGCCACTGATGACATACGAAACTGAAACGTGGTCGCTCACAATGGGCCTCATACGAAGACTCAAAGTCACATAAAGCGCGATGGAAAGAGCTATGCTCGGAGTTTCTCTGCGCGATCGAATCAGACATGAAGAGATCCGCAGATGAACCAAAGTCAGCGACATAGCTCTTCGAGTCGCAAAATTAAGTGCCACTGGGCAGGGCACATTGCTTGTAGAACCGATAGCCGATGGGGCCGTAAGCAGTGGCGGCCACGTACTGGAAGACGCAGCATAGGGAGGCCCGCAACAAGGTAGAACAATGACCTGGTGAAGGTCGCGGGAAGCCGATGGATGCGGGCAGCACAAGACCGGTCATCATGGAAAGCCTTGGCTGAGGCCTTTGTCCATTAGTGGACCACTATAGGCTGAGATGAGAATAGACGAAGATTTTTCTCTTTGCCATGTATTCCACTGATAATCCTTCCTTTTTCATAAATGATTAGCTGCACTACGCGATTACACCCGCGTAGGTTTCGATATGCTCCGCTCCTATTGGTCGCACCGTGAGTTTATATAGCCTAAAGCCTTCCAGGATTACGGGCTATCCAACGCAGAAAGAATTTTTCAAATCGGACCAGTAGTTCCTGAGATTAGGGCGTACAAACGACAACTCTTCAGTTATATATGAAATCTCAAATTGCCATATTGATAAAATGGACTGTATAGTGTATGAACAATCGCTTCAGGAACACACTCCATTTTATTGGAATGAATGAACGGGAATTCCATTCACTCAAAAACACATTAATACAAACGGGTACCAAACTGCGGCAACAATTCCACGTTTCACACCTACACACCACAGATCATTCATTATCGTCACTGGATTTATACCGCAATACCAACAACCGTTATGAGAATATGTTTAGGTTAAAAGGACGCACTAAATCCTCCATTTTCGACACAATTTGTCAAAGTGGTACTCGGTGGTAGGCCATAATATCGGCTGCCGGCCGAAGTTACCACCCACCAGAAAAAGTCTTGCCGCCAAGCGATTCGTCGTATTCCGGCATGATATCAGGTGAAGCCGTACGTAGTTTGTAATTATTAAAAAAGAAAAAGTAGATAGTAACTGATGCACTCAATACCCAATTTGAGTAACTGATCAGACTATACCTCATTTGATAGAGTACCCTAAGTGTCCGTTCACCCGCACCTTGAATGATTTAATTAATGAATACCACTGATACCGCAATGAACTTGAAAAAAAAACTTATGCTTTTTACAATTTACAAATCAGTGTCAGGTTGTAAGTTTAAGAAATTTATTAACAAATATGTCTATACGCAATTATAATATACTCAATAGAATCAGCACTGAGACTCCTTTTTTTGGGTGGGAAATCGGGCAAGCGTCGGCTCTAGCGGACCTCGTCATTCGTCTACACCTTAAATTAGAAATGGCCTGAAATGTCATAATTTCAAGAAATATGAACGTTGAGAGATGTATTGATTAACTGTTATTTATTGTTTACTAGCTTTCCGCCCGCGGCTTCGCCCGGGTGAAGTTCGGTTATATCGCGCTTTTTAGATTTCCCTCGGGAACATCAAATTTTTCCGGGATAAAAGGTAGCCTACGTTCTTTCTCAGGGTCTAAAGAATGTCTGTGCCAAATTTCATCAAAATCGGTTGAGAGGTTTAAGCGGGAAAGCGTAACAGACAGACAGATAGACAGACAGAGTTACTTTCGCATTTATAATATTAAGTATGGATGAAATATAATCACTGACACGCACTCTCTCGTGCCGCGCGTGCTCTGCACGCGCGGCACTTGACCGCGATCTCGTCTAATAGTAAGCAGTGATAAAATCGTTGATGGTAAAGCGCGCTAGTTTATTAAGAGCCTATTCATTCTAGCCTTGAAGACACGTAAATTTTAGTCCGAAGGAAACACCGCCGCTGGCAAATTGTTACAGTTCCTGATGTACGCAGTATAAAAGGAGAGCCGAAACGCTTCGTTCGGAACGTTGTGGTGTCAACAACGTAAGGGTTGAAACTCGCCGTACGACGGATCGTCCGATGATGGAGCGGAGATGGAAGAATTAAATCATGCAATCTCCTCGTACACTTTCCAAAATGCAAATAAAGTATGATAATAATTCTTAATATAAATATTTATTATTAAAACGGCGGCGGTGTTTCCGTCGGACTACAATTTGAGTGTCTTCAAGGCTAGAGTGAATAGGCTCTTAATAAACTAGCACGCTTTACCATCAACGATCGCATCGCTGCTTACCATCAGGCGGGATTGCGGTCAAGCGCTGGTTTATAAATAATAAAAAAAAAACCTAATACTTTGAATTGCAATAAAACTAAAGAAATGGCTTTGAAGGTGCACTATCCACCCATATAGGGTATAATCGTAGCCGCCTTATGTAAAAAAAAAATGGTGGACAGGTATGCACTGGCTGTATATAAAAATCTTCTGTGGCCTTTGAATTTCGCGAGCTGAATTTACATGAATATTTTTTTTACCCTTATTTTTCGGTTTTATGACCAAAAAATAATAAGTTAATGCTAGAATCTTTAGTCAACGCACGTGACTGAAAAGGCTCGTAAACTGTGGTTTTGGCATAAAATCTGATGGTACATCGCGCGATAAATATACCGCCAGGTGATTTTAACCTTGAGGGATTTTAAAGAATATCTTAGAGTCTTTTGTACACTATATTTTTCTGCTACTAACTCAACAATAGCACCAGACATCAATATTAAGATGTCTAGCCTTTTCTATGATTACGTTGGCTTGCAGAATAATTGAACGCAGCTGAATACCACTATTTCTCATGGAGGTGCCTAGTTGCCATTCTGGCCTTCACAACCCAGTTTACACGTTACCCGTTGGTAAAACTGATTGTCAAACGTTCGGGTTCTTGTCCGAATCTATGGTCAAAGTTTCACAAAAGTCAGCCCGGACCAATGGCAAACGTGCTTTGCCATTGGTCCGCGAGGCACTGAGGAGTGAGGAGTCGTGGATATTATTCGTATGTTACGATGATCTATCTCAGGCTGACCGTGGAAGGTTAACTTAACCCATTTGATCAACCGAACGTATTTACGCAACGAATGAACGCAACGAACGTATTTTTAAGCTGTTGCGAGTGAAAGTATCGGGAAAATGTAGTCTATATGTTAATTCCGGTAATAAACCACCTGTATGCCCAATTTCATGCAGATCCGTTCAATAGTTTTTGCGTGAAAGAGAAACAAACATCCATCCATCCACACATACATCCTCAGAAACTTTCGCATTTATAATATAAGTTGAATAGGGTTAGAAAGTGTTAATCAATTAAAGACATCAATAAGCAAGCATATTCAAATATTACCGCATTTTTTCCTTTAATCTCTTTGCCTGGCGCAGCATCCAGGATGGAGAATGAAAAAAACTCAAGAAGTTTTAGCATATACCCTCGATATACAGAGTGATGATAATAATACGAATATGAATGAAAACACAAACAATGCTGGTTCATAGGAATAATCCTAAACCATAGAAAAAAACCAAGCATCAAAAATAAAAATTTCAAACTAAATCGCATAAAATTGCAAACGGAATAGACCTCTGATCGGCAACAGCGCGATCCTGTACCGACTTGTTTTTTTCGTACCATTATTATTAAAGTTTGGTACCGCAGGATGCAGCGGTCATTAATCTGTAAGCGCTTCCTTATCAAAATGTACATCATTAGAAAATGTTAAAAATGAAAAATGATTTCTTGTGACTTAACTAATGGACATATATAAATATGATTTTTTATGGGTAGACTGAGGACGTGTTGAGGTACACGTTGTTTAATTTATTGTCGTATTGTCAGCACCACTCTATATAGACTGCTAAATAGGCGCGCGCAGGCAAATCAAAACAGATAGGATAGTACGATTTCACCTCTAAACTTGATACATGCAGAAAGATTCAGTTCATAAAACCCCACAAAATGTACGAAAAAACATATTCCTTTGAAACTGACACTAAGAATAAAACGTCTGAAATAATTTCGCTTCGTTAATGAATTCCAACGGGCGTCATAAACGGTATTCCGCTGAGCACTGTGCATCTAAATCATCACCTACCTTTTAGTGAAAAGGCGCCAGAAAAATCCAATAAAGCTCTTTGTGATCCCATCCGGAGTAGGGAAGTAGATTAAACTGGCAACCTTGGTAGCCAGGAGACGAGAATTTTCGATTTCAAATTAATTGCTGAATTTTAGAGTGGGTAAGTTTGGTCTATACCTATAAACAATTTACACATACATACACGGTCACCGCGTAGGTAATTTGTATTATTTCACTACTAGCGGCCGTCCGCGACTTCGTTCGCGTGTTGTTAGTTATTATGCTCGGCTCCTATTAGTCGCAGCGTGATGTTATATAGCCTAAAGCCTTCTAGGGTTAATGGGCTATCAAAAGCAAAAAGAATTTTTCAAATGGGATTAGTAGTTCCTGAGATTAGCGCGATTATTTATGTTTGAATTGGCAGCAATGTGGCCTAGTGGTATTGGCTACAAGTTGTAGGACATAAGTTCGAACCCCATTAGGTGTTTGACTTTGAATAAATTATTTCATCACCACTGCACTCAAAATGGTGAAGGAAACATAAAGCCGAAAACTTCGAAGACATCCATCAACCCCAACCCGACCTGGGCCCGCGTGGTAGATTTCGGCCCACTCCCTCTCACCGAGAGGAGGCCTGGGTCCCAGGATTTGGAACATTATAGGCTGGTCAGTTCGTGTGTGGAGTACTGCAGCCACATTTGGGCTGGTGCTGCGAAATGCCACCTGACTACTTTGGACTCGGTGGAGAGGCAATCGAAGAGATCTAATTCAAGACGGTCTTCAAAGCCTAGAGCACAGGCGTAGAGTATCCAGCCTTTCGGTATTCTATAGGATTCCTTTTGGTGAGTGTACGAAGGAATTTCATGATTTAGTTCCCCCATCTCCGTTCCACCATCGGACGACCCGTCGCACGGAGAGTTTCCACCCTTACGTCGTTAACACCAGTACGATTCGGACGAAGCTTTCCGCCTCCTCTTTGGACTGGACTGGAGCAATTTGCCAGCGGCAGTGTTTCCGTCGGACTACAAGTTGAGTGTCTTTAAGGCTAGAGTGTATAGGCTCTTAATAAACTAGTGCACTTTACCATCATCGATTGCGTCACTGCTTACCAACAGGCGGGATCGCGGTCAAGCGCTAGTTTATAATTTATACCCATAAAAAAAAATCTTATTCTTCTTCAGCTTATAGAGGGCCACTTCTGGACCAAGCTGGAAAAGCCCTCCGCCAAGGTTTTCCATAATGGCCGGTCCTCTGCTGCTCGCATCCATCGGTTTCCCTCGACCTTCACCAGGTCATGGGTCCACGTTGTTGGGGGCCTCCCTACGCTGCGGCTTCCAGTACGTGGCCGCCATTCCAGAACCTTATTGCGCCATCGGCCATCGGTTCTACGTGCAATGTACCCCGCCGACTACCACTTAAACGGTCGGTGACTTCGGTCACCACGGATGTAATTTTAATTTTATATCACTATATTTTATGTTTATATATAGAGAAGCGGTAGTGACTGAGCCTTCTAAAAAAATCCAATATCTATTTTAAATGTTTCTTTATAACCAATTTCTAGTTACAGGAAAAAGGTCATCAACCCTATAAGAAAATTAATTTCCTTAGAGAAATTAAAAATTTTCATTTTCATCAAATTGGTTCACTATCAAACTGAATTATTCAACGACCCTTTAATTGGCAAAGTAAGGGTATCAATAGTGTTGCCAAGCTCGCGAAATTACACAGATAAAAGGAAATATTTAAAGTAATTTACGGGTAACTGTGATTAAAGAAATCGATGCAATTACAATCGCCGAGTAGCGGTTGCCTAGTTGGACTTGCAAGGCGTAACTTTGTATATATTATTTCATTACTGCTGGTCTACAAACCGTGATGGAAAACATTGTGAGAAAACCGGCATGTCCTAGAGCCAAAAACTTCGAAAACATGTGACATCTACCTAGACCGACGTGCTAGACTACGGCCCACTCTCTCTCATTGAAGGGAGGCCTGTGTCCCAACAGTGGTAAAATTAAAGGCGGATTATGATATGATGATGAATCGATAACAAGAGAATTTGACTTTAAAATGGCTTCATTATTGTTATACTACAATATTGTTCAAATTATTCGAAAAATCTAAGCGAAGGTCAACCAAAATCCCTCTTGTGGTTTATCCAATAACCCACCTGGACGCAGCCTATGAATAAAAATGTGCCATTAGCCGTTATTCATCTCATGTCCCATGGGTAAAGGATCGAAGCAAGGGTCTAAACGGAGTTTAAAGTATTTACAGGAATTTCCGTATTTATACTCAACGATGTTTTAGGGATTTCTGCGTTTCGCTTTTTTTTTTGGTATAAGTCCTAGTGGCCTCTGATCGCGATTCCGCCTGATGGTAAGCAGTGATGCTATCGTTGATGGTAAAGTGCGCTAGTTTATTAAATACCTACTCAGTCTAACCTTGACGACACTTAAATTGCAGTCAGAAGGAAAGATCGCCGCTGGATCTTTGATGTACGCGGTATAAAAGACGAGTCGAGACGCTTCGTCCGGATCGTAGTGGTGTCACCAACCTAAGGCCGCTGACTCAAATCTTGCGGGCAGCGGGGCGGCGGCGACGGCAGCGCGGGTGCCGAGTGGGCATCGAAGACCCGTTCTCGAAACTAGCGGGCAGATCGCGCGTCACTACAGCGGCCTAAGGGTGGATACTCTCCGTATTACGGGTCTTCAGATGATGGCAGATGATGATGAGAGGAGACCTGTCTCCTCGATCGACTCATACTTCAGAGGCTGGTGTTTTAACCACTAGGCCACCACAACTTATTGATGTTTGTGTATGTGTGATTAAATATTTGTAAACGCACCTGCAACACGACAGTAATTCCTATTAATATTATATTATGTACTAGCTGTTGCCACCGCGACTCCGTCTGCGTGGAGATATATGGAGGTCCGCGTTCACGTTCGTTACTGCTCTGCTTCTATTGGTCATAGCTGGATGTTATATAGCCTATGTCCTTTCTCAGGCTCTATACCAAATTTCATTACAATCGGTTCAGTAGTTTTGGCGTGAAAGCCGGACAGACAGACAGACAGAGATACTTTCGGATTTATAATATACTAGCTTTCCGCCCGCGGCTTCGCCCGCGTGGAGTTCGGTTATATCGCGCTTTTTAGATTTCCCTCGGGAACATCATTATTTTCCGGGATAAAAGGTAGCATAAAGGGATTATATCCTAATAATAGTTTGGTGTTAACTTTTTTAAGGCGACAAGTTGAAACACTATAATGACTTTTTTCATAGTACTGGTCATTCTGAAATGAACTTATTAATCATCAAAGTCAAAGTTGATATATGTTTAAATTGCAATAAGAAGGTGATGTGCAGCATCACGCGCTTTTTCAAGATTCTTCTTTATCTAAGCTAACTTCTAGTACATTTTCAGGCTAAAATTACCTCACTACGTACCTTTAAGTAATCCGTGTTTGTTCATTTAGTAAACGATATCTGTTGTAAACGTCGGTCTGTGCAAATAAAAGCAGCTTACTTACCGGCTCAGACCAAAGCTTAGTTTGTTTAACTTGGCCAGTGACTGGCTGGTTAGACGCTGCAAATACCCACATATGTACAGGCAACAGTGTAACATGCAGCACGAACAGACGTTTGTATACACTCGGCCTTATTCAAACGCAATTTACTCGTTTAATTTTGAAGGAAACTCAATGATTCCGAACATATTTAATGAAATACTATAAGCCTGGAGTACACGCGTAGGGCAGTCAGCTTTTTGCTAGTATGCATCAATATGCCCGAGCTCTTTCCAATGAAAGAGCTCGGGGGAATTACATTACTGTATGATACATCATCGGACGACCCGTCGTACTTAGTAACCACCCTTACATGCGTTCTTAACACCCCTACGATCCAGAGGAAGCGTTACTCCTCATATACCGCCTTTTATCCCGCTTAAATCTGTCATCTAGAACATTTTGCCTGCAGTGGTCTTCCCGTGAGACTATAAATTAAATGTCTTCAAGGCTAGAGTGGATAGACGCTTGCATCATCTTAGCATCTGCCGAGATCGCGGTCAAACACTGGTTCATAACGATAATAAAACAATAGCATTTTTGAACTTATCTTCTTCCCTCCTTCTTCTCTTTCTCGGCTTATAGAGGTCTACTGCTGGACAAAGGCCTCCCCCAAGGCTTTCATCTCATTGTGGGGCATTACCATAATCCCCACCTTGGCAGGCGGGTTGGGTATCATAGTAATTCGTTATTCCATAGAACAAGCGCTGCTGTCCGCCTCCCTAGTGAGAGTTCCCTTAGTCGCCTATTACGACACCCACGGGAGGATATGGGTTTATTTTTATTTTTTACATTTTAAGGAAACTTACAGCTAGCATATACACAGATAGAAGATAATTAGTGAAAGAAAGCCAATTAAAAGTTTCCACAGATAACATTAGGTTAGCACAAGAGACAGTAACAGGTACAGCACAGGATAGGAAAGCGAACTTAAGACCAAGTAAGCACTCGGAGAGTATTTAGTAAACACTGAATTTTTTTTAAGTGATTAACAAAGAAGTTATCACAAAGTATCTTTTTTGGTTTAGGAACACTGGTGGAGAATAAATCGAGATCACCAACCCTCTGACACAACAAATTATATGCTCTGCTAGCTCTTATGATATAAGAGTTTTATCGGTATACGCATCGCACAGAGGGAACATACAGAGGCTGATGACTCCTTAAAGTGAAGGATGGAACACGCAGCCCAATTTTGCTCAACAATTCAGAACAGTCGATTGAGCCATTAGCTATATTGAACAAAAATACCATGTCGGCAATTTTTCTCCGCTCAATTAGTGGAAGAATGTGAAATTTTCTGCAACGGTTGTTGTAATTAGGCAAATAAGTTCTGGATCTAAACTGAATGCACCTCAAAAATTTCCTTTGGATACTTTCGATGCGATTGACGTAAGTATCGTAGACAGGATTCCATACCGGCGAGCAGTATTCGAGATGACTGCGCACAAAAGCACAGTACAGAATTTTTAGTGTTTTAATATTTTAAAAATCCGCTGATATCCTTAAGATAAAACCAAGGGCTTTAGAAGCTTTTTTAATAATTTTATCAATGTGTGTGCAAAGAGAAGTTTCGAGTCAAAAGTGACTCCCAAGTCTGTAATCGTGTTAACTCTGGCTATTGAAGTATTGGCTAGTTTGTAGTCATAAACAATGCGCTTCAGTTTACGAGTGAATGTACACGTGCAACATTTTGAGACATTTAGATCTAACCGGTTAGCCGTACAGTACCCAACGAATCTGTCCAGATCGTGTTGGAGGCGTTCAGCATCTTCGTGAGTCTTGATTTCACTTAGAATTTTCATGTCGTCCGCAAACAAAAGGACTGTTGAATTCGAGAAACACGAAGACACATCATTTATAAAGATGTTGAATAACAAGGGTCCCAAAAGCGATCCCTGTGGAATTCCTGAAGGGGCTGTCATAGTTCTTGATGTATATCCATTAAGGACAACAGTGTTAGAATATGACAATGTAATTCCACCTCATTTAGCTTAAGCTGGAAACACATTTTACTTTTTATTGGTTTTGCAATATTGTCATGATGTGAAAAATGTTTCTTTTGTCTTTAAAATAAAACCACAGTTCGCTGATACAATATACTGCATTCCTATTTTATTACAACAGGTTATGGGCCCAGACACCATATACGCAAAGTAATAGGATAAGTAATACAGGAAGTTACGGTGTGACAATAATATTCACGTGCGTCGTGGAGGAGATAGTCACAGGATACTTGTAGAACGTGTGTCGCAAGGCAGGACAGCGAAATGGAAGTAAATCTAAATACCAATAACGGCTTGAAGCTGGAAGGACCTAACAACTGGAACATCTGGAAGTTCCAAACTACAGTTTTGCTACGAGGCCAAGGCTGGTTGGATATTGTCGAAGGAAAGGCTTTAAAACCCGAAGATCCTATTGAACAAACCGCATGGGAAAGTAAAGATGCAAAGGCTCAAACACTATTAGTCACAAGGATGACTGAAAAGGTAATGTTGCACATTATTCAATGTTCAACTTCAGCTGATATGTGGAGAAAGCTTCAAAGTGTTTATGAGCAGAAAACAGAAACAAATATCCATATAATTCAGCAGCGTTTTTTTCCAGTCTATGTTTGAAACGGGCACTGAAATGTCTATATTCCTATCAAAAATACAGGAATTACAAAACCAACTAAAACAATTGGGAGAGGAAGTTTCAGACAAATTTGTGATTACCAAAGTGTTGATGTCGTTACCCGATCAGTATAAACACTTTGTGTCGGCATGGGAGTCAGCTCCAGACAGTAAACAAACAATGGACAATTTAGTTGCAAGATTGCTAGTAGAAGAAGAAAGGGTGAAAGAGAATAGTGAACAACCTTCAACTTTTGGTTCATCTGCATTTGTTGCGAAGGATAAAAATAATGTAAAGTGTTTTAAATGCAACAAGTTGGGACACTTTATTAGCGAGTGTAAAAGCAACAACAACAATAACTATAATAGTGAAGGACAGAATAATAAGTGTTTCTATTGTGGCAAGAGTGGACATAACAAATCACAATGCTGGTTTAAGAAGAATAAAGAAAGAGTACAGGAGAAAAGAAATGCATTTGTAGTGTCAAACTCATTAGAAGAGTATAGTCAATCTCAGTGGCTAGTGGACTCAGGCGCTACCGAACATATGTGCCGTGATCGTGCTCTCTTCACTTCATTTACCAAGGCTAAACAAGAATGTGTTATTGTTGGTAATGGTGCGGCGATTAGTGTCTTAGGCTATGGAAAGATGGCGGTAGAGGTGTATGACGGGAATGACTGGGTTAAAACAACTATAGACAGAGTTCTATTCGTTCCTGAATTAAAAACAAACCTATTCTCTGTCAGCTGTGCGTCAGATAAAGGATATGTCATGTTGATAAATGACAACTCGTGTAAATTTTATAAAAATAATAAAGTTGGCGCAATTGCAAAACGAGTTGGGAGTTCATATTACTTGGACGTACGCTATAAAAATAAGTTGGCTAATGTGGCTACGAAGTTAAAAACTACGGGAGAAAGTAAAGATAGAGAAAAATCACCAGATGAGGTGTGGTTCCAAAAAGACTTTGATATCCATCAATTGAAATCCTTTGGGACTCCAGTGTGTGCAAATATTCCCAAAGAGAACAGAAACAAGTGGGATAGCAAAGGAGAAAAAGGAGTAATGGCAGGATATGGAGAAACTGTTAAAGGATATAGAAAATATTTCTTACATCGGAATGATGTAAAATTAAAACGAGATATAGTTTTCCTAGAAAGGGAGCATAACTATGGTGAACTCGAAGTAAAATTAAACAATAGAGAAGAAAATGATGGCAGAATTAATTTAGAAACTACATCGCTGGATCTCTGTGATAAAACTATGGTGACAGTTAGTATGCCAGAAGAGTCTGGAATCGAATATAAACCAAGTGAAGAAAGTGACAGCTCATTAGAGTCAATCATTGATGTATGTCGAAGAGAACCCAGCAAGAGGGTAAGGAAACCATCTGTTTACTATCAGTGCCAAAATGTGTATACAGAACAAAGTGAACCAACCACTTATATATGTAGAGAGGCTATGTCAAGGAGTGACAAGAGTAAATGGAAGGAGGCAATCAATAGAGAAATGCAAACACTAGGAGATAGGACATACCATACCAGAAAACGAAAAAGTTGTAAGTAGTAAATAGTTATTTAAAATAAAAAGAGGTGACTAGGGTTTCCCGCCATATAAAGCTGGATTAGTGGCGAGAGGGTTCGAACAAATATGCACCTGTTGCAAAGTTATCAACTCTTAGAATTTTTGTAATTATTGCTACTAAACTTAACTTGCGAATAATGCAAATGGTTGTAATTGGGATATATTTTATAGTATGGAAGTATTAACAAAATGTTTATATTAGTTTTCTAGAAGCCTAGAAGCTAGAGCCTACTCTAATAATAATAACGTTTTAAAAATGGAATGAATCACTTTATGGCTTAAAAATTCGCCAAAATGTTGGAACATTAAATTTAATGCTACTATGCTTAAAGAAGGTTTTGTTAGATCAAATTGTATTTAATGCTATTATGCTTAAAGAAGGTTTTGTTAGATCAAGTTGTGATGTCTCTATACAAAGTGCACTGATAAGGACCAAAGCTATTTATTATTATAATATGTTGATGATGTTTAGATCATTGGAATAAATGTTAATTAGTAAAGCAAATAAAAAATGTATTAAATCAGGAAATTAAGATGAAAGATTTAGGATTGATCTGATTACTGAAGCATAACTATAACACAAAATTTAAGCACAGGAGTCACTGAACTGAACCAAAGAAGGTATTTGGAAAATGTGCTTAAAAGATTTGGAATGGACAATTGTAAGCCAATGTCCACACCAATAGGTAGATCAAAATATTAATTTAAAACTTTTTCAAAATCAAAACAAAGCAGTGGACAAAAACATTGAAAAGTTATGTCGACAAATGATAGGAAGTGATGTATGCTGTATCTGGCACAAGACCTGATTTATGCTTTACTGTTTCTTTATTAAGTAGGTGTAAAAGTGTGCAAGCAATATGTTAGTAACTGCTTTGAAAAGAGTATTGCGTTATGTTAAACACACTTTAGACTATAAGTTAGTTTAAAAATGTTCAAATGATCTCTTGAAGGGATATTGCGATGCCGATTGGGGAGGTGACCTCAATGATAGGAGATCAACTACAGGCTACATGTTCAAATTCTCTGATTGTTTAATTTCCTGGAGCTCAAAGAAACAGGTGTCTGTAAGTTTATTATCTACAGAATCTGAATATGTTGCAATTAGTATGGCAGCTAGCAAAGCCTGCTGGCTTGTTAATCTGTTGAAAGATTTTAAAATAAATAATGTTTGTCCAGTATGTATTTACTGTGATAATCAGTCGGCCATGTCTGCTGCTAGCACTGACACTGTCAAGCGATTAAAGCATGTTGACATTCGTTATCATTTTATAAAAGAATTAATTAAGAATAAAAGGATATGTTTAAATTATGTCAAAACGAGTGATCAACCTGCTGATATGCTTACTAAGACCTTAAATAGAGAATTAATGAATCGTTTCTTAGGAATATGCAGTGTTGGTAATGTAGAAAAGCTTTAATTTTTGTCAGCTTATTTTTGGTGCAATAACATTGAGTGGGGGTGTTAGAATATGACAATGTAATTCCACCTCATTTAGCTTAAGCTGGAAACACATTTTACTTTTTATTGGTTTTGCAATATTGTCATGATGTGAAAAATGTTTCTTTTGTCTTTAAAATAAAACCACAGTTCGCTGATACAATATACTGCATTCCTATTTTATTACAACAAACAGTTTGACACCTGTTGGCCACATAAGATGAGAACCACCTGAAGAGATTTCCACTGATACCAATAGCCAGCAGTTTGCGCAAAAGTATAGCATGACCCAAACGATCAAAACACTTGCTGTAATCTGTGTAAATTACATCTACTTGTGAGTGGTGGGCCATACATTCAATCAAGTAGTCGCTACAAAGAATTAGGTTGGTGGTTGTGGACCGACCTCGCAGGAAACCATGTTGGCGGTCGTTGATGCTTAATTTAAGACAGGTGTAAAGCTGCTGGTATATATTTTTTTTCCAAGATTTTAGCGAAAATACATAGTTTGGATATGGGTCTGTAATTTTGGTTGGTACGGGAATTTAAATTTAAACTCGAAAGATTTATGTAAAGTGTCGTATTTCAGTCGGTGCACACATGATATCCCAAACTTTACCCAGCCCAGTTTAATTCTCCTCCTTCTCAAAATTGTTCTTACCAACTGCAGAGTTTGCTAAACATATTATTGAACAACCTTGAGAGTACCCCCATTGACAGCGATCGGTCCCGGGGTAATGTGTTCATTGAACAATTATATATTACATATTATATTCGCCCTCAGGATAGGTGAGGCGACGATCTACGCAGGATAACTGATAGTAACTGGATGAGACTTACGGAAAAGCTAGTTGGATGGCGTGAAATAGGAGTCGCCTATGTCTAACAGTGAACACGTGGATAACACGTCCTATTATCACAATAAAATCTAGTATTTAAAAGCAATTAACATATTAGGGTCTCGACACATCTGCGGAACGTACGGCGCTGAAAGCTCAGCGGCTGAATTGTCAGTCGCAATATTCAGTTGTTATGACAAACCAAACGGTCAAAACGCGGCGTCTTGTTCAGCGCGCTGATGCGAGACTGGAAGTTACGTGGCGTCATCGTCAGTCTGTCTATGTCGACACTTGATGGTGTGCGGTTTTTGTGACGTACCTACATTGCCCAGAAAAATAGATTTAATTAGAATATTAGCTAATATAGGCGACTTAGAAGACGTTGCCGCTCTTCGCTACCGCCACGCGTGCGATGCAGAACTCACGCCGAATGTTCAGCTACACGGTACGTCCGCCGAACTTTCGGTCGCGCAACGCATCGCGTGATGTGTCGCTTGCTATGCAAAATACATTAAATGCGTTGTAGCTGAGAAAACCGCCCGAAGGAAGGTTAGGCCCTATACCGAACGCGATGTAATTTTGGCTGATGTGTCATAGAGTACTTGAAATACACTGCGAGCGTATTTAGCCGAACTTTCGGCGCCGTACGTTCCGCAGATGTGTCGCGACACTTAGTGGTCGTGCCTGTACTTCGCGTGTACTGGTTGGTGGATGTATAACTGTAATATGAGTATGTTCTTCAAGTGAGTGGGGGTCACCCCAAAGAGGGTTCTTACTTATGCGGTTTTAATTTGAGTTGTCATAAAGTTTCGAACTCTCGGAGCCCATAATTTGAAGCTCGTCACGTGGAGACTGCGTCAGCTGTAGGCTACGTTTACGGCATTGGGAGTGTGGTTTCAGTATCTGTGTTTTTCGGTTATCATTGTCTTCGTATCAGCGGTACATTCTGTTAATATTTCATATCGAAAACTTAGGTCAATCCCTAGCATCGGGTGAAATGAGAGTTTAATTCCTTAAGTAGTCAGGATATTCTCCAAAATGATTTTGTATGATTCCGTACCCAAAAAGCAAATACAGGGTACCCTTTTACTAATACTCCATTGTCCGTGTGTCTGTCACTGGGCTGTATCTCATGATCCGTGTTATCTAGACAGTTGAAATTTTCACAGATATATATATTGTAATATATGATTGTGTTTCCGCTATAAGAACAAACATTTAGTGTTTATTGTAGCGTTCTGTTTTTAGATCAGAAAAAAAATATATATTTAAAAATAATGATTTAAATTTGGTTTCCCATATTGTTATATTGATTGACGTGATTTTTTGTAAATAATGGTACGGAACCATTGATGCGAAACTCCGACTCGCATTTGGCCGATTTTTTAAACTGGTCTTTTGTATCACTTTTGCTGGACACAGGTGAAAACATATAAAATAAAAAATTCATTTTTCATTAACTGACTACATACTTATTACTACTTGCTATCACTATTACTTGTTATTATTACTACTTATTACACTTGAAACATTTTTTCCTATCAACACATAGTATAAAACAAAGTCGTTTCTCCATTGTATACCTACTAAAATCTTTAAAACTACGCAACAGATTTTGATGAGGTTTCTTGAATAGATAGAGCGATTGAATAGGAAGGTTTCTAATATCTAAAACATTCCATTAAATAGTTGAAAAATACTGTTATTTTTGAGGTGTTTTATGTGATGTCGTGAATAATTAAATTTAAAAATTTAAAATGAAAAAATTTACGCAAAAGCAGGCTGTGTTGAGGTTGAATTTGATTATTGTCTCTGGCAGCTAACATTTTATAAATAAATTAAATATATTTGAGTTTGGAAGGCTAGGCAGACAGGTAAAAATGTTTTATTGTTTCAGTGTAGAATGGTTTCTGGCAGCATCAAGTGTAGTTTGAAAATATTGTAACTTAGTACAAATTAAATTATAAGATGTTTTTTATACAACAGTTGTTTTAGAGCGAGTTTAATGGAAATATATTGAGTGAATGGTTTTTTTTTTTTCCTTTTGGATCCCAAAAGGTACTGCATCCCATTTCTATTTCTTCACTACAACAGGCTGAACCCTACGAAATTCATCAAAATAACGTAAAAAGTTTTGTAAACATTAAAAAGGTCTACAGAAAACTCCGCGATGGTATGTCTATATTGTCTATCTCTTACAGATATCCCATAATAACATTTTTTCTCATTTACTTTTTACGACAAATAATAACTAATTTTCGAAGCGATTTTACCCAATACAGCTGTAATCGTTATCCAATTAAATATGTACCCTTTCTAAATACGTTGCTGATTTAATATAGATCTAGTATATGGCCCTTTACAGCACATAATTTAAATTAATAATTTCGTAGATATTAGATACTGTGTGTGTATATGTGTGTGTGTGTGATGTTATATAGCCTAAAGCCTTCTTGGATTAATGGGCTATCCAACGCAAAATTATTTCAAATCGGACTAGTAGTTCCTGAGATTAGCAAAAATTGTGGAACGTAGCGTTTGATGCGGTATCGTTATATGTTTCTTTAAACAACGTTCACAGTTTTTCTGTAGTGTATTAGTATCAGCACTGCACCCTTGCGAAGCCGGGTCGCTAGTTAAAAATAAGAAGCTTTTGAAAATTCAAAGTCATCAAAATAAATTCACTTTTTCCAATTACATAGTTAGCTAAGTTTCATTCAATTTAACGCGAGGCAAACGTTGCTAAACCCGATGTTTAACTTAGGTACTACTTCCGACTGTAAAACTAATTACGAAGTTTTCCGGTACGTTTTTCTTGCTCGTTTCATAGTTTCCCGACCGTGTTAGGTTATAATCCAAATATATAGGAAGCTGTTGGAATGTATAATGAATTATTCGTTAAATTATTCAATGAATTTTTAATGAAATAATTAATGAATTATGTAATGAATTATTTAATGAATTATGTAATGAATTATGTAATGAATTATTTAATGAATTATGTAATAAATTATGTAATGAATTATATAATGAATTATTTAATGAATGATTCAATAAATTATATTTCAATGGATTATTTTAGTAGGCATGAAAAGAAGTTTAAGCCGCAACTTTGATGGACCCGTGGAAAAATAACAACAGCTGCATGGGTCGATCGATCAGCCCCCTTTTTTATGTAAATTATAAACTAGCGCTTGACGGCAATCCCGCCTAATGGTTGAGCAGCGACGCAATCGTTGATGGTAAAGCGCACTAGTTTATTAAGAGCCTATTAACTCTAGCCTAGCCTCTAGCGCGGTATAAAGGAGGAGGAGGCGAAACGCTTCGTCCGAATCGTAGTGGTGTTAACAACGTAAGGGTGGAAACTCGCCATACGACGGGTCGTCTGATGGTGGAACGGAGATGGGGGAGTTAAATCATGCAATTCCCTCGTACACTCCCCAAAATGCATTCTATAGAACATCGAAAGGCTGGCTACTCTACGCCTGTGCTCTAAGCTTTCGAGACCTTCTCGAGTTAAATTAGAGTCACCAATCAGCCTCTTCGCACGCCTCTCCACTGAGTCCAAAGTGGCCAGGTGACACTAAGCAGCACCAGCCCAAATGTGGCCCCTAATCGGCGAACACATTTTATCAAATGATTGCGACTAGTTGGGATCGGTTGGGATTGTTTGGACCGCCCATTGGTCTGTTCGGACCAAGCGATCCCAACTAGTTACGAGGCAGGTTGAGCTATGCATTCCGCGGTTGGTCTGTGGATGGATGACCGTTTTACTTACCGAGAAAACCTCCGTGCCTCCGGAAAGCACGTTCAGCTGTTGGTCACCAGCGGGCGTTCATTGTATAGACTAAAAAGAAATTTGTAATTGGAGTGATCAATAAACCATTATTGATCACTCTTGGAATCGAAAAAAAAAAAATACTTGTATTTCCTTCTTTTCTTTTTTTTTCAGGTGAGATTCAACCTCACTCTTAATCAATGGCCTCTGTAGACTATTCCCACAGAGGCCATTGATTAGGAAAGTTGAGATTTACTAAAATTGAATTGGATTGATTAAAAATTTCAAAAGTATGTCTTTAATTTGTTACACGTGTTAGCAAATTGTGGTACCTATCTATATAGGTCACACGTGTTATTAGCAGGTGATACCTATCTAGAAACTGAAATTTATTTCACATTAATGGCGGATATTGCCAATGACAGTTGAAAAAGACGGCCGCGTGACACCGTCTATCAGGAGGTTTAAGGCAAATCATGATGTTTTTTCCCGTCAAAACTCCACTTGTTATTCCATCTCGGCAACAAACATATGCAGGTAACATACCTACATTTTTTGACTTTGTTTGTCGTATGTAATATTTTGTGTATGTTTTTTGTGATGAGACTGGGACTTTTATTGAACTTTTTTAATTATGGCGATTATGTTGGCCTTCTGGTATTCAGTTGAATTCGGTGAGACTGTAAGCCGACCTGGGCCTGTAGCCAGTTAACATCGCTTTGTAGCGAAGCGAAATCGAATACCAAACCAACCAATGGCGGGAACGATAGACCACGCGACGCGATAAATCACGTGGTCAATCGTTCCCGCCATTGGTTGGTTTGGTATTCGATTTCTCATCGCTACGAAGCGATGTTACATTGGCTACAGGCCCAGAACATAGTTGGAAAATGGCTGGGCAAATGCGCAGATGATGAATAAATAAGTTCTTGGGTCTCTATTTATGAAGTCCCTTTTAAATTTCTATCCACGATACTTTGTAGGTATTACTTCTCCATTTATGAAGTTCCTTTTTCTCTGTCCACAATCATCATCATCATCTCCGCGTTTAGTCCCGGTTGCATCCGCGGCTTTCGCGTTGGAGCCCGGGATCCGCTTACAACGCCAAAAGAGTCAACATCATCTCAACATTAATCCCAGCTTCTTCGTTCTTTTTTCAGCTTTTACAATCTGTGGTCCGCTTTACCAGTCTAACTGCTGATTTGTCTAAAACTTCGATATTTTCCGTGAAGCGACTGCCGTCTGACCTCCACAACCCGAAGGCGATATCGAAGCATTGAAGTTAGACCAATTGTTGGACTTTTGAAGGCTCCAACAACCCGTAACGACTGTCATTAGATGTTCGTATGGCAACCGGGACCAATGGCTTAACGTGCTCTCCGAGGCACGACCAGACCAGTGCAAATATTCATATTCATGCATACAAATATTTGCACTGCGTGGGGATCGAAACCGTGCCTCCTTGCGCAGCGGCCGCGTTCGCTACCGCTACGCCACGGAGGCTGTCACCGATTTCTGTCCACGATGACTTTGCAAAATACATGTCTTTCCATATATTTTTACCATAACTAGCTGTGTACCGCGGTCTAGCTCGCATAATTTTCGAAACTATGCGCCAAATTATATAGAGAAGAAAGAAAAAGAAGAAAAGAAAAATATTTATTGTGACTCGTACAGGAAAGGAAGTCGCGGTGGCCTAGTAGTTAAAACACCAGCCTCTCAAGTATGAGTGCGCGGGTACGATTTCAAGTCAGGCAAGTACCAATGTAACTTTTCTTAAAGTTATATGTAATTGCTAAGTATATATTACCAATAACTGAAGGTGAAGGAAAACATCTTGAGGAAACCTGGACTTTAAGTCTGAAATCGCCAACCCGCATTAAGCAAGCGTGGTGATTACGCTCAATGCTTCTCTGTATGAGAGGAGTGCCCAGCAGTGGGACGATAAAAAGATTGATGATGATGTAAGTATAGGAAAATCTTAAAACTAAACTAAGTAGACGCAGTTATGTATAAAAACAAGTTATATCTATACTATTATAATTATAAAGCTAAAGAGTTTGGTTTATTTGAAAGCGCTAATCTCAGGAACTACTGGTCCGATTTGAAAAATTATTTTTGCATTGGATAGCCCAATAATCCAGGAAGACTTGAGAATATATAACATCACGCTGCGACTAATAGGAGCGGGTAAAACACATCGAAACCAACGCGGGTGAAACCGTGGGGCGCAGCTAGTATTTAATAAAAGTAACAATGAACAGAAAGTCCCTTGCAAGGCCAAACGGCTCCTATTTAAGCTTAATGGTTCGACATTTAAAAGTAAATTTTGCAGCGCTGGTATTCTGATAGAGCCTGGTATGATGTCACGGGCAATCAGAGTAACATAACCTACATATGTATACGTAAAATATTCTCTATTCAGTTGATTTTTTCCCTGGAAAAGTAAAAAACATACATCCATCCATACTAATATTATAAATGCGAAAGTAACTCTGTCTGTCTGTCTGTCGGTCTGTCTGTCTGTCTGTCTGTCTGTCTGTCTGTCTGTTACGCTTTCCCGCTTAAACCTCTCAACCGATTTTGATGAAATTTGGCACAGACAATCTTTGGACCCTGAGAAAGAACATAGGCTACCTTTTATCCAGGAAAAATATGATGTTCCCGAGGGAAACCTAAAAAGCGCGATATAACCGAACTCCACGCGGGCGTAGCCGCGGGCGGAAAGCTAGTAGGTTTATAAAGACTTTCTCGTTTATAATCCATATTAGAACGATATAATTACATTAAAAAGTATAAAAGATGATTACGATGTCGTTTTAAAAGTCAGGGGAATAAAATAAAATAATCATGAGGTACTTCGGCTTCTGTCTAATAGACTTCGACGAACAAATTGAGGCATAACACTAAACCGTATCGAATCAAAATATCACATGTCTGGCTCCAAGCAAAGTTAAGGCTAGTGTACACGGACTAACATGTTATTGTTATTTATCTTCTTCTTCTTCAGCCTATAGAGGTCCACTGCTGGACAAATACTTTGCTCAAGGCTTTCCACGATGACCGGTCTTGTGCTGCCCGCATCCATCGGGTTCCCGCGACCTTCATCAGGTCATCAGTCCACCTTGTTGGGGGCTTCCTTACGCTGTGTTTTTCGGTACGTGGCCGCCATTCCAAAACCTTACTGCCACATAGGCCATTTTTTCTACGAGCAATGTACCTAGCCCACTGTAACTTAATTTTAGCGACTCGGAGAGCTAGAGCTATACGAAGGCTCAGAGTCACACAAAGGGCGAAAGAGCTATGCTCGAAGTGTCTCTGCGTGATCGAATCAGAAATGATGAGATCTGCAGAAGAATCGAACTCACCGACATAGCTTTCGGCTAAAATTATAGTGTATAATATTGTTAGTTATTTTTTTAAACTCTGTTGTGGAAGTCATTTAGTTAGCCTTTAAAATAATGATATTCAGCTGAATCCGGTTAAACTAGAACACGACCCCAAGATATTTGGGAGCAAGGTAGGCAGAATGATAATGTATCTGTTTATAGTTTTAATTAACATAATTTTAAACGATCTGGACGAAACGTTTCGCCTCATCTTTTATACCGCATACATCAAGGGACTGGAACAATTTGCCTGTGGAACAATGTGCGGTGTTTCCGTCTGGCTACAATTTATGTATCTTTATGGATAGAGTGAATAGGCTCTTATTAAACTACTCTTATTAAGTACCAATGCAACTTTTCTAAAGTTATATGTACTTTCTAAGTATATCTTAGACACCAATGACGGAAGGTGAAGGAAAACATCTTGAGGAAACCCGGTCTTTAAGTCTGAAATCGCCAACCCGCATTGAGCAAGCGTGGTGATTACGCTCAATCCTTCTCTGTATGAGAGGAGACCTGTGCCCAGCAGTGGGACGATAAAAAGGTTGATAATGATGATGATGAAACTAGCCCGTTTTACCATCAACGATTGAATCACTGCTTACCATCCGACGGGATTGCGGCCAAGCACTACTTTATACATATAAAAAATAAAGGCATGTAAAAGTGAATTTATGTAATTATTTTTGGATTATATGTTATAATCCAAAAATTGTTGTAGTTGTTTGTAATTGTTTTTTTTAAAAAAAGGTATATTTAATTTTTGAAGAAATTTCTTTACGAATAAGCAGCACCTTTGTACACGGATCTTTATTTAGTCATATCCTGTATGTATTTTATTGTGTAGGTATACAACGTATAACATAAAGGGTATATACATAACAAAGGCATGGCATCTTTACATGATATCAAACGATATTGGAAGGGTTTTCAATCCTATCTCTTTATGTTAGGAAGTTATGAGGTAAAACACCGCCTATGATAGGCTACTGTAAAACCTTTACTTCGTTGAATATCACAGGCTCGCACACGCACTTAACGGACAGACTACCGACACGTCTACTCTCGCTCGTGGCTCTCGTAAGACTGATCGACGTGGTGCGGTCGAGACAGTGCTATCTATCTGACAGTGACAGTGTTGTCTGTTGTTAATGATAAAACGCATACACTACATCCCTTTCTTATTATATTTATTTATTTATTTTATTATATCAACTTGGTAGCAAATTTACAAAATTTAATCTATAAATACTATACCTCTTGAAACATATTTATTATAACTGATTAAATCCAACAAAATAACATTATTTTTTTCCTTTTGAACTTCCGTGTACCGGCTGCTCATCCGGTATCACTGCCTTCCATTCCCCTTTAACTCTTTTCAAATAAATAATGTTCCATCTATAAAACTGTCCTGTTCCTTAAATTCTTACAACACAATCTCCTCCATTAGCGCTTTCTACAGTATACTGAGACTGATTAAAGTTTGACGCCAATTTATTTGTTTTCTCCATACTTTTTATTTTTAACATACATAAACTGTTTTCTCCAACCCACAATTTTCTCTGACTCTTATTGAATCTTATTTCTGTCTCTCACATCTGAATCATTATTATTTCTACTTGGACTTTCTATTGAAGGAATCTTGTCCCTATTTAATCTTTGGACGAAAAGTTCGGATGGTGTTTGATCAGTGACCGAGTGGGGTGTAGTATTGTACATCATAAGATATTCGTATAAACATTCTTTAACTTTAAATTATAAAATTAACAAAATGCTCCAATATGAAAGCATTACACAATCTTCCAACTTAATGGCAACATTTGACACGTCCTACTAATTTAATGGCAGTATTTGACACTGCCTACCAACTGAATGGCAGCATTTGACACGACCCACCAATTTAATGGCAGCTTTTAGCACGACCGACCAATTTAATAGCAACATTCAATACGACCTACTAATTTAATGGCAGCATTTGGTACGACTTACCAATTTTATGGCAGCATTTGACACAGCCTACCAATTTATTGCCAGCATTTAGTACGACCTACCAATTTAATGGCAGAATTTAGCATTACCTACCAATTTAATGGCAGCATTCAACACGACCTACCAATTTAATGGCAGCATTTGACACGACCCACCAATTTAATGGCAGCATTTAGCATGACCTACCAATTTAATGGCAGCATTCGACACGACCTACCAATTTAATGGCAGCATTTGACACGACCCACCAATTTAATGGCAGCATTTAGCATGACCTACCCATTTAATGGCAGCATTCGACACGCCTACCAATTTAATGGCAGCATTTGACACGACCTACCAATTTAATGGCAGCATTTAGCATGACCTACCAATTTAATGGCAGCATTCGACACGACCTACCAATTTAATGGCAGCATTTGACACGACCTACCAATTTAATGGCAGCATTTAGCATGACCTACCAATTTAATGGCAGCATTCGACACGCCTACCAATTTAATGGCAGCATTCGACACGACCCACCAATTTAATGGCAGCATTTAGCATGACCTACTAATTTAATGGCAGCATTCGACACGACCTACCAATTAAATGGCAGCATTTGACACGACCTACCAATTTAATGGCAGCATTTAGCATGACCTACCAATTTAATGGCAGCATTCGACACGATCTACCAATTGTATGGTAGCATTCAACACGGCAAGTATGTTCTCAAGTATGAGTATGCGGGTTCGATTCCAGGTTAGGCAAGTACCAATGTAACTTTTCCAAAGTTATATGTACTTTCTAAATATATCTTGGACACAAATGACTAAAGGTCAAGGAAAACATCTTGAGGAAACCTGGACTTTATAAGTCTGAAATCGCCAAACCGCATTGAGCAAGCGTGGTGATTACGCTCAATCCTTCTCTGTATGAGAGGAGACCTTTGCCCAGCAGTGGGACCATAAAAGGTTGATGATGATTAGACATGGCCTTTTCAGCCCCGAAGAAACCCAAATAGCAGTCCGACGGAAACACCGCCGCCGGCAAACCGCTCCAGTCCCTCGATGCACGCGGCACAAAAGAGGAGGCGCAACGCCCCGTCCGGACCGCAGCGGCGCCAACAACGCAAGGCGAAAACCCACCGCACGACGGGTCAGGGACGACGGATCAGGGTCGCCAATCAGTACCCTCGCACGCCCCTCCGAATCCAAAGTGGCCAGGTGACCAGGTCCCTCTTTCGCAAAATGTCACTAGTCACGCAGACAACCACTTCTTCTTCTTCTTCCTGTGCCTCTTCAATCCTGAAGGTTGGCCATCAGCTTCTTGTACTCGATATTGTCAACGGCGAGTTGGAACAGTTCTTCGACGGAAGTAATGCCAGTCCACTCCCTGATGTTACGCAGCCACGACTTTCTGTTTCATCCAGCGTGCCTTTTTCCTTCTACCTTGCCCATCATAATGAGTTAGGGTAGCGTATATCTACCGTGTCGGAGCACGTGGCCGAGATAATCTATTTTGCGTTTCTTTATGGTGGGCAACAACTTTCGAGGCATTTGAACGCGCTGACCACATTTCAAAAGCCTGCAAGCGTCGTGTGTCCTCTTTCAGAGTCAATGCTTTGCAGTCGTATAACGTAGACAACCACAGACACCGGATATGGATATGAAATTACACCAAATTATCCGTAAGTTCCGAAACCTGTTACGGAGTTACGGATAATTTCCATCCTTTTTAAATCCAGTTATGAAGAAAGAAATAGTCTCCCTCTACTAGTACACACGTAAATATGGACAATACACTAAAATTAGAATACCAGACACGTACCACTGATAATAAAGTCAATCCTCAAAACAACACAATATTTTACCATTGTAACTGTGCTATACTGTGGGGAGGTATTGTGGGTGAACAGGAAACAAGCCTTTTAATAGTAAAGGAAGTCTCACATAGAAATCTGCCATAAGATCACACAACATTATCACCGTGTTCCAGAAAGAACACAAATAGTGTATAACAGCAAATTATTCTTATACCAATACACTCGTTTGTTATGAACGAATCTGTTCATGAACTATACTTAATACTTAACTTCCAGTTTAATTAAATTTACATGTTAATGCCAAACTCGCCCAGCCAATACATGAATTAACCTGGTTGCTGCCGCCCTTTAGTCTCTTTTGCAGTAATGAAACCATCGTCATTTCAATCATACGACATTGTGCTGGAATAAAGGGTGGAAAACGACAGGTCACTGTGAAGATCGACGATGATCCACGGAAGTATTTAAATGAAAATACTATATTTATCTGTCTAAGATAAACGGTATAATACTGTTGAATACTGAAGTCATCTGAGCCTACGTTCTTGTGCTAGAACTAAATAGGAACTAACTACACATACTGTTTTGTTTTTTTTTTTAAAGCCTTCTCGCGTTTACCCTGGAAGGTTGGCGTCTGCTTGTCTGGCTGACTATATTAAGACAAGCAAAGCCCTTTGCTATGGTGTCAGTTTTTCCTACAACTTCCCATATTTTTGAACTAACATCAATACTCATTTCGGTATTGTTTATTAATAAATATTGTAATTTATCTACTTACTCAAAGAGGAACAGGCCGGCTTAATATCCTGGGCACCGTGTACCAGTCAATCTACGGTGGTGACTCATTTACCGAGGAGAACAAACTTGGCACAAAACTATAAATTACAATGAAGTTAAAAGTAAGTAAATAAGCAAAACATATAATACGTTTCAGGGCGCAGTTACATAGGGTGTCTAATATTTAGAGTTATCTTTCTAAAAATCTTTAGGAATTATCACATTAGTGTGTCCTGGGACTTGGAGAAAGACATCCATCACATTCAACCATTTTCTTTAAAATAACCTTCAAAAAATATAAAATAACCTTCAAAAAATATACAGATAAATGTGTATATAGGGGGATAGCCATGGAGCAAATAATTGCTCCATGGGGATAGCCTATACATAGCTATGGGTACAAATATACCATAATTAGGTATGTGTATATTGTATAGTGCACCGCAATAGTCAATGGCTAATACAGAGTTAGTACCTAGTTACCAAAGATGTAATGTCAAATGTCAAATAATTTGAGCTATCTATGGCCCAGGCTTTGACAGCAAACTCTAGTTTTAGTAGTTTGCATGTTCGAGTACGAGACTTTTGGTTATATATATATATTTTTTTTCTATGTACTTTTTTTCTTTTTACGTTTATTATTAATGTATATTTTATGGTATCTAATTGTAACGTGCGTTTTGTTTGTGCGGAATAAATATATTTCTTTCTTCTTTCTTTCTTTCTTTCAAAGTATATTTTTAATGGGACAAAACCCGCCACACTGTTCCCAACCCACTGCAACTCTTGAAAGCCAGAATCAACAGTGGAGACCGCCAGAAAAACGCCGAGCAATGAAGCTCGACGAGTCCCGGAGAAACGATTCAACTGTCTTGGGTCCTGCAACGAAATTAATCAGAAAAGAATAGCGGAGGAGTAAGAAAAAAGATATTTTTTCCACTTCCCTCCATAACAAGCAGGAGACAGAACAGATCTAGGCCAATCGGCACAAAGGGACATTATTGCAACTGGGAGAAGCCCAGATTACCAAGCACCACGGAATAAAATTTGATTAAGTTAATGGGTCCTAAGTAGGTATGTTTTGTTACAATTGATTCCAATAATATGTAAGGCAAAAGCGCCTGAACGCACGGAAATTAGTTCTAGTTTCTACAAGGTCCGTATAATAAACAACTCCGGATGTAACTTGTACACTATCCAACATAATATTGCGTTCATTCTGCCAAAGAAAACACTCCCATAAGATGTGATGTGCGGATTGTTCAAATTCACAGTTCGATGTAGAACTATTAAAACGACTGGAGTGCTTGGCACAGACTAAAAATATTTATTCCATATATTGACACATCTATTAGGTGACAAAGGTTAACATGCATTCAGCCAGGTGAACAGGTACATGGTACAATTAATTATTTTGATATAATTACAACATACTCCCATATCAAAATAAGGTACATATTACACTTTCTTTAAAGTAATCTATGGAAAGAGAAAAAAAAATGTATGGAGTACGACGTCACACTTTTAACAAACAGAGAATCTACAATTCTGTGACGCCAAATTCCTTTAAAAATTTGTAATGCTTTTGACAACTCAAACCTTTCGTCAATATATCAGCAGGCATATCATTTGTATTCAAATAGTTTATTATTACAAACTTATTTTCAACAGCAGTTCTAACAAAATGAAATTTCACATCTATATGCTTGCTTCTCTTATGCAATACAGAATTCTTTGTAAGTTTCTGTGCACTTTGATTATCATTGTATATCAATACAGGTATATTATTTCTACAATTCAATTCTAACAACATATTCCTTAAGTAAATACCTTCTTTGCTAGCCTCACAAATAGCTACATATTCTGCTTCAGTGCTAGACAATGCTATTACAGACTGTTTCTTACATTCATATGAAACTACGCTACCTGACATTTTAAACATAAAACCAGTATAAGATTTTCTATCTGTGCTATCTGTTGCCCAATCAGCATCTGCATATCCAGTCAAATCTAAATCATCTTTCACATATTTCAAACCAAAATATTTTGTTCTTTTTAAATACTTTAAAATATGCTTTGCATGTTTCCAATGAGTCTTACTAAAACAGTTATTGAATTGGCTGAGGTAATTAACTGCATAACATATATCTGGACGGGTAAGTATAGATAAATATAGCAAACTACCTATCAACTGTTGATAAGGATACTCAGTTGAGCATACATCTTCCTTTGCAAGCTTTAAATTTACCTCAATAGGTGTGCTAACTGGGTTACAATCTTTCATGTGGAATTTATTCAACAACTGATCCACAAACTTTTCCTGGTCTAAACTAATTACATTTTTATCTTTTCTAACCCGCATACCTAAACAATGTCTTATTTCTCCTAAATCTTTAATTTTAAACTTAGATTTTAATTCTGTTTTAAGACATTCTGTTTCATCTTTACAATTAGAAAATATAAAAAAATCATCTACAAACAAAGCAATAAATGTTTTATACAATTCATCTTGTTTAACAAATAAACAAGGTTCATACATTGACTTTTTATATCCTAGACCTTGCAAACAATCATCTACTCGCTTATACCATTCTCTAGCTGACTGTTTCAAGCCATAAATGGCCCTCTTTAGCTTTAAAACTTTATTTTCTCTATCAGGACACACAAAATAATTGGGTAAGCTCATATAAACAGTTTCATGCAAGTATCCATTTAAAAATGCTGTGGTTACATCTAGATGAGTCATGTCTAGGTTATACTTAACACTTAAAGCAAATAAGAGTCTTAGAGTTGAATAGCGGAGCACTGGTCAAAAAGTCTCTTTGTAATCTATGCCCGCTTTTTGTGTAAAACCTTTCGCAACCAAACGCGCACGATATCTCACTTTTTCCACTTTTTCACAATTGTCTATTTTCTTTTTGAACACCCACTTGCACTTAACCACTGTAGCTTGAGCTGGTCTTTCCACCACTTCCCATGCTTCATTTTCTTTGAATGATTTTAGTTCTTCATCCATAGCTTTACACCATTCATGTGATTCTGACCCATTCAAAGCCTCTTCATATGTTATCTGGTCTCCAAATAAATCGTCATTTGGATCAACGCACATATTGCTGAAGCCATACCTATCTGGCTTCTTTCTAAGTCTAACCACTTTTTCTGGTTGAACTGACTCAGCAATATCTTTCACCTCCTTTACAGGTATACTATCATTAAACTCATCTGAAGAGGTTTGGGTAGTGTCTACCTCTTCTACATAGGTGCTATCATCATCCGAGTCAGTATGATCCGTTTGATCTGATGATGACGCTTGTTGTTGCTGTTGTTCAGTTATTATCATCATTTCTGAGTCATCCTTGGGCTCTATGATGGTAACATCCCTGCTTGTTATTATTTTCTTTGTTACCGGGTTATATAGTCGGTAACCCTTTACATGGTCAGTATACCCTATTAGGATAAGTTTTTCTGCCTTTTTATCCCATTTGCAACGTTTTTCTTTTGGGATATGACACATCACAATACTACCAAAAATCCTTATATGGCTCACATCTGGCTTACGCCCTGTCCACAGTTCATATGGAGTCCTTTGGTGTAAGCCTGAAGCCATAGACATATTTTTCAAATATACAGCTGTGTGCACTGCCTCTGCCCAAAACTTTTTTTCAAACTTAGCATCAAATAGTAGACACCTGGCTCTTTCTACTATGGTGCGATTAAATCTTTCACACATACCATTCTGTTCCGGGCTATAGGGATTTGTTCTTTGGTGTATTATTCCACATTGTTTTAGAAACAATTTCATGTCATTTGAACAAAATTCTGTGCCATTATCTGTTCTAAGTGCTTTAATACTGGTACTCATTTGCTTTTCCACCATGAGTTTAAACTCCTTAAAGCAATTAATAACTTCACTTTTGTTCTTTAAAAAATAAACAAATGACATTCTGCTAAAGTCATCCACAAATAGCAAAAAATATCTGGACATACCAATTGATACGTTCTCCATCGGGCCGCACACATCAGCATGGATTAAATCGAGGACTTTTTCACTTCTGTGACTGGAATGTGGAAAAGGCAATCTAGATTGTTTGCCTTCGCAGCAAACTGTACAATTAAGCTTGCTGACCGTAGCTTTGTTGTTGTACATCAAGCCTTCTACTGCCCCATTCCTCATACTATCCAAATCCTTACTATTGATGTGGCCGAATCTTCTGTGCCAAATTACATCAGTGGTCGCTGCAGCAGCTGCTAACAGAACATCTGACTTGATGATTAACTTGTAGACTCCATTCACCAACTCACCTACACCAATCAGCTCATCCTGCCGATTTCTAATGTAACAATATTCGTCTTTGAAATTCACCTTGTTACCATTACGCATCAGCTGACTGACGGACAATAAGTTCGTCGTAAGATCAGGAACGCATAGCACGTCTTTAACAACAATATCGTGATATACATTGTCAACAACAGTCGTAATATGTGTATCTCCTGAACACAGTACAGGCATAGTTGTTTTATTTGCAACTATAATCTCCTTCGTTTTCAAGTTTTGTGACTTGTTTATTATGTTATCCTGGCTGATAATCATGTGATTGCTGGCTCCAGAATCAATGTACCATTCCGTTCTGCCGAAACTGCCATTTAAAAATACTGCACTAAACGCATTTACTGTTTTTTCCTTCGTTTGTGGACACTGATTTTTAAAATGGCCGGTTTGTTTACATTTGAAACATTTAATGACTTTGACAGGTTGAGTTGACGCTTCACCAGTGTTGCCATGTTTTATTGGCTTTTTCTTTTTCCAACCCTTTGATGTCAAAAATGCACTCTCTGATTCATTGCTGCCAACATTATCACTCATATCCATAAGCTTCGTTTTGATGACGTCAGCGGTGATGACGATTCCCGAATGTTCTATGGCCAACAACATCGGCGAAAACTTTTCTGGAAGGCCCGCCAACAATAATGATCCGATCCATTCATCATTTATTTCGAAGCCTGTTCCTCTCAATTTATGTGCTGTATCGATAATCTGAGTAACGTATACTGTCATCGATTCACAACTTTCCAGACGGATCGATATCAAATTCCGCAACAAACTAATCCTGCGCGTAAATCCTGAGTCATCGAAAAGCGATTTAAGTTTCTTCCACATTCCATGCACTATAGATTCGCACTTTATATGCACGTACAAGCTTGGGTCGATAGTCATAACTAATTTCGCTTTTGCCTTCTGCTCTTCAACGCTAGCCGTTGCGCAGCCATTTGAACCGTCTTGCTTGTTGATATCGACGCCTTCCAAAATCAAGAAATTTTGGACAGCGAACGCCCACTCATCGTAGTTTTCGCGCCCCTTGAGTTTAGGAACATTAACGATATAACTCGCTGCCATTTCTTAACACAAAAACTTATTTATTTTCACAAAAACTTTGCGCTGGGCGCATAACCTATTAAAACGACTGGAGTGCTTGGCACAGACTAAAAATATTTATTCCATATATTGACACATCTATTAGGTGACAAAGGTTAACATGCATTCAGCCAGGTGAACAGGCACATGGTACAATTATATAATTTTGATATAATTACAACAAGAACATTGACCAAAGTTCATTTGTAATCGAACTTAACACGCCCGTGTTGCGAATATTTTTTTTTCTTTTCCTTGCTCCCACACCAGGAACCACTCCCGTATCACGGGCGCGCTCAAAAACACCCAAACTCACACTCACAAACAGCCAGAGCCAGAACCACCTCCCAACTAACCGATCCACGCGGGAACCGAACCCGCGACACGCAGCGCAGCAGTCCATCGCTCAACGACTACACCAACCGTGTCGTCAATTAATTCAAATTCTGTGAAACTGTGCAAACTACGCAAGTGAGTGGATCGTATACCTGGTTGGCCAAGTTCAAACATCACGCGTAAATTAAAATATGTATTTATTTGATAGCTGTATATTTTACGTGGGGTATATGCTAAGTTTGTAGTTGGGCATAGTTCTACATATGTACAACATTTAATCTCAATTTAACTATTGTTCAAAAGTTTAACTTCAAACCTAGCTACTTATAAATTGCAAGAACGGTGGATATACTTCCAATGGAGGGTCAAAGGACTACGCAAAACAGCAGCAACGACATCTCGGACGTCGATATAACCTTCGCAGGGCACCTTCGCAAGTTTGTACCACGAATACTTCCATATCATAACAAATACATAGGTACAAGGCACCTCGGGTTTACACGCGTAAAAAACACGTACTTCTGCAAATAACACTGGCCCGTAGCAGATAACACGGATAACTACCTACTCCCAAAATTATTAAAGAACAAAAACGTTGCGCTCGACGTTATACACCAGTATGTATCATACAGGTTAAGTACCCACAATTCGATTTATCCAACTTTTACAATTTGGTTAAAATAGTATCAAATAAGTACCTAATTAATCTTATTGTATATAGTTAGCCAGTAAGTATTAGGTACCTCCAATACCTATTTATCTACCCGGGTTTCGAGGCTGCCAGAAGTATACGTACTATCAATGTTTGCCTTCCGCGGAATATAAAACCTCACAGAATAACTGACTGTTCATTTTAATGTGTTTACATTATGCGTTCCATAATAAATTACTCCATGATTTAATATAATTATGTATACAGAAAGAAATTTTGTACCAATACTTAAGGAATGTGAAACTACTCACTGTTTTGTATCCTTTTCCTTTTTATTTTTTTTATTGTTGTTCAACAAAATACCTTTTTGCTCGTCGCCACTTGTAAAACCTTTACTTCGTTGAATATCACAGGCTCGCACACGCACTTAACGGACAGACTACCGACACGTCTACTCTCGCTCGTGGCTCTCGTAAGACTGATCGACGTGGTGCGGTCGAGACAGTGCTATCTATCTGACAGTGACAGTGTTGTCTGTTGTTAATGATAAAACGCATACACTACAGCTACTATCATATTAGTCGCACAGAGATATTGAAGACATTTATCGGATTTTGGCAAGTAACGTGATGGGTAATGAGTAGTTATTAACGTATGTAGTGTGCTGCCATGTTTGTTATGATATGATTTTAAGAAACACACGAAACCGAAAATTTGGTACCAATTTTTTGAGTATTTTATTTTGAGTTGAAACCCTTCCAATATCGTTTAATATCATCTAAAGATGCTATGCCCTTGGTATGTATATACCCTTTTTGTTACACGTTGCATAATAAAATAAATAAATAAGGCACAATTTGCACAAACAGAAAACACACGATAAAATAAATACATCAAGAAAAACAACACTTATATAACACACAGTTATTCTAGATTGCCATCGTTTAATAAAGTTTTTAACACCCTTGCTCGTAAAGCTGATGTAATTCCACCGGTTTTAAATATGTAAAGCAGGCCATAACAAACGCGTGTTTTATCAAAGCAAATAGTTAAGTTATAGTCCATAACAGCATTATTTTCCATAACAGCATTATTTTCCATTTCAAGTAACTATGGAACTGATCGCCGCCGCACGGCTCGCGCTGCGCGCTGTTCCATATTTGAAATGGCAAATAATAATACTAATGGAGGGAAAGCAACAGTGTGCATTCACAGATTGAGTTTATTTAAAATGAACAAAATATAAAATACTTTTTTTTTCTGTTTCCTCGCAAGTGTGTTAAAAAACGTCGTACGATATACGTGCGTATTGGTTATAACATGCTCGGCTCAATTACACCCTCGCCTTCGGCTCGGGCTGAAATTCCGCCTCGCATATTATAACCATCATTACGCACTAATATCGTAATGTACTATTAAATAAAATGTAGTGTTGCATATACTGTATTCATTGTGCCGTATATTCCGGGCCTAAATTCAGACAGTTATAAATCCTTAAGAAATTAAGTATTTGACATGTGTAAGAGTTTCGTTTCGGAGTTGTCAGCAAAAAATGCACAAAAAACTTGTAAAAAACACTAACGAACATGTGGTTACGGCAAAGATGTTACTTTTATGTAGGGTTACCAAACTTTTGATTTTTGTCGGAGACGGGGTCGGGAGTGCTTTACAATAAAAATATTTAACATTATTCTGATACCATACTATTGGGGGGGTGGGACCTGCAAGGGCTATCCGACCTCTGGAGAGCGAGGTCTTGGAGTATGGGATTTTTGCGTCACTTAAACTACCCCGGTGACCTCCATCCACACATGGGGTGATCCCGATTCCTCTTAAAATATCCTTTCTGGAACCGCCCCGGAGCAACGCATGTAGGGCACATCCCTGGGAAAACTAAAGGGCCTTCCTGAGGCCTCGCAGCGCACAAAAAAAAAAAAGAAAAAAATTATGAAGACGTTCGCACACGAAGGCTTCTCTTAACCGATACTGTCTTCAAAATAGTTAGATAAAATCCTCGTAAAGGATTATTAGATTTTTTTATAAAACGTAGATTTTCAAACTTAAAGCTTACAAATTCAAACAGGCTTTTAGCAGCATCAGACACTGGCATAGACATAATTTCATGAAACAATACAATAATACTTTTATTTACATGGAGGTGTTTTCTCAATCTTTATCTCGCAGTCTAAAGCGGAGATATTCCGATAATAATGTACAATGTCTTTTACTTTATCACATGTCTCATTGTTTGGAGAGTTTTTTTTTTTCATGAGAAATCCAAATTCTAACGCCACTATGAGCAAGAGAAGTGCGTCGCTGGTGCGGCGAGTGCGGGGGAGCGAAAACAGCTTGTTGGCCGCGCTTGCGGTGAGGTTTGATTGTTCCATCATCTCCCACTGTTGTAAGCTGCATGTGGTTGGCTGATATGACTCAATTGTCATTGTAATTATGTCTTTTTATTGTTTTATTTAATATTTTTTTTATTTTATATTGTAATATTTTTTTAATGTATTGATATTTTTGATTTGAGTGTTATATGTGTAGGAGTCAGTGTTACTTGAATTAAAAGATTTATTTATATTTGTTGAGAGGCCGGGGCCGGGTGTCGTACGGCGACTTTTCACCCTTACGTTGTTAACACCACTACGATCCGGAAGAAACGTTTCGCTTCCTCTTTAATACCGCGTACATCGAAGGACTGGAACATTTTGCCAGCGGCGGTGTTTCCGTCACACTACAATTTGAATGTCTTCAAGGCTAGAGAGAATAGGCTCTTAATAAACTAGCGTGCTTTACCATCAACGATCGCGTCACTGCTTACCATCAGGCGAGATTGCGGTCAAGCGCTAGTTTATAATTTATATAAAAAAGGCATGTGGCCAGATTTCAATCTGAGAGTAGTTACCAATAATCGCCAATAATTCACTTAAGTTGAATTTTTATGGAAGTTGATTATTTTATTTAGATAAACGTCTTCTAACAATCAAACATTCAAAAGTAAAGCAGTCTTACCACACCAACACCAGCCTCTCAAATATGAGTGTGCGGGTTCGATTCCAGGTTAGGCAAGTACCAATGTAACTTTTCTAAGTTATATGTATTTTGTAAGTATATCTCGGATACCAATGACTGATTAGAATGTGTAGAAAACATCTTGACTTATAAGATTAAGAGGGGCCTCTAGTGGTGATTTCTATATATAAACATATTCCGCTGTTTTTTCGTGAATAACACTTTAAGAGCAATTTGCTTTCCACAATTTTACACCGTGATTATACGAAAAGAAAATAAAGAAATATGATACTTCAAAATAACCCATTTCTACCGCGACCTTCAGACGAATATTAGACAAACGTGATAAGTTTTTGACAAAAAAGATAATAATAGTAGAATAGGTATACTTTCCCTCTAAATTTTGATGTAATAATTATTGAGATCAGCCGTGTTTTGAAAAAGAAAACAGCGGAATACGAAACGTCTTTTGGTCAACTTTTTTGTAGGTAAAATCAGCCTGAGCTGCAACCGTCCTTTTCGAACTTTACCTGGAGAGGTTGGAAGCAGGGCGACGGCAATAGTTTCTTCAAATACCTATTTTTCAAATTCCTCTGCACTAGACACCCTTCTTAAGTCTGAAATCGCCAACACGCATTGAGCAAGCGTGGTGATTAGGCTCAATCCTTCTCTGTATGAGATCAGACCTGTGCCCAGCAGTGGGGCGATCAATAAGGTTAATAATGATGATGAATAGCCAACAAAACTAAGATACGTCTATACTGAAGTTATCGTCCGGCTACCCTTTTCCTTCTTGGGGTGTGTTTCCAATCTAACTGGATTGAGTTGAATACCAGTACGTTACACGGTGCGACTGGCTATCTGACCTCCATAATCCAGTTACTGGGTGATACGATACACCTTGGTAAGACTAATGGTCAGACTTTCTGACTTCTGACGACCTGTAACGACTGTCAAAGATCTGCAAATGACAGCCAGGACCAACGTATTTTCTTGTGTTTATCTATACACAGTATTGTATAAAATCATCATCATCATCATCACCATTAGCCTCTACTCGTCCACTGCTGGACATAGGCCTCCTACATGGCACGCCAACAAGCTCGATCCCAAGCAGTTCTCCGCCAGCCCCTACTGGCCACCTTTTTGATGTCGTCGCTTCATCTCGCCCAAGGGCGTCCTACGCTACGTTTGCCGAGACGCGGTCTCCACTCGAGGACTCATTCACCCCAACGGTTGTCGGTTGTTTGTTCCGCCACTTCTTCTTCCCAGCGGAAGCACTAGAAAGTGTCGATGGGTGGGCGTTTTGGGGGACTGTCTTGTGTAATACTAGCTTTCGGCCTGCGGCTTCGCCCGCGTAAAGTTCGGTTATATCGCGCTTTTTTAGATTTCCTTCCGGAATATCAAATTTTTCCAGGATAAAAAGTACCCTATTATTTAATCCGGACTTCTTACTTTACGTCTGCAAAATTTCAAAGCAATCGGTTCAGTAGTTACGGCGTGAAAACGGAACAAATAAACAACTCACTTTCCCAAAAGTATCTCTTCCGAAAGTATCTCTGTCTGTCTGTCTGTCTGTCCGGCTTTCACGCCAAAACTCCTGAACCGATTGTAATGAAATTTGGTACACAGATAGTCTGGACTCTGAGAAAGGACATAGGCTATTATAATATCCCGCTATGACCAATAGGAGAAGAGCATAAACAAAAAATGTTGCGAAAACAGGAGCTAACGTGGACGTACTACATATTGCTCCCATTATTTTAACAGGCGCAGGAGTTCAGTTTACAGCGCGAGGTGGTCCTCGCACTGTGAACTGAAGTCCACGCGGACGGAGTCGCGGGCAACAGCTAGTTTATAATAGTAAGGATTGATGTTCAAAATGTGCTGATTCTCAGCCTAATTTGAATAAATGACTTTTGTTTTGATTTGATTCGATTGAACGACTTAACCTGCTTTTCTTAGCACGAAGGGATCTCGGTATGTAAAGGTGGCCACCCATCGAACCATCGCAAGGCCGACCGCGGCAAGCGTAGCTTAACCTGATCTGATGTTATTATTTAGCCACTAGCCCCACTACGTAGTGACGTCTTTACTAAAGTCCTACAATAATATCAGCACCTCGTATCCGGTCCATAAAGCTGCTAATGTATTCATTTGTGGACGCACCATTTACTGTTATGAAAGCGGTTTCCTTGACTTACGCCGTATTTATCTCAAACTGCGATGCACATACGGGAAAACAAAATTACGATGCTGGCCTGAAAATATAATATCAGTGAAGAATAGTTTTGCATACAAAAGAAAAAAGACGAAAGACTGTTTTCTAATCTTTCGTCATTTAGTTATAATAAATTGTAATACATTGAAATTGGAAGGAGTACAAAGCATCATAATATATTTTTTCTACGACCATTTGGTAATTTGCTTAAAACATAACCATAAGTCATATTTCAATAGTACTCATTCCTGCCAAGTGGTGTTACAATGACCATTTCCACACGGGTAAAGCTTACTACAATGAAACCTTTAATATTTTTTTTTTAAGACTATGGCATTAAAACATCAACATATGATTATGCCAAAAAGCGCGCGTATTTGCATCACGACTAAACATCGCATGTTATTAGGTTGTATGGATGAATTACCTTTGGGGATTATAACAACAAAACAACATTGTGGTACGCGCAGCGCTATTTTTGCGGTATGGTATCTGCATTTATAAATAAAATTGTTTTGAAAATGGGTAATATCAATGATAATAGCGAAATATCTTACTTTAATAGTTGTACTACCCAGAATGTAAATTGCTATAATTCCTAATAAACTTCAGAATTGACGATTTTTTGTAAGTATTTATTTATTTCAAGATCGTAGAAAAAGTTTTGTATGCCACTGTCGCAAACAGCTATTGTAAACTCGCTTTCTATTGTGCCAGTCAGCTTCGCGTCGTGGCACAAACTATCACTCGTATTACAATAGCTATCATTGCTTGACAGTGGCATAAATAACTATTAACACTTGTCCGATGAAGGCCAGCCCGCGCCGCAGCTGAGCCAGTAATTATAATAATGTCCCAACAATGACCTCTGAGTTTGTTTCGGCGTTTCTTCTCAGAGCTAGTACTAGGAAACGCCGTGGTCATCAAACCATCAAGTATAACTTTCGATCCAGCCGTCCCTTGCTGTCCTCTCTAGCGACGCCCTAAGCCGAGGTTCGTACCCCACAGGGGGTGCCCTTAGTGCGTAGTCGTTTTAAGTTAGTCTTATGCCCCTGGCTGGAGGCTTTAATTTTTAATTAAGGCATCCACAGGAAAGTTCGATTAAGTAGTAACGGTCTCATAAGTAGCCACCTACGAGATGCCATATCAAAAAAAAAAAACTATTAACAACCACGTTTTTAGAGGTATTAACAGAGTGTAAAGTTCACTCATCCTCCAAAGAGATAGGAGAATCCTTCAACCAGATGGATGTTGAGTCCGGCGCGGATGTCAAGAAGTTTTATACGAGCTAGTTGCACGGTAAACTACACACGGTAAGATGTAACGTCATTATGAAGCGTCGTTCTCATGTAGCGTTTATAGATACCGCTACACTTTATTTAACCTATATTATTTATTAATTTCTCTCTTCACAACATTGCTTTCCTTAATATTTAGCAATATTTCTACTTATTTTCTATCATTGGAAGAGACCGGTGCCTGTGTAGTTGGTTGAATATCTTTTTTTTTATATAAATTACAAACTAGCGCATGACCGCAATCCCGCCTGATGGTAAGCGGTGACGCAATCATTGATGGTTAAGCGCACTCTCCTCTAAATTTTGTGTTTATCGGTAGTGAACGCTGCCGAAAACATACAGTCAACGGAAAGCGACCATAGCAGTGTGCCTGCTTCCGCGCACGGCGGCGTAGCGAACGCAGTTCCTTTCGAACTGGCAAGCTAGCAAGTCTTGACCACGATCTTTTAACGTGCACAAAAATGTAATTAGTTTTAAGTAGTTAAAGTAACCCCCGAGGGTTTAATTAATTAATTTTGAATTTTGAGGTCTTACTCAAAATTCAAAATTAATGAAGTTAGGAGGCGCGTCGACACAATCCAATGGTAGACCATTGGATTGTGTCGACGCGCCTCCTCGTGATCTGGTCTGCTGATCTACGAACTCCGCATCTGAAGGTTGGAGGTAAGTGTTTGCCGCTTTTAGTACCTTAATCGGAGAAATATACTCCAAATGTATCATTCTATCGTACATCCATACTAATATTATAAATGCGAAAGTAGCTCTGTGTGTCTGTCTGACTGTTACGCTTTCCCGCTTAAACCTCTCAACCGATGTTGATGAAATTTGGCACAGACAATCTTTAGACCCTGAGAAAGGACATATGCTACCTTTTATTGAAAAAAAATTGATGTTCCCGAGAAAAATCTAAAAATCGCGATATAACCGAATTCCACGCGGGCGAAGCCGCGGGCAGAAAGCTAGTTTGCTTATAATTTCTAAAATATTGCTATCCTAAATACAGTTTACTTGAATACTGCTTAAAATCTTTCGTGACAGGCACGTTGCCACCACAACAATAATGATAATTTCTCATGGATCGACCAAGTAGTAGTTCCATGTAATAGTAATAGTAATTCTTTGACTGGTAAGGTAATTTGGGCCTTACAACTGGGTAACAGAATGCCCTTTGGTATGGCTGGTTGAGAATAAATTTTCTGTCCGTTTTCTATGTGAAAATCAATAAATTCCATCCGACTTTCTATTACAGCGAAAGCTCTAAATCACAGTGAAAGTAAAGGGCCCAACAGCGGAGCAATTTAGAATCTAGAGTCTTAAGAAACTACTATAAAAAGACGTCTTCATGAACTAAAAGAATTATCCCAACGGCATACGTAATTTTATGATGCGGCCAAGAAATCACACCGAAGTTGAAATCTCCTGGGAACAGTACCGCGTATTTTTGGCACAAAAACAAATGAATGCAGTTAAAATTTAAATGCGTTGTAAATTTTTGTAAATGCACTTCCCGGGTATGATATTGGGATGATCTTTATTGCTATTCTGAAGGGTTATATTTGTAGTGTTATTGATGTCCATGTAGTTTATTTTAGTGCTTTTGTTCTGTAAAAGCTTTCAGCTTATTTCGGCCTTTTTGTATGGGAAACCATCAAATGATCTCTCTCGCTCTGGACGAAGCAGAAGAGGGTCTGAGACTTTTAGGTCCGTATTACAGAAGGAAACTCAAGCATTGATCTCTGCTTAAGCATTACTTAAAATAGTTTCAACCAATCAAAACGCTTCAAACGAGACTTAAGTAGAGCTTGAGTTTTGAGTGACGTTCTGTAATACGGACCTTACTGACCCACACGTATTCGTTCATTCGTCTTTACGCCAGGGTTCATCGTCTCTCTATCGAATACCCTGCGGCCCTGGCAGGCATTGATTATGGTATGCTGTCATCTTTTTGACAAACAAATTAAAGGGACAGAGCTCTCTGTTTGCTTTTTTTTCCACCAAAGTTTGTCAGAGCTACAAAAGAGCTGCCGCAAGTGTTGATGCTTCCTGCTTCATTGCCCCTCTATGCAATTACACTATCAAATGTGCTGACTGTTTTTGAAGTAAGAACTTCTTTAACTGAATTTGAAGATTTGTAAAATAACATTAAACTCACTTCAGTACACGTAACCCTGATCGAAAGTTTGTGAGACTTAGGATAAGGGAGAGTAGACCGCCGGCACGGCCGGCACAGTGAGCGCTTTCCCCGCGGGAGGGGGATCCCGCGGGGAAAGCGCTCACTGTGCGGCGAAAATGTATGTCTGCTAGTGCAGCACAAGGCGCTTGCGTGAGTGTGCATATGTGTTTGTACTACAGGCTGCTACGCGCTAATAGTGACTGCTGATGGCTCGACCGTCGTCTGTAAACTATATTGTAAAATTAAACTAAACCTAAACTTTGGGCGGTTCATTGGGCCCAAGGCCAAAGTGGCTGCCAGGAAACTTGGCGTTAACGCAAAGGTCCGGCAGTACTTCACACCAAGGCAGCTTCTAATGTTGTACATAGCACAAGCCCATTCGTGTGTGGAGTACTGCAGCCACATTTGGTCTCGTGCTGCAAAATGTCACCTGGCCACTTTGGATTCAGTGGTGAGGCGTGCGAAGGGGCTGATTGGTGATTCAGATTTAACTCAAAACGGTCCCCAAAGTCTAGAGCACAGGCGTAGAGTAGCCAGAATTTCGGTGTTCTATAGGATGCATTTTGGTCACGGCCGAGCACACCTTGGTGGAGTGCCCGGCCTGGCGAAACGAGCGCCTCGTTGCGGCGCTCGGAGGCGGAAGCCTCTCCCTGGCAACCATGGTGCGAGCCATGGTTGAAAGAGAGAGTGCATGGGAGGCTGCCGCCTCCTTCTGCGAGACCGTCCTCTTGCAGAAGGAGGCAGCGGAGAGGGAGCGGGAAGAGAATGCTCTTGCCGCTCCCCTCCGGCGTAGACGGGCGGGGCGAAGAAGGCGGGGGACGAACCCCCGTCTCCTTTAGCCCCCGAGTGTGACCAGCCTGGTCACCACGTCTGGGGATTATCCGTTCCCGGGTAATCCTCCCTAGGCGCGGAAACCGGCCTAAATTAGGCCGGTAAGCCCTGAGAGTGGCCCGGAGTCAGATCTTCGGGCCGAGCCCGGGTCACTCTCAACGCAGGGCTCGAGGGAACCGAGTGTTTTTAGTGGGTATTCCCGGCTCCGGCCGGGCGAGTCCCACACACGCCTGTCGCCTAGCTAGCGGCGGGTACGGTGCGTAACGCATTTTCATTCGTATAAAAAAAAAAAAAAGAAGGATGCATTTTGGTGAGTGTGCGAGGGAATTGCATGATTTAATTCCCTCACCTTCGTTCCACCATCGGACGACCCGTCGTACGGCAAGTTTCCACCCTTACGTTGTTAACACCACTACGATCCAGACGAAGCGTTTCGCCTCCTCTTTTATACCGCGTACATCGAGGGACTGGGACTATTTGCCAGCGGCGGTGTTTCCGTCGGACTACAATTTGGGTGACTTCAAGACTAGAGTGAATAGGCTCTTAATAAACTAGGGCGCTTTACCATCATAGATTGCGTCACTGCTTACGATAAGGTGGGATTGCAGACAAGCCCTAGTTTATAATTTATAAAAAAAAATCGTGCGTGTAAGGTAATAAAACAATTACTGCGAAATTATTAACCTAATCTGACCATTATATTCTGGTACGTAACAGCGTATACGATGGTTCATTTACCATCTTAACGGGTCGCAAAAATATCACGAAAAAATATATGCAACTTTTTTTTTTGCGAAAATTCAGCAATGTGATTTTCTTTCACTGACGCAACCAGAAGTCCTAACAAGTTAAGGAGATCATCATCTATGACTAGCACCCAAAATAGTAACACACATACAGTCAAAAACTACTAACAAGCTGTATATTGCTTATCGATTGCTTCATAGTTATGTTTAAAAAATATGTCAGCAACCTAAATAACGTTATAAATGAAAGAAAGATAAACTATTGATTGTGACTCGTACTACAGGAAAATCTTAAAACTAAGCTAAGTAGACACAATAAAAATTAAAAATTCAGTTTAGTCCGTCATTCAGATTATAGAAAAATATTGGATACGTATATTTTGTTTTATCAAATCAATAAAAATTGTCAAATATAAAAGGCATCAAAGCACGAGTGGGGGCTGGTGACGTCACTCGTTGTTAAAAAAGATCACGAGTGGGGGCTGGTGACGTCACTCGTTGCTAAAAATGTAGCAAGGATCACTCCTTGCTACACTTTTTATCACACGAGTTTTCAACGCACTGTATCGTCTTCATTTTTTGTTTATATGAAAAAAGAAAAAATACGTGTCTATTTTTTTTTTTGGAAATCTGACTGAACCTACTGAACATAAAAAAACAAGACGTTATAGGTATATAAAACAAAAAGTAACAATAATCAGAAAGTGCCCTCCGAGGCCAAATACTCTTATCACAGCATAATGCTTCGAAATTTAAGAGCAAGTGTCACAGCGCTGGTATTCCCATAAGGCCTGGTGTAATGTCATAAGGCCTGGTATAATGTCATAAGGCCTGGTGTAATGTCATAAGGCCTGGTGTAATATCATAAGGCCTGGTGTAATGTCATAAGGCCTGGTGTAATATCATAAGGCCTGGTGTAATGTCATAAGGCCTGGTGTAATGTCACGGGCAATCAAAGTAACATAACATACACATACGTTTTTAAAAAAATTATAAACTAGTGCTGACTACAATCCCGTATTATAAACTAGTGCTTGACTACAATCCCGTATTATGGTTAGCAGTGTTGCAATCGTTGATCTAAAGCACGCTATTTTATTAAGCCACTAGGTGATTCAACGTTAAACCCAACAACACGACCAACTATGCTGCGCCAGAGGGAGATTGAACTGGGGACCCTACACGACCAAACTCGCGACACAACAAAATTTGGCGCATCGTACCCGGCACACATCGCATCACAACTGCTCAGACAAGTCTTTTGGCTTTACCAGACATCCGCGACTTTGCCTGGTGGGTGGTAACTTCTGCCGGCAGCTGATATTATGGCCTACCACCGAAAAAAAATAAAATATTATAAAATACAATAAATACACAGTTAAGAATGCTGTTGAAATAATAAAATGAAAGTCATTGCTATCAATGATGTGTAATTACCGCTTTGAAATCGTAGAGCATTATAGCTAATGCCCTACGATTTCAACTGAAATGAATACATATGAAGTGAACTACATAAAAGTAGCCTGTAGTTCACTAAAGAAATTCCTTTTGAACCGGTAGCCATTTCTAAACCAATTCACAGTACTTTAACATATTTCCAAAGGATATTACTAATGCTCACACCGGAGATGTAGTTTCCCTAATATTAAGGTTTTGGATGTCATAAAAGGACAATTGCTGTGTCCCGATCGTGCAAAGTGTTAGAATTTCGGCAAAGGTTTCGGGTGTTCATGTTCGATGGGGTACCTTGTCCTTTATGGAGTAATTTGATGTTTAATTTTATTATGGGACGCGGGATCAGGTGGAAGTTACGATGCATATATAAGCAGCTTTAGTTGTAACAAAGATATGGGTATCTTTGTCACAAGCTTTAAGCTTGGTAGCTTAAAGCTACCTATTTAATAATAGACAAAATAAGCAATATTGCTATTAATTTTTATTAAAGATGACGCAAGACTCTTAACCTTTGTCTGGTTTAATCTAATCAATTTACGTGAATATCATGTTGACGAATTTTTATACCCAGAATCCTAATCTTCCCATTCCTTTTATACAGAATGAGTTTTTAAGAACCGTCCAAATTTCGATATACCTACTTATCTTTGGCGAAAATCATTGAATAGGTGTTTTTTTTCTTTTAGCATCACTCAATACAAAAATATTGAGATATCACATCACGAAGTTATCAAAATTTGATAAAAAAAATATATATATATAAAAAGTTGATGTTTGTTGACATCGCGCCGTGCCATCGGCCAGCCCGCCTCACGCTCCGGTAAAGTTCATTGAACACAATCGTTTTAAATCAGTGACCACGCAGAGCGGATAATTATTTCGAGAAAATGATTTAATATGAAAATTTTACGTATCGATTTTTTTTTTCAAAAATGGAATTTGTGAATAATGCCTAATGCCTAGAAAAAATTTGGATGGTGACTAAAATATCTTACTGTATATATCATTGTTTAATGCCAATACAGGTAGTCCTCGTAGTTACGGCATCTTAGGTTCTAGAAATATGCGACGAAAATCGAAATGACGTATGTACGTCGAGACTATTTTTTTCATAGGTTTACATGTAAAACTTAAGGATTCCACACTGAATCAAAATTATAAAACTAAACTTCATTTATAACAAGGGATATACGTTTAATTGAGAGAGAGAGATGGTAGCGCGTACGAGTGCTGCACTACAGGCAGTCTCCGAATGGGGCAAAGCCAATCTTGTAGCATTCAATGCCGCCAAAACACAGGCGTGTCTTTTCACCGCCAAAAGGAGCCCGTTCACCTTGCTCCTACTTTTCAGAATGTATCCTTGGAGTGCACCAACCGCCTTCAGCTTTTGGGAGTAGAGATTTCCTCGAACCTTAACTTTGGGCGGTTCATTGAGTCCAAGGCCAGGGTGGCTGCTAGAAAACTTGGCGTTATCGCAAAGGTCCGGCGGTACTTCACACCGGGGCAGCTTCTAATGTTGTACAAAGCACAGGTCCGCTCGTGTGTGGAGTACTGCAGCCACATTTGGGCTGGTGCTGCGAAATGTCACCTGGATACTTTGGATTCAGTGGAGAGGCGTGCGAAGAGGCTGATTGGCGACCCAGACTTAACTCGAAACGGTCTCCAAAGCCTGGAGCACAGGCGTAGAGTAGCCAGCCTTTCGGTCTTCTATAGGTTGCATTCTGGTGAGTGTGCAAGGGAATTGCATGATTTAATTCCCCCATCACCGTTCCACCATCGGACGACCCGTCGTACGGCGAGTTTCCACCCTTACGTTGTTGATACCACTGCGACCCGGACGAAGCGTTTCGCTTCCTCTTTTATACCGCGTACATCGAGGGACTGAAACAATTTGCCAGCGACGGTGTTTCCGTCACATTACAATTTGAGTGTCTTCAAGGCTAGAGTGAATAGGCTCTTAATAAACTAGCGCGCTTTACCATCAATGATCGCATCACTGCTTACCATCAGGCGGGATTGCGGTCAAGCGCTTGTTTATAACAATTACTTATCAAAAATAATTGCTTAGTGGGCTGCCCCACGGACATTGACTTGGCGCCGAATGAATGCTCTAATGCCGGAAATCGAAAAAACAGACTGAAAAGCGAAAATAGGTGTGAAGAAAAATACCAGTTTAATGAATAACGATCGCTACAGATGCAGGAAGTGCAGAAGCGATCGTCGTGGAGATTCTTGGGTGAGGCCCATGTCCAGCAGTGGATGTATTTCGGCTGAAATGATGATGATAATCATGATCACTACAAGAGTAGACTGATTATATTATGTCAAACCTAGGTACTTCACAGACTCGGACTGCGCTCGCAATAGGGTGTTTCAAACTACGTCATGCTTCAAAATAATGAATGACATTTTATTTGTTTAAATTGTTCAAAAATTGTTTGTTTTTTCTTACATGAATATTTAGTAACCATTGGATCGATGAAATGGACTGTCGATGGATTAAAAATCATATTGCTAATCCATTGGTCCATATGCTCGAAAAACGCAAAGAATGTTGCTAAACTGTCAAAATTAAAGTCATTGCTACTGATAATATGTTATGCAGTAACCCTGCAGGACACAAACAAAATACTAAGTATATTAACAATATCTATAAAACAATAACTAAAAATTTTCTCGGTGGTAGGCAACAACATCAGCCGCCGGCATAAGTTACCACCCACCAGACAAAGTCTTGCCGCCAAGCGATTCGTCGTGTTCCGGCATGATGTCTGGTGAAGCCGTACGGAGAACGGGTCTGAGCAGTTGTGTTGCGATGTGTGCCGGGTATGATGTGCCTTATGTTGTTGTGTCGGGAGTTTGGTCGTGAAGGCTCTCCAGATCATCCTCTGGCGCAGCATCGTTGGTCGTGTTGTTGGGTTAAACATTGCATCACCTCGCTCAACTGCCGTCTTCCTTCCTATTCACTCAGTTTTTTTGAGTGAATAGGCTTAATAAGCTAGTGTGCTTTACCATCAACGATTGCATCACTGCTTACCATCAGGCGGATTGCAGTCAAGCACTAGTTTATAACTATTAAAAAAAAAAATTACAATAAATCCACAAATACAAGTCTCAGTAAGTGTTGAGCTGAACAATTTACAACAGTCCGGCTTTTAGCTGATACTGCAGTTTTACGGTGTTGTTGCAGATTCCTACAATGTTACATGGAGGAATTTCAACAGTTATAGCCGTGTATATTGTTTTCGTTTATTGGAATAATCGTTGAAACTTTTAGGATGAATATTTTAGATGAAAAACAAAAAAATATTAAATCTTGGTCCTATTACATATTTTTTTAACATTAAAGTTTTGACCGCGACCCCGCCTGATGGTAAGCAGTGATGCAATCTTAGTTGGTAAAGCGCACTAGTTTATTAAGAGCCTGTCCTTTCTTTTCTCTCTCACAAGTTTATTTATTACTAGCGGCCGCCAGCGACTTCGTTCGCGTGGAGTTAGTTTTGCTCTGTTCCTATTAGTCGTAGCGTGATGTTATACAGCCTAAAGCCTTCCTGGATTAATGGGCTATCCAACGGAAAAATAATTTTTCAAATCGAACCAGGAGTTCCTGAGATTAACGCGTTCAAACAAGCAAACAAACTCTTCAGCTTTATATATTAGTATAGATAATTTTTTTTTTTTTGTTAGGATGGGAAATCATCAAATGACTTCTTCCGCTCTGGGCGGAGCGGAAGGGCGTGTCAGACTTTTACTGACTAAAACCCACCCGTGTTTCTTCACTTGCCTGTGGGACAGCCAGGGCCACGGTTTCTTGTTTAACCAACCCGCAACCCTGACCCAGGAGGCATCGGTCTTCGTGGACCCCGTCACGATGTGCTGACATCTCTTTGAGGCGCGCGTGAAACGCGACGCGCCGTCGACTCGGGCCTGGTCCTTACCGGGCGGCGAGCTGCCCATTGCTCACCGCCCGCAGGCCCGCGCCTACGGTGGCTGGGAGTTTGGTGTCATCTCCCGACCAGGGCGTCTCCTGCGGCGGCTAGTGGCGTGAGGGCGCTGGGATTCCCGTTGCCTCACGCGCTCCGCCTCCTCCTTTGCCAGCATTACTGCTTCGCAGAAGGAGGTGACGGCCTGCCATGCTTTCTCGCTCAGGACCATGGCCTGAACCAGGGTCGGACGCGAGAGATCACCGCCGATCGCCGCTACGAGGACACGGCGGTGCTCTACCCAAGCCGGGCAGACCTCCACCGTATGCTCCACCGTGTCCTCAGGGCGATCCACACAATGGTGATACCCTGGCGTTTCCTCCCACCTTATACGGAACAGGAACCTCCCGAAACAACCGTGTCCGGTGAGGACCTGCGCCAGGCGGAAGGTGAGGGCGCCGTGGCGCCTCTCTAGCCACTCCTCAAAGAGGGGACTTACCGCCGCTATTGTGGCGTGCCCAGCACTGGGTTGCGACAATCGCACTCTCCATGTTGCCATGAGATCCCGCCGGAGCTCTTTCCGCCGTACCGCAATATCTCGCGGCAGCGGAGTTATGCCCCGGCGTTTTGCCTCCTCTCGCCACTCCCACATGTGGGCGAGGACTTTGGCCTCCAGATCCCATGGCGCCAATCCGGCAAGAAGGCTCGCCGCCTCAGCGGAGACCGTACGGTATCCCCGTATCAGCCGAACGGCCATGACCCTCTGGGACGCGGTCAGGCACCGGGCTGGTCACTTCCTTAGCGACCGCGCCCACACCGGTGCCCCGTAAAGGGCCATGGACCGCACGGCCCCTGCATAGAGCCTCCGGCAGGAGGCGTTTGGTCCCCCTAGATTGGGGAGGAGCCGCCTTAGGGCAGCCCCGGCCCGTTCCAGTCTGGGTGCCAAACGTCGGAAGTGCTCCTCGAAGTTCCACCAGCTGTCGAGGACGAGTCCCAGGTACTTCATCGTCGACCCAACGCCGATGTGAACCCCTCCTACCGTTATGTGGGAACCCGACGGTGGCGCATTCCGAGGACCATGAAAGCACATGGCCTCGGACTTCTGCAGGGCCACCTCGAGTCCCAATTGCCGGATCCTGTTGACGATTGTCGCAACCCCGAGGGTCGCTGCGTCAGCCGCCGCCTGGTGCGACCTCCCCTGTGCCAGGACTAGCGTGTCGTCAGCGTAACAAACTACGCTGACGCCGGTAGGGAGGTCGGCGCGCAGCACCCAGTCGTACCCGATGTTCCACAGATGCGGTCCCAGGACCGATCACTGTGGAACACCGCACGACATCTCTCGCCGGTTCCACACTCCTTGGTGACCGGGGTAGATTATGGCCCTGTCCGTCAGATAGGCCTCGACCACTCGACAGAGATAGGTCGGCATCCGGTGATACCGGAATGCCTCCCTGATGCAACTCCAGGGTAAGGTGTTGAAGGCGTTGGCGATGTCTAGAGACACCGCCAAGATAACCCCACCCCGGGCCACAGCATCCCCTGTCGTAAGGGCTCGCACGCGCATGATGGCGTCCACCGTAGAGCGGTGACGGTGACCCTGCGGAAGCCAAACTGGCTCTCCGCCAAATCCGGGCCCGCTCGCCTGAGGTGCCCGACGAGGCGGTCTGCAATGACTCTTTCGAAGAGCTTGCCCACCTCGTCGAGCAACACAATGGGCCTGTAAGCGGACGGCGAGTCCGCAGGGCGCCCTGGCTTCTTTATGAGGACCAGTTTCCCCGTCTTCCAGCGAAGTGGGAACTGGCCCCTCTCCAAGCATGCGCTTAGTAGCCCCCGTAGTCGAGGCCCGAGAGCCCCTAAGGCCAGAACCCAGACTTTTCCAGGTAAGCCGTCGGGTCCTGGGGCGGTATTTTTGGCATTCAGCCGACGTACCGCCGCTCTCAGCTCTACCTCGGTCACCTCTGGAGCATCGTCGTCGTCGATGGTGTGGTCCGCATCAGGCACCGCAGGAGGCGGAGCCATGGGTGGAGGAATATGTTCCTCTCTCGAGGGAAACAGAGCGCTCACCACGTCCTCCACGAGCTGAGGCCGGAGACTCTGCGTCAGCGGGGGAGCCCATGGGCGGAGTTTATCTCGCACCATTTTATAGGGGCATCCCCACGGGTCTCTGTTCAGAGTCCCCAGCAACTCCTCACGGGCCAGCCCTTTGGCCCGCTGGATCTCCACTCGGAGGGCGGTCTTCGCCGCTCTGTATCCCTCGTAAAGCTCCGCCTGTATGGCCTCCGTGTTCGGCGGACGAATACGGAGCCTGCGATGCCTGGTGTACCGGTGTCGCGCAGCCACGCACGCCTTGCGCAAAGAGGTAAGTTCCGGCGACCACCAGTACACCTGACGCCGGGCGCGCCCGGGCTTGACTCGGGGCATTGCCATGTCGCATATCTCGGACATGGCCTCCCGGAACCACTCCGCCTCGTCGTTTGAGTCAGCAGGCCTGTCCGGTGGTAACACCCAGGCCTGCACGATCGAAGCTTCCAGGAAGGAGCTCCCGGTCAAGCTGCTTCAGCGCCCACCGCGGACCACCCGGGGCCGGTCGGACCGGCGCGCTGGAGGTCTGGGCGGAGACGTCAAACCGGATATACCGGTGATCTGAGTAGGTCTCCACCTCCTCCATGACGCGCCAGTCAAGGACATGTGGCGACAGAGCGGGGCTGGCGAACGATATGTCCACCACTGAGTCACCCCGCACCCGCACACATGTTGGGACCGAACCCCGGTTTAGGACGACCAGGCCGGTCTCCAGAGCCCAGTCCTCCACCATCCTGCCCCGTGTGTCTGTAAGCCGGGAACCCCAAGCCAAATTTTTGGCATTGAAGTCCCCAAGGTCGAGCACGGGGAGGGATCGGAACCCTACGACGACGACTCTCAACTCCGCAAGGGAGTTGTGGAACTCGGCAAGAGTTCGGCTCGGGGAGAAGTATACCCCCACTACGACTATCTCCCCGAACAGCAAGGTTCGGGGAGATAGTCGTAGTGGAAGAGAGGACGGGCTACGCAACCCCGTCCTCTCTTGATGGCCTCGAGGGACGGGGTGCCAGCGGCGGCCGACGAAATTAGGGCCACTGAGCCGTTGAGGTCCTCCACCCAGTCATCCCTGGGTGGGACAAAGTACGGCTCAGAGACCACGGCAATGTTAATCGACCACTGCGCCATGCTCTGGAGCAAAAGGTCCTGAGCGGAGGCGCAGTGGTTGATGTTCGCCTGGAGGAGGCGTAATGGGGCCATTTATTGGTACTCCATAACAGCCTCCTCCCGAGTCCCTTGTGAGGGCTCAGCCGCGGTGACTGCGGCGGCAGCGGTGACAGCAACGGCGTTGCTGGAAGCGGCAGCGGCAGAGGCTGCGGCTACGGCGACGACGGCGGTGGTGGCGGAGGGCCTACTCCGGCCCTTGGCTTTGCCTCTGGTGGATGGGGCGCAGGCCCTACTCCCAGCCCGGTGCTCGGACGGCTTACCAGCTGCCGCACAAACTGTGCAGTGCGGAGCGGCTTCACACGAGCCGGCCTTGTGACCGGGCTGACCGCAGCGGAAGCAGAGACCGCTGCGGTCCACCTCCGAGGTGCATTTCACTCCCACGTGGTGGCCCACATGGCAGCGGTAGCACCTCAGAGGTCTGGGTTCTAGCAGTTTTACCTGCGCTGAAACCCAGCCCACCAGAAGTCTTCGGCCCTCGCCAACAATTTTCTCGGCCGCCGACACGGGGCAGCTCACCGTAGCGGTTTGCAACCCCGTGCGGTCAGGTCGGAGGGTGCCCACCCTAATCTGGTCCGCAGAACACCCCCCAGTCCTGACGATGGCAGCCAACACCTTCTCCTTCGTCGCCGTATCGTCCAGACCCAAGATACGCAAGTCAGCGCATTTGGTGGGCCTGGACACTTTGGCCTCGACCGCATCTAAGGACGCTCTTAACTTTTCAGCCAGAGCGTCGGCAGTCGGACCACTAGCCTCACCACGAACCTCGATCATGCGGGCTCCGGTCGCGGTGATCCTCATTTTTAGGCCCGAGGTGACTCCGATCTCCTGGAGGTTCACCGCTTCCATGGCCTTATTGAGCACGTCGCGGTAGGACGTGCCTTTCTTTTCCGCTTCCGGCTGTAGTGTTATCACTACAGCTGCGGATTTCGGGGCACGAAGCCTAGCCGCGACTCTACGCTCCTTCCGCCGCTGCTGCTTTCTGGCCGCCCTTGCAGCCTTAGCCGCCTTTTCCTTCTCCCCTGCTACGTGCCAGGCGGCATCGGCTGCAGGGTTTGTAGGAGGTGGTGGAGGTTGCCTTTTTGCCGCAGGGACTGTGGCCTTCGCAGCTGGAGCCTGTGCGGATGCACTCTTGGCCTTCGCCTTCCCTGCAGCTGTCGCAGTAGCGGCCGCAACAGCAGCGTAAGTTGCCGCTTTCCTTTGGCCTGAGGCTGGCCGGCTCGCCGCGAGTGGAGGGCGCAGAACAACGGCCTCCAGAGCCGAAAACCGACTCCGAAAGGCGGCCAGTTCCTTAAGGACCAGGACCAGGCCCGGATCCTCGACCGGCGCGCGCTCACTCCGCCCTTGTGGCGCCCCTTCCTGTGGCACTTCCCGGCGGCTGCCAGCTCGCAGCACGGCCAGATCCGCTCGGAGCTCCTCGTTCTCCTTTCGGAGGAGCTCCATGGTGGCTGTCAAGTGGGCGATCTCCGCCCGCAATTCTGCCACTCCGTCCGCTGGGGGTGCCACGTGGATGGCCTTCGCTGCCGCAATGATGGAAGCCGTGGCTGCGGATATGGCTTTGTCTTTAGAGGACTGAAGCCTCTTCAAAGCCACACCCTTGACCGCGGCAGCCACGACTTCTTCAAATTTTGCCGCTGGCTCCGAGTTGGGGCCAACGGCATCCGGCTCACCTCCCGACTGCTCAGAGCCTTCCCGTGCCAGCTCGACTGAGCTGGTTCGGCTCGGCTTCTGTTGGGCCTCGCGCCGACTAATTTTTTTGCGGGCCTTGCCAGTCCCGCCATCCGAAGATGACCATTGGCCATCACCCGGTTTGGATCGCTTCCTTAGGAAGATCTTCTTTCCGGAAGCCCCATCCTCCACGCGCTCCGGCCTCTTAAACGAGCCCGTCACGCCACATGCAGCGTCAGACTCCGACGCCACATCACTCTCCTCCTTCCTCATTGTGTTGTTTTTTTTGGTGTTGTTATTTTTCTCCATCTAAATCCCACGAGTATTAGCGATTTTGCGTCCATCTGGGCAGAGCGTCGTACCAACAGATAAGCCTATATACTGCAGGGGTCGGCAGGTACCTACAGTGGGGAGCGCTAACGACTGGACATCCTCCAGCCATTCATCCTCTCGCCGCGCCCCCAAAACTTAGGATTAGATTGCACTTTCGACGGTTATTAGTCCGTCAGGTCCGCAATAACCTAAAACGGGATATGCCGCCCGTGGTTCGGCCGTTTTATAGAGGTGTCCCCTCGTGGCCCGGACAAACGCCCCGACAGCCCCCGGTCCCCTAAGGGATTACGGTATACCCCAGCATGCATCCATTTCGACTCTGCTTAACAGAGTGGAAGCAGATGCATGCGAACCCCTATAGGCCAGGTTCCCATCAACGACCATCATAGATGATCGGTGATTGAAACCATGGCCCTTCCCCGTGTGAAGATTAGCCGCCAGGCCCAAGAGTCCACCAGAACGCGGTGGGCAGTTGGGGCTGGCGTTGCCCAGGGTGCGCCACGTGGAGGCTCTTCGACTGCACCCCATAAATTAGGTACTAGCGACCACTAGCGACTTCGTTCGCGTGGAGTTAGTTATGCTCCGCTCATATTGGTCACAGCGTGATGATATATAAAGCCTAATGAAGCCTTCCTGGATTAATGGGCTATCCAACGCAAAACGAGTTTTTCAAATCGGACCAGCAGTTCCTGAAATTAGCGCGTTTTGCAAACAAACAAACTCTTCAGCTTTATATATTAGTATAGATTGGTTAATATTTATATGCTTTAAAAAGTTTAAAAATAATGTTATATACAAGTCTATAGCAGGAATTAGGGCCATCAAAAAATTCATTCGCATCGCTGTCTTGCTGTTCTGTTGTGCTTTAGTCAGGCGGGAAGACTACACTATGTAAGCGGTATAAAAGACAAGACGAAATGCTTAAAATATTCTCAGTCACTACTCTCAGTGAGGTATTTTATGTCGAAGCCAATCTCTCAATATATCATAAATATAATTATATCAATCCCATTACTGAGCCATAATCTCAGCCCCTCTCTGTGAGAGCGTATGGGACATATTACCACGAAGGCCTAGTGTGGGTTCATAAATTTTATTTATTACCCGACTACGGCAAAGCAAAAGGAGGGTTATGATTTTGACAGGCTATGTATGTATGTATGTATGTATGTATGTATGTATGTATGTATGTATGTATGTTTGTATGTATGTTCATCTGTTCCCTCGTAACTTCTAAACTACTTATTCGAATTCGATAAATGACATATCATTAGAAGCGTCTTAATTGTCCGCTGGTTATATGCTATATGGAGTTTCACAAAATCTAATGTGGCGCCCTCTAGCGGACAAAATATACAGAGTAAAAAAATAAAGTTAAGATAAATATACCGTGTTTGGTATCATTTGAAAGGGCTTTACTTGAACATTTTGAATATATATATATTACTAGCATTTGCTTGTGACTTTACCTGTATTCATGGGCTGCACATCTTTTCGTTCATAGATAGCTTCTTTACTACTTATCAGAATAAGACCACTGCAGAACCATTAGAAGGGCCTTGATATTCTGTTGGTTATGAGCTATAAAGCTTGTCACCAAATTTAGTATTACGCCCTCTAGCGGACAAAAAGTTCTATGTTAATATAAAATTAAAATAAATATACCGTATTTGGTATCATCTGAAAGAGCTTCACGAGTACTTTATGTTTGTACATAATCCCTAGTAATGCTTCGTAGAAATTTGAATGTAAACCAGGGTTTGGTAAACGGAGCGATGGTAGTGGTGAAGGCATTCGAATGGCCTGCTCTTCGGCGCGATCAGTTGGAACAGGAGAACAGCCAAGCGCTGTTCTCATACAATTTGACGACGCATCCATAAAAGTAAATATTAACGGACTTAACAAAATCGAGCCTTGCCTCACTGAATTTGACGGCTTGAGGGGTTCTGGGCAAATTCAGCGTAAAATGCTCCCGCTGATTCTTTCTTGGGGTTGTACTGTACATAAATTACAAGGTTGTACTCTAGATAAAAAAGTTACAGATCTAGGAAAGTCATTGTTTGCTAAAGGACAGGCCTATGTCGCTCTCAGTAGAGTTAAAACCATAGAGGGATTATTTATAAGTGCCTTGGATCATAATAAATTACTGAAAAATCCACATGACAGTCGATCGTTAGCAGAATTAGATAGATTAAGAAATCTTCCCAGGTCCTCTTAATATATGTTTTTTTTTAATATTTATAAACTAGCGCTTGACTGCAATCCCGCCTGATGGTAAGCAGTGACGCAATCGTTGATGGTAAAGCGCACTAGTTTATTAAGCCTATTCACTTAAAAAAACTTAGGAATAGCAAGGATGACGGCAGTTGAGCCAGGTGATGCAATGTTAAACCCAAGACCAACACGACCAACGATGCTGCGCCAGAGGGAGATTGATCTGGAGACTCTCCACGACCAAACTCCCGACACAACAACATTTGGCGCATCGTACTCGCCACACAATGCAACACAACTGCTCAGACGCGTCCTCCCTACGGCTTCACCAGACATCATGCTGGAACACGACGAATCGCTTAGCGGCAAGACTTTGTCTGGTGGGTGGTAACTTCTGCCGGCAGCCGATGTTATGGCCTACCACCGTTAGAAAACCATCCAATCTATTTATACTAACGACCTCATCCACTAATTCATGACCCATTCGGTGCCATCGACGCAAATGTGCGTCGCTACTACGAAAAACCGGGAGCTTCATACGAGGAAACCGTTGCTATACGCGCTACGATCCAAACGCTACGAAATAGTAAAATAGGACATCTCTACATATTACTATACGCCGATACATAAGTCAAATGAGATGTCGTATATTAACTACCTAGTTTTTAGTTCGTCAATTTAACTTTTGTTAATATTATCCGCCACAAATACACTTTAACACCAAAATAGTACAAATAATAAAAAGTAAAAAAACTAAAACCCAACTACGACAAAAAACGACGCTGAAAAAGTATAAAACAAGATTTTCAGAATACTGTAGACTCTAAAGATGCAAATTGTAATGTCTTAGAAGTATTATTCAATGTTAAATGTTTAGAAAGGCGTAGTCACACGTTACCTATATACCTACCGTAGCACTTTGATAACGTGTGACTGCGGTTTTCCAAACATGAAAATTTATCTCTACATAGTGAATATTGCATACTTCAGAATAGTCATTATGTCAATTTACAACGAAGGCATCTTGGTAGAGTCTACTGTGTCCATTTACTACAACTATATTAGCAACTTTGTTCAGTTCAGTATTCTGAAAATCTTGTTTTATACTTTTTCAGCGTCGTTTTTTGTCGTAGTTGGGTTTTAGTTTTTTTACTTTTTATTATTTATTTAATCATGTGTCCGATTTTTTGGTTCCAGGACATGCCGGTGTCTTCACAATATCTTCTTTTACCATTTTTGGGGGTAGTGGTGATGACATGTATTATAAAAAAGTAAAACAGTCTAGGTTCGTACCCACGACTCTTCCCCCTCCTCCCGTTGGGTCTGGAAGTCCCAATGGAAGAAGATTTTTCTAGTATTCCTCCATTTCTATCTGTTCTTGGCGCCATGTAGCGCGGCAGTAAGGTATCTAGTGTGCAGCGAATCTGATCAGTTCATCTTGTTAGGCTCCTCTAGATCTTCTTCTTCTCCAGTCTATAGTATAGAGGTCTCCTGCAGACAAAGTACTCCCCAAGGCTTTCTATGATGACCAGTCTTATGCTGCCCGCATCCATCGGCTTCCCGCGACCTTCACAAAGTCATCGGTCCACCTTGTTGGGGCCTCCCTCTGCTGTGTCTTCCAGTACATGCCCACAAACGTTAATAATAATAAATAAATCTTCTAAAATACAATCCTTTTCAACCTTTCTGTCCAAAAATAACATCGATTTATCAGAAATTGCTTACTGAACAAATAGTGGTACTACATTCTAATGTAAAATCAAATACAACATCCACAAAGCTCCATACATCTGAACCAAATTAAAGAGCATTCAGAATTTAACAATCGTAAAAATATCTCGATTTATTCTCACTTTATTTCATCATTTGACAGATAGTGTTGGGTACATTGTGCAAATCCACCCTTATCATTTTCACTTACTCCTACACTATCCTTTTCGATATTCAGCCTTAAGTTTTCGATATTAAGGTACTGAGGATTCAATTCTGCAGTTACAAGACTGCAATATAAAGTTTGCATAGTCATAGTTGGTATTCCAACCACGTACGGTTGGCATAGCCCCTGAATAGATATCTACTAAAATGATACGGCCCTCTCGATACCAATAAAGCCTGATTTATATAAAATACTTGCAAATCCAGTTGGAATTTTCGAAAATTTTCCATTCTATCTACTATGACGATAGGTTTAGCCTTCCATCTTGTTTGTGACGAAGGAATATATTCAAGATAGAGAGATTTTGGATGAGCGATAGCAGAGCGCTCCGAATCAGTGGCGAACAAAACTTATTTAACTTTTACGTCTGTTTTTCTCGTGAAACTGAAATCGAGTAGAAACAGAATTTATCGGAACTGTTTTAATATACAGTACAGTAACTACTTACTGTATTGGAAAAGCCAATTATTTTTAAAAGAAAATCCGTGGTGTTTCTTGTCGGCTTCTATCCTTTTCTAAATTAATTATAAAGAAAAAGATGCACTTAGCATAAAATTTGTTTAGTTGATGAACAAGAGAATCTATGTCATAACTTGTTTAGTTGATGAACAAGAGAATCTATGTCATAATTTGTTTAGTTGATGAACAAGAGAATCTATGTCATAATTTGTTTAGTTGATGAACAAGAGAATCTATGTCATAATTTGTTTAGTTGATGAACAAGAGAATCTATGTCATAATTTGTTTAGTTGATGAACAAGAGAATCTATGTCATAATTTGTTTAGTTGATGAACAAGAGAATCTATGTCATAATCCAAGGTCGAGTCCTCCTGTGAGCGTGGCGGGCGTTCATGAGCCGGCGGACATAGCCAATGCATTCCGGCGTCATTTCCAGGTTGAGTCACCTCTTACTAGGCCTGTACAGGTGGTTGATGCTGGGACCTACTCTGGGGACGTTTCTATTGTTTTTACGGCAAAAGAAATTTCAGAAATTATAAAGAAAATGGAGAGGGGTAAATCCCCGGGCCATGACGGCCTTAGCATCGAGCACCTGAGGTATGCGGGAGGTCACTTGTCTCGTGTACTCGCTTTGTTTTTTAACATGTGTGTTACTCACGGATACTTACCCGCTGATCTCATGTATACCATCGTTGTGCCTATTGTGAAAAATAGAACGGGGGATATTTCTGATATTTCAAACTACAGGCCCATTTCCCTGGCCTCTGTCATAGCAAAAGTTTTGGACAGTCTGTTTGACAAGCAATTGGATAAACACCTTGAACTACATGATGCCCAGTTTGGTTTTAGGCCTGGACTGTCTACCGAGAATGCAATCATGTGCCTCAAGCAGACTGTTCAATACTACACAGACAGGAAGACTCCCATTTTTGCCGCTTTTCTGGACCTTACAAGGGCGTTCGATCTCGTATGTTACGATGTTCTGTGGCGTAAGCTGGAATGTGAGACTACCTTACCACCTGAAATAGTGTCGATATTTAGGTACTGGTATACCAGTCAACGCAACAGCGTAAAGTGGGTAGGCTCGTACTCGGACGTGTATCGGCTGTCGTGCGGGGTGAGGCAGGGGGGGCTCAGCTCACCCAGGCTCTTCAACCTGTATCTAAACCAGCTGATCCTTGAACTCAGCAGCACCAGAGTCGGATGTCATATTGACGGTATATGCATAAATAATATTAGTTATGCTGACGATATGGTGCTGCTGAGCCCATCTATCGATGCTCTGAGGCGACTGATCGCTATATGCGAACAATATGCGGTGACTCATGGGCTCAGATATAACGTCGTAAAGAGTGAATTATTGGTTTTTAAAGCAGATGGCATGACATATTCGCGTATTCCTCGTGTCACACTGTGTGGTGAACCCCTGCGAAGGGTGGACAAATTTAAGTATCTGGGCCACTGGGTCACCGAAGATCTAAAAGACAATTGTGACATTGAAAGGGAACGTAGGTCGCTGGCTGTCCGTTGTAACATGTTGGCCCGCAGGTTCGCGCGATGTACGAAGGCAGTTAAAGTTATGCTTTTTAAAGCTTACTGTCAATCATTCTACACGTGCAGCCTGTGGGTTAGCTTCACTCAGCGGGCATACAGCGACCTTCGTGTTCAATATAATAATGCACTGAGGGTACTGTTGGGGCTGCCGTGGCGTTGTAGTGCATCAGGGATGTTTGCGGATAATAATATTAATGGTTTTACTGCCATTATTAGGAATAGATGCGCATCCCTGATGACGCGTGTTCGCCGCAGTAACAACACTATTCTCAGTGTGTTCGCGGATCGGTGGGATTCTCCCATGTGGCAAAGGTGGATGCAGCTCCACGCTAAGTTTTAAGTTAATTTTATGTATGTATATCTGTGTCTGTAACCTACTAACACTAGAAGTTAAGTAAGATTGTTACTAACCTTATGGACTCCGGTCTGAAATAAAAGTATTCTATTCTATTCTATTCTATAATTTGTTTAGTTGATGAACAAGAGAATCTATGTCATAATTTGTTTAGTTGATGAACAAGAGAATCTATGTCATAATTTGTTTAGTTGATGAACAAGAGAATCTATGTCATAATTTGTTTAGTTGATGAACAAGAGAATCTATGTCATAAATTTGCCACGAACCTCTTCTAAATTAGTGATCTCGCTTATGATCCTAAGTTCAAGTCGCGGTGAGCCACAACCCCGTATTTTGGGTTCAAAAGCCAAATATCAACTGCCTTTGTGACAAATTTGTGACTGATATTAATATTAGTATTAAATGTACCTACGATCTGCTCCGACTTTCGGTATCTCGGTTCACTCGTGCAAAGCGATGGCGAAATAGATCGGACGGTAAAGCACAGAATTAACACTGGGTGGATGAAATGGCGGCAGGTCACGGGAACAATCTGCGACTCCCGCATTCCCCTTAAACTTAAGGGGAAAATATATAAAACCATGATCCGACCTGCTGTCTTGTATGGATCAGAATGTTGGGCTACGAAAGGGATGAATGAAAGGCAATTGCATGCAGCCGAGATGAGAATGCTAAGAGGGATGTGTGGCGTTACACGAATGGATAGAATAAGAAATGAGTACATAAGAGGAAGTCTGAAAGTGGCACCGGTAGCTGAAAAGTTGTGTGGAAATCGGTTGTCATGGTACGGGCATGTGTTACGGAGAACTGAGAAGAATGTCGTGAGGAGAGTCTTAATTATGAATGTTGATGGCTATAAGAGTAGGGGAAGACCAAAGAAACGATGGATGGAATGTGTGAAGGATGATATGGCTAAGAAGGGAGTGACTGCCGAGATGGCTTCTGATAGGGATGCATGGAAGAAAAAGACATGTTGCGCCGACCCCAAATAAATTGGGATAAGGGCAGGAGAATGATGATGAAATGTACCTACGATAGATTATAAGGTACAACGATCTACGTGTGTGCTTGAGGAAAATGTTGTTTCGACGATGTCAATTTTATGCTAACTAATTTCTCATAATATTAGGGTTATAATGATTTATATATTTTGTTGTGGGAACGTAACAAATGACCTCTCCCGTTCTGGGCGGAGCGGAAGAGCGTGCCAGACTCTTACTGACTAAAATCTACCCGTGTTTCTTAACTTGCCTGTGCGCCAAGGCCACGGTTTCTTTTTTATCCAACCCTCATCCCTGACCTAGGGGGCATCGGTCTACGTGGACACCATCACGATGTGCTGACATCTCTTTGAATCGCACGTGAAACACAATACGGTGGCCGAGAGTTCGGTGTTCTATGGTTGGCCAGAGGCGTGAGGGCGCTGTGATGCCCGCTGCCTCACGCGCTCCGCCTCCTCCTTTCCCAGCATCACTGGTTCGCAGATGGAGGTGACGGCCTGCCATGCACTCTCGCTCCGGACCATGGCCTAGACCAGAGCCGCCGCCGCCACGAGGACACGGCGGTGCTCTACACAAGCTCGGCATCCTGGGTATCCTCATATATATGTATAATAATATTTCAATGATGTGGTACATGGCTTTTCACCGTATCAAATAGAGTTCAAGGTTCTCTCCTCGCGTGTTATGGATTAACAAGAAAAATATATACAACGTGTAACATAAAGGGTATATACATAACAAAGGCATGGCATCTTTACATGATATCAAGCGATATTGGAAGGGTTTTTAAATCCTATCTCTTTAGTTAGGAAGTTATGAGGAAAAACACCGCCTGTGATAGGTTACTATCATACTAGTCGCACAGTGATATTGAAGACATTTATCGGATTTTGGCAAGTAACGTGACGGGTAACGAGTAGTTATTAACGTATGTAGTGTGCGGCCACGTTTGTTATGATTTGATTTTAAGAAACACACGAAACCATAATTTGGTACCAATTTTTTGAGTATTTTATTTTGAGTTGAAACCCTTCCGATATCGTTTGATATCATCTAAAGATGCCATGCCCTTAGTATGTATATACCCTTTTTGTTACACGTTGTACATCAAAAGGAATAAGTAACAATTCATACTTATCCAACAATTAAACGAACCGTCAACGAAACGTCAGAACCGGGCTCGGTGGTCGTCCTCTGTGGAGAAAAGCAGGCAAGAAACTCCAAAATTATTAATTGGTTTTCAACAAGGAACCCTTAAAGTTTCGTCATATCCTTACGGACCTGCCTGTATTTCAGTCTGCAGTTTAGCTCAAGACTTTTCGTATTAAAAAGTACTTTTGACCTTTTGAATTTTTTTCAATTGCAACACTAAAGTGGCAGTGGGCCGGGCACATTTCCCATAGGACCGATGCCCGGCGACCACGCATCGGATGACGTAGCGTGGGTAGTCCCAACAAGGTGGACCGAAGACCTGGTGAAGGACGCGGTTTACCGCTGGATGCGGGAGGCGCAGGACCGCTTGTCGTGGGGATCCTTGGAGGAGGCCTATGTCCAGCAGTGGATGTCTTTCGGCTGAAATGAAGATGATGATGACAAGAATGGCAGGAACGACGATATATGTAATTTGACGATACGAAACCAAAAAAATAAATATTTCAAATAAAATTACAATATTAGGGCCTCGATTAAGACTAATAACTAAGATACGTAATATACGTATATTACTTTCCCCAACCCCTTTGAAATAACGCGTTTGATCAATACGAGGTTGACTTCATTAATTTAATGCCACCATTTTCTTAGTCTCCAATATTATGTTCAGGCATCCGTACAAATCCGAGCTTGCACGACAACCGAGTTCCGTTCTAAACTCTCTGTTATACTGAAGCAAACTTAGAACAATGAAATCAGGAGTACGACTTAGTTGAACGGAAAGAGCTTATCGGGAATATTAAAATAGTTTTACACATTAAATTAATACGCACAGAAATCATTTCTTTGATATATTTTTTTTTCACATGAAGTACTATACTTCTTCTTCTTCTTTTTCAGTCTATAGAGGTCTACTGCTGGGCAAAGGCCTCCCCCAAGGCTTTCAACAATGCCGATCTTGTGCTGCCCGCATCTATCGGCTTCCCGCGACCTTCACCGGATCATCGGTCCACCTTGTTGGGGGCTTCCCTACGCTGCGTTTTCCGGTACGTGGCCGCCTTTCCAGAAACTTACTGCCCCTTCGGCCATCGGTTCTACGAGCAATGTGCCCCGCCCACTGCCACTTAATTTTAGCTACTCGAAGAGCTATGTTGGTGACTTTGGATCTTCTGCGGATCTCCTAATTTCGGATTCGATCGCAGAGAACTCTGAGCATAGCTCTTTCCATCGCCCTTTGTGTGGCTCTGAGCCTTCGTATGAGGCCCATTGTGACCGACCACGTTTTAGTTCCGTACTAAGTTCCAATGCTCTTGTTCACGAACTAAACTAAATTTAAGTTAAGTGCATCTTCTTCTTTCTGTTCCATTAAGAAAAGGACAGAAGATAAATATTACTTTAGTCCCGTCAAATTATTCCGCGCCTGATGTAAATCGACGTACATATTTTTAATCATCGTGTTTTTAAACGCGTCAAAATTATTTAAGAAGTATCTTAATTTGACAGGAAAATACTAATATTATGGTTAGCGCAGTGGTTAAGGTCTTGAGTTGTGGCGCAGCAGCGCTGCGTGTCGCGGGCACGGAACAAATAATTGTATGACCGACAAGTAGTTGTTCTGGGTCTGGATGTTTATGTGTGTAAGGTTAAGCTAAGTGGGGCTGATGCGCATGTTAGGATAGCAGAGTGTGGATAATTAAATAATATTAAAGCAAAACATTATAGGAGAAACATTATGTACATAGTTACTTATAACATTACTTACTGGACATTTTTAGAATCATCAGCAATATCAGCAATATAAATTACATAAGACCAGGCACATAAGAATAAGAATTTTGTGCCTATAATGAATATTCAGAATACTTAACTGGTAGTGTGCTCGGTCCGACGGCTCGATGAAGACTGTCTACTAAGGGACGAGTCACCGTAGTTATAGGAAATGCCACTCTCAGAGTACCATCGAGCCGTTTTTATAATTTTATAAAAGTTATTCTACCCTCGGAATCAACTAAACTTAAGCAATCCACAATACAATACTTTTATTAGAATTATGACTCGTTATAGATATAACACGCGCGTCATGCTCGTGAACGGGGGCCGTCGGTGGAGACTGGCCATCTCTTAGCTGCCAATGGGCTTAATTAATTTTCTATCTTTTCGTTATTTTTTATAATATCATACATTTTGCTCACATGATAGAAGCAACAGAAATATGTAACGAAGACATGTAATCCATAGTATGATTTTAAAAGAGGGTCCATGGAGTTTCTTCCACGTTCTTCTCCATAGAGATCTACGCTTTGGAACGTGCAATTTAGCTTCACTTTTCTTGGACTGACCGACATTGACTATTCAAAAGTACCAAGTGATGGTTAATTTGAAATAAACAATTTTGATTTTGACACCATTGCCTTCTGTCATGTAGGTATAAACCATAAAGACTCCAGGAAGCAGGCGCGACTCGTCTTCTATAAAAACTAAATAGCAAGTATTTTACCAAAACCATATAACTTCGACGTGTCGAGCTCTTTAGATCTTTGGTATCGTGGGGTACTTTCCACTACTTGTTTCGGAGTTGTGGGTAAATACCTCACAGTTGGTGACCCCGATTTTTAAAGAAGCTGATCGCGCGTGTGACTATGTCCGAGGAACAACAAGGGAAGATCCAGTCCGAATCGACTTACGACGTGCTTGCAGTATCCGTGCAGTCAAGGCTCTCCAAATAACCCTTTTGGAGAGAAATATCCCATGCCTTTTTTTATTTTTTTACCGGTGTGAAAAATCCTGAAGGATGTCCGCCGCCCTGGGGCGGGCGATGGAGTCTGTCAGACTCTTAGGCCTCTGCTTCGAATCTTGCGTGCAGCAGGGCGGTGGCGGCGACGGCGTGGTAGCGGGGCGGGCATCGAAGACCCGTTTTCGAAACTAGCAGGCAGATCGCGCTTCACTATAGCAGCGTAGTGTTGTGTTCACAGTTGTGTCGACGAGATATTTGTTTTTATTCTGAACAATGGCGGCAACATGTTTTTAATTCAAATTTATTCCTAACGCTCGATTTATTGTGAGGAAAAGAAACATAACACTGCATCGCAGACGCGCGGGCGGTCACCGCTTGACTTAGGGCCTGGGTAGACGGCGTAGTTTTCTCCGCTGCGGAGAAAAAAAGTACGCTCCGCTAATAAAAAGTCCAGCGCTGATTTACCGCGAACTCAATGCACACGGTAGGTATGCGGTCATTTGTTGCCCAGAAATGTAAAAAATGAGAGGACACAACGCGGACTAAAGTCCGCCATGAGCTTTGCTTCGCCGAGTCACACCAGCTCTATTTTATTCGGGGACTCCACCATACTTTTGTCCGGTCCGCTCTCTGCATGTCCTCGGTTATTCGGGGGACTTTTTGTACGCGGTACTTTTAATCCCTCGTTTGCGGTACGCGATACAGTTGTAAGCGATCTATTTTAGCGGACAAAAATCCCTCGTCTGCGAAGGCTATTAAAGTACACTGCTCGCTGCCTGCCCCCGCCCCGCTGCCGCGCCGCTGTTTTTGAGAACCAGTCCGTTTGATTTTACGCATAAAATCCTGCTGCTTCCGAGCCGGTGCCGACGCCGCCCGCTGCCCGCAAGATTCGAGACAGAGGCCTTACTGACTAAAAACCATCCCAGCGATTGCGGTACATCCAATACGATAAGCTGAGAGAATCTCAGACGCAAAGGTCACCCATCCACCGACCAGCCTTGACAACCGTAGCTTAACCTGACCGATCGACCCATCTGACTGTTCTTACTAACCTAGAGGCCCTCCCGCACAATATTTCAAATGTTACAGCACCAACAATAACTACTGCCAAATCCTAAGCGATTGCCAATAGCAACCAGTTGCTTTTGTCATAGCAACTGATATACCCTAGCACATCACAATGCAACACAAAGCTAAACACTCTGATCCGTCTACGGTCTTACGTTTTCTATTTTATGAACATCCCTATTGATACACTTGTAGGATTTGCGAAAAGCAATCTTCTGTGTTGACTTGTAAGGTTGCAATTCAATTCCATATGTATGTGGTTTGAAATGCGTTACAAAGCTTTTATGGTGTGGAGATGTTGTTGAGCGGAGGCGGAGCAATATTTCTTTTTTACCTTTGATGTCCCTGTGCAAAGGCCTCCTTATTCTCTTTCTACCTCTCCCTCTCTCTCTGCCCAAAGCTAAAGAGGAGCAATCTTTGTTAAGAGAGATCAGCTCAAGTGAAATATTATTTGTAAAAAATTAAAAGTAATCAATATAATCAACTTTTGAATGCATATATTATTATTTTTATTTGCAAAGCGCATACTATTCTAGAAAAGACAAGAAGTCATCATCCCAGTGTTAATCCCAGTCGCATCCGAAGCCTTTTCAGCTTTGGAGTCTGGGGTTCGCTTTACCAGTCCTGTCGTACCAGTCCAGCTGATATGGCTAAACTTCGACATTTTCCATGAAGCGACTGCCGTCTGACCTCCACAATTCGAAGGCGACATCGAAGCATTGCAGTTAGACCAATTGTAGGACTTTTGAGGGCTCCAAAAACCCGTAACGACTGCCACTAGATGTTCGTAGGGCAACCGGGACCAACGGCTTAACGTGCTTTCCGAGGCACGATCAGACCAGTACAAATATTCATATTCATGCATACAAATACTTGCACTGTGCGGGGATCGAACCCGCGCCACCTTGCGCAGCGGCCGCGTCCGCTACCGCTACGCCACGGAGGCTGTCAAAGAAAAGACAAGAAGTATCAGGACAGCTTACGAAACATCGAGTCTCCAAGGAACAACACTCACTTCAATTTATGACAAGAAAAACTTATCTATTTCTCTACAGAGAGCCTATTGCATTTGTGACAAATAACATAATTATTTCTGACTTACAAAGAAGCCTAAAGTCCAAAATATGTCCCTACAAAATTTCATCAAAATCGATCGAGCCGTTTCAGAGATTTGCCGGAACTAGCAGTCTCGCGAACAAACATGAAAAAATATATGCTTTTTTATTTCACTTACTCGAAAAGTAGTGTTGTTTTGATCTGATTATTGGGTGAAAATTACTGCATACAATAATTAATTCCCACCTAGGGGTGTTGAATAAATTTGAATGAATTTTTCCTTAGGCCGGAATGAACTTTGTAAATAAAAGTGCTGTCAGCTGTAAAGAGTTTTATTAAAAAAAAAAACTAATCAAAAAACTGCTGCGGCCATGATGTGAGTTTCTAAACAGCCAGTGTGAACTTAGCGCAAACTTCTTTGAGCGAAATAAGCCGGAACAATTATTACGCTGTGAGTTCCATATATGTATGTAATTTAAAAAGTCGACATAAATTGGCGAGATACTACCTAATCTGTTATGTATATCTGTCGAAATAAAAAGAAAATTGTCTGAATAAACAACTACTTTTATTTTCCTCATATTTGAATTGAATAATAAAAAGTAAAAACTAAAACCTAACTACGACAAAAAACGACGCTGAAAAAGTATAAAACAAGATTTTCAGTTACTGAACCGAACAAAGTTGCTAATGTAGTTGCAAGTAAATGGACACAGTAGACTCTACCAGGATGCCTTCGTTGCAAATTGACAATAATGTCATACAATACTATTCTGAAGTATGCAATATTCACTATGTAGAGATAAATTTTCATGTTTGGAAAACCCTCTACTGGCGCCCCCCCGTTACTGGCGTAACGCAGTTATGTAACGCGTAAACGTTGTAACGTCGTGGAGTTACTCCCAGCTTATGTAGTTTTCATTAGTGCATTACATATTCTATTAACCTTCACACTGCTCTACATTGCATAAAGCGATTCACAGTTACCGTGATCCGCGCTTTACTCTTATCGCTCATATTTAACATCATTCAAGCATTCTTGTAATTATGTACAAGCATAAAGTACTCGTGAAGCTCTTTCACGTCCAAACACGGTATATTTATTTTAATTTTATATTCACATAGAACTTTTTGTCCGCTAGAGGGCGCAATACTAAATTTGGTGACAAGCTTTATAGCTCATAACTAACAGAATGTCAAGGACTTTCTAATGGTTTTGCAGTGGTCTTATTCTGATAAGTAGTAAAGAAGCTATGAACGAAAAGATGTGAATTATATGCAACCAGCCCATGAATACAGGTAAAGTCACGAGCAAATGCTAGCAATATATATATATTCAAAATGTACAAGTAAAGAGCTTTCAAATGATACCAAACACGCCATATTTATCTTAACTTTATTTTTTTACTGTGTATGTTTTGCTCGCTAGAGGGCGCCACATTAGATTTTGTGAAACCCCATATAGCCTATAACTAGCGGACAATTAAGACGCTTCTAATGATATGTCATTTGTCGAATTCTGATAAGTAGTTTAGAAGTTACGAGGGAACAGATGAACATACATACATACATAACCTGCCAAAATCATAACACTTCTTTTGCTTTGCCGTAGTCGGGTAAAAATAGTGTTTAATACACCCTGTATTAAACACTCATTTTCAATTCAAAGAAAAGAAACAACAAGAAGACAAAGGAATCAATTCCTACTGGCACAATAGCCGCCCTGGGACGTCTTATATACTTTGGGAATTGATTCTTTCGACCCTAGGTTAACAATCTTCTATTTTTGGTACACTTATACCGCATATAAGAAGCAGCAGTATGTAAGAAGCTGTTATTGTGACACTAAAATATTATTTATTTGTATTATTCACAAGGCAACTACAACAGTAGATCAACTTTGTAAAAATCTCATCGCGTAAATTTTTACAAGTGACTTTATTATCGATAGCGTCAATCCCTAGTATAATTGTCAACTCACTCGCCGCTCCCTTCACCCGAGTTTTGAAGAATAGATGGTTATAATCAACAACACACAATCAGACCCACCACGGCCAAATCCCGACATAACAATAAACAACATCTAGCGCATCGTACCCAGCACACATCGCAATACAACTGTTCAAACCCGTCCTCTGTACGGCTTCACCAGACATTATGCCGCATCACGACGAATCGCTTGGTGGCCAGACTTTGTCTGGTGGGTGGTAACTTCTGCCGGCAGCCGATGTTATGGCCTACCACCGAGAAACATGTGATCTCGTAATAATTAGTTTTGACAAGTTTCGTGATCTACAAAAAAAATGGCGTCGTTATATCCTGTGGTCAATCACTGAGACTCCACTCCATATTAAAAAATGCTCAAATTGAGTAGTAGTTTTTAGAAAATCATTTCTCCTAACGGGTTTCTTAATAATGACAATACGTCAATGTCAATGTCAGACGACTGAACGAATTGATCGAACAATATAAAATTAGCTTTTTACGAACTTTTAACATAATGACAATGGAATCATGTAGGAAGGAATGACCAATCACTACATATTATAAAACAAAATCACCTTTTCTTTCCCTATGTCCCTTTGTATAACTAAATGTTTAAAACTACGCAACGGTAGATCCGTTGCGTAGTTTTAAAGATTTAGTTAGATGTGGTTTATTTTAAAAAATAGAGTGATTAAAGAGGAAGGTTTATATGTATAATAATAATTATCCATTAAATTGTGGAGCCGGGCGGGTCGTAGTTTATTATAAAAGCTAGCTGTTGCCCCCGACTTCATCCGCGTGGACTTCAGTTTACAGGAGCTCAGTTGATTTAAAATAAGCGCCTGTTAAAACAATGGGAGCAATATGTACGTCCGCGGTCTCTCCCGTTTTCGCAACATTTTTTTTTTACTGCCCTGCTCCTATTGGTCATAGCGGGATGTTATATAGCCTATGTCCTTTCTAAGGCTCTAGACTATCTGTGTACCAAATTTCATTACAATCGGTTCAGTAGTTTTGGCGTGAAAGCCGGACAGACAGACAGACAGAGATACTTTCGCATTTATAATATTAGTATGGATAGCAGATTAAGGCCCCAGCACAGCACTGGTATAGCCACCAATCAACCCACATATTTTGTTTCCAAATATCCCACAATGACTCACTCAACCATCCCCTTTACTCTTTAATTTGTTCCCTTAGAGTAGAAATAATCCCTACCGCTCCGCCCGCCACGCGTCGCAGCCACACAACAGTGACAGTTTGAGATCAAGTATGATAGCAATTTCCTGGACGCATCGAGTTTTAATATAACCGTTGTATCGAAAAGGGATGTAGCTAGGGCAAAGAGTTGGGACGCAGATGCGACCGGGTTTTCGAGGTCATGACATAGTTTTGAACTTGATTGATAGAGTTTCGTTTCACTCCAAATCCATTTAGAAGTTTTTGCTCGAAAGAGTTATAAACGTAGGTACATCTGAACTTCCACGGTTATCTATCTATACTAATATATAAAGCCGAAGAGTTTGTTTGTTGGTTTGTTTGTTTGTTAGTTTTTTCTCGCAAATCTCGGGAACTACTGGACCGATTTGAAAAATTCTTTTTGCGTTGAACAGCCCATTAATCCAGGAAGGCTTTAGACTATATAACATCACGCTGGAACCAATAGGTGGGGAGCATAACTAATTCCACGCGAACGAAGTCGCTGGCGGCCGCTAGTATACAATATGTAAAGAAAGCCCTGTCCGATCCGTGAAGGTATTGTAAGGTATCAATAACTGATTCTACTAATGCCTACAAAGCCGGGCCAAACTTAAAAAAAAACCCCTAAAAAAATTAATATTATTTCGCAAAAGGAGGTAACTTAATACATGTGCGGTAGGCAACACAACGCGGGCGAAGGGCGGCAGGGCCCGCGGCACGCGTTCGCATCGGTATTGGCTCATAATAATACATTCATTCAATAATGGTGTTGTCACTTATTAAAAAAATACCAAATTTTGGGGAAGTTGGAATTAATTCCCGGAAAAAAGAAAGATTATTTCAAAATTCATTAGTATTGTTACTATGATGATTATGTAAAATATCATATTTTATTTGGTCATGTGCTTACCTAACCTTTACTATCCTTATGCGTCGGACAGGGTTTTCTTTACATATTGTATTATTAGGATTATTATAACCCGTTCTATGGCCATTATAGGCTATCCTTAAAGAGCGACACACGATTAATGATGTCATCTTGCCATCTCTTTTAGACCTTCCGCGTAGACGTTTTCTGGTATTTGGGATCCACTGACTGGTGACAAATGAGAGGGTATTAGTTACTTTTCTTGTAATACAATTTAATATTGTGATTTCCTTCATTTCACAGAGCTGATTGCAACAATTCATTTTTAATAACGTGAGAGAAAACTGTTCAATAACCATAGCCAATAACCAAGTCATTCACCAACGGTCCCAATTGCATTCTTAGAATCTACACTTCAGTTACCATCGCGTCAAGCTACACGAACTGTTGAAACTTCATACTTAATCCTTTAGCGATAAAGATGAAAATGTATTAAAGAAAGGACATGCCAGCACATTATACACTTAATGCTAGGTATAGTTACGCTATAGTTAACTGTTTTTAAGGTTAATTTGCTATATTATGGCTTAGTTTTTATACAGATTCAATTTAACTCGGCCAAGGAGTGCAACACATAGTACTAATCAATAATATGGTGATCAGCAATAAGCGAAATAAGATTTTGACAGTGACATTTGATTGACATGTCATGTATCTAAGGTCGTATCGTATCTATCGTCCTATCGTATCTATATTATCTACCATATAACTGTGAAAAACAAAACATGAATTCCGAACATACGGCCCATTAAATTAGTGTTGCCCAAATGCAAGAACAAGACGAGACTTAGCCAGTCTTGGTCTTGGTCTTGCGCCAATACACCTGGTCTTGGTCTTGGTCTTGGTCTTGCGCTCCCAGTCTTGGTCTTGGTCTTGGTCTTGCAGCAAGAGTCTTGCAAGTCTTGCAATTACCTATTAGTCTATTACTATTTATTAAAGTTTACTTTAAATCTTAGAAAAACGTATTAGAATTGGAACATTGTGAGCTTGAATTAACATAGCCATAGTAAAGGTCAAGCAGATTAATAAATAACTGAAGATTTGATAAGAAATTCGAAAAATCAACTGACCTATATGTCGTTTTCCATGGAAGTAACTGTTTCTTAATAAACATGTTTTAGCAAATGTAAGCTTATAAATCATAAATTGATTTATAAGCTTACATTTGCTAAAACATGTAAAAAAACAAATTAATTACAATAACTTGACTGTATTTTAAAGAACAATACTTATCTGTCTAGAAAGAGATTGAACCCTCAACTTATAAGAAATTTAATAAAAGAGTTTTACGATTTATCATTTATATAAATAAAAAATAAAATACAACACAAATCAACAGCTTTATCATTAGGTTATACTTTATATCAATTTTTTTGACCAAGAATTAATACAAAGTAACCATCTGGCTGACTCATCACTTAATCTATTTCTATGTTTTCTAATTACTAATGATGCTTTAGAAAATAACCTCTCAGCAGGTACTGAAGTTGCAGGTATTGGGAGAAAATCACGGGCCATTTTCGATAAAATCGGATACTCTGTCTCATGCGTCCTCCACCAATCTAAAATATCTTCCGAGCTGGCAGTTCTTGGTTTTCTCAGGTACTCCTCCAACTCGTCTATCACTAAGCCTTGAAGACAAGATCCAGATGACGTCGAGGGACATTCATAGAGTTTATCAAAGTCTATTACGTCTTCATCTTCATCACATACTTTATTTTCTTTTTCTGGTAATTCCAGAGATTTGTTCAGTGAGTGTAGACTTTTATATTCTTCATAAAGTTCATTGAACTTGCGCAGACTTTCTGTTTTAAGTTGCTTCCCCCACATTGTCAGGTCAAAAGTCTGAGCCTTATGCCTTGGGACTAAAATTAAAGAAGTACAATAAATCCAGTTGCTCTTCTTGTAATGTTTAAGCATTTTGTCTCGAGCTGCTTGGAAAGCTAGAATGAGCCTTTCATCCACTTCAGATCGATTAGGTTTCTCATCTAACTGTTTTACCATGGATTCAATTTTATCTAGCAAGAGATTGAATGATACAATGTCTAGCGGTAATGTAATATTATAATATATACTTACTACAATGAATTAATATGACATCTACTACCTATCCTTACCATTTTATCCTAATCATAATACTACTTGCGTGATCAGTATAATGTATTCATTTTCATTCTAAGCACTCTGAAACTTATTTATTCTTTGGAACACCTGTAGGTACTCTTAAAATTCGAAATTATTTTGCATGAGTATACCTACGCCCTATGGCGGCAATCAAATAGTGTCAAATGTTATGATTTCGGCGTGGCGGCAACGATTGTTTCAGATTTCAAAAGAAGCCGCCGGCGCGTGTATCATAACCATGTACTTCCGAAAAGCGGCAAATTTCTTTGAGAAGTACAAAACCTTTGATGCCGCATTATCAAAGTGCCGATGGTTAAAACATAACTATGCATGCACTCAGTTTGATTTTAATAGATATTTTTTTATTCGCTATGTTTATGGTATTAGTCGTAATGCGCATAGGTCCAGTTTTTCATATTCTTTGATACAGTTTTTTGCGTCTCATAGAATTCCTAAGCGTACCTACCTATATACCGAACTGTTACACCTAACTACTCAGTGAAATAGCGCTAAGTCCTAGCTGCAAGACGCAAGAGTCTTGCAGGCTATGTCTTGTTCTTGCTGAAGTCTTGCACGGTCAGTCTTGGTCTTGGTCTTGCTAAAAATACGCGGTCTTGTTCTTGGTCTTGGTCTTGCAAAAACGCAAGAACAAGACCAAGACTGCAAGACCAAGACTGAATTTGGGCAACACTACATTAAATAAACACATTCAACTCAAATCAACACGACACGAACACAACGGGAAAATAAAACTGTCAAAGTCGCCAAACGTCATAAAAAGTGTCATGGCTACCTAAATAAAGGGTCATCTCACTGAAAAACGTTTCAAATAATTAATTATATTATATACTTGTATTTTTATTCTAATTAATTTAGTAGTATTTTTATGAAAATCTTCTATTTTTTTTCCTTTTTATCTATATAGCGTACATACTGGTGGCCCAAAATGAAACATCTCCTTTGACAGATTGTAGTAGCTTGATGTGCTGGAAGTCGTGGTGGCCTAGTGGTCAAAACACCAGCCTCTCAAGTATGAGGGTGCGGTTTCAATTCCAGGTCAGGCAAGTACCAATGTAATTTTTCTATGTTATATTATATGTACTTTCTAAGTATAAGTTGGACACCAATGACAAATTAAAAGGTGAAGGAAAATGTCTTGAATAAACCTGAATTTTAAGTCTGAAATCGCCAACCCGCCTGTATGAGAGGAGACCTGTGCCCAGCGGTGGGACGATAAAAAAAAGGTTGGTGATGATGTATTACATACCCCATGTACGGTGTCAATACGAATAAAAACAAAGGCTGTATAGGAATGTCTCATCTGAATGCAACAGTTAGTTGATCTTTTCCATGCGGTTAACAATAGGAGTTCGTTGTACAGATGTGTGTACAAGCAGTGTTGATACTTTCGTACGTTGTAGGTAATATTTATTTTCACTTCGGTAGTAAAGTGACACTGCAGTGTTATTCTGTGAAAAATCTTACTATGAAGATTAAGGTGAATTGAGTTTCAAATGAGCTGTCATTCTACCACCACATTGACACTACAGCAGTACAATTCTATGAACATCATTTCGTGAAAACGTAGGTAAAGTGATCTGTTGTTTTAACTAATGCAAAGGATCGACACTATTGACAGCTCACTTACCACACCCTGTATACGAGTGTAGTCCGAGTCTTGCATTCCAAGAAAACGCACAATGGAGTGGCGACATCTTTACCAAAGTTCAATCATTCTAGCTCAATAATTAAAAATCCATACTAATATTATAAATGTGAAAGTATATCTGTCTGTTTGTCCGTCTGTCCGGCTTTCACACCAAAACTACTGAACCGATTGTAATGAAATTTGGTACACAGATAATCTAGGGCCTGAGAAAGGACATAAGCTATATAACATCCCACTATGACCAATAGGAGCAAAGCAGTTACAAAAAATGTTGCGATAATAGAAGTGAACGCGGCCATACATATTCATCATCAACCTTTTTATCGTCCCACTTCTGAGCACAGGTCTCCTCTCATACAGAGAAGGATTGAGCGTAATCACCACGCTTGCTCAATGCGGGTTGGCGATTTCAGACTTAAAGTCCAGGTTTCCTCAAGATGTTTTCCTTCACCTTCAGTCATTGGTGTCCAAGATAATATACTTAGAAAGTACATATAACTTTAGAAAAGTTGCATTGGTACTTGCCTGACCTGAAATCGAACCCGCGCACTCATACTTGAGAGGCTGACGTTTTAACCACTAAGCCACCACGACTTACACATTGCTCCCATTATTTTAATAAGCGCTTATAAACTGAAGTTCACGCGGACGGAGTCGCGGGCAACAGCTAGTATTTAATAATTTTTAAATTTTACAAGACGACGAAAATATCAGTTTCTATAAGATTAAATATTTATCCAATGCCAAACATTTAAATAACCAGACCCAGAAAAGCTACCTGGGGGCCATGCACATATTTGTTTTGTGCGGAACGAACTCGCGCACTACGCAGCGCAGTTATAATAGATCACTCACTGTGCTAACCGTGTCTTTATAGAAATAACTCTTCAGCTTGATATAGATATAAGTTACAGAACACAGATATCAGGGGAAATACATGAGTTAATCGCCAGCCAATGACAGCCTCTGTGGCGTAGCGGTAGCGAACGCGGCCGTTGCACAAGGTGGCGCGGGTTCGATCCCCGCACAGTGCTAATATTTGAATGCATACATATGAATATTTGCACTGGTCTGGTCGTGCCTCGGAAAGCACGTTAAGCCGTTGGTCCCGGTTGCCATACGAACATCTAGTGGCAGTCGTTACGGGTTATTGGAACCCTCAAAAGTCTAACAATTGGTCTAACTGCAATGCTTCGATATCGCCTTCGGGTTGTGGTGGTCAGATGGCAGTCGCTTCACGGAAAATATCGAAGTTTAGCCAAAATCAGCAGTTAGACTGGTAAAGCGGACCTCAGACTCCCAAGCTGAAAAGCTACGGATGCGACTGGGATTAACGCTGAGATGATGATGACATGAGTTAATCGCCAAAAAAATAAATAAATAGTGGAGCGATAAAAAGTATCAAGACTGTTACATCCGTCAAGAGTAGATAAAGCACGTTGCTTGCCATACTACCAATAACGCATTGAGATAGAGAAGCTTTAAAGTGAGCATATGACAATGCTTTCTGTTACTAAGTTACATTTTACTGTTAAAGATAATGTTTGAAGGTTCTTACATTATGATGGCTCTTTAATCGGTTCAATGGATTATAACAACTTGAATACCTGCTTACAGAGAGCAACGGTGGTTTAGAGCCAATGTAGCTGTCTTACGACTCTTAGGTCATGAGTTCGAATCTTGTTTGATGATATTGTTATTACTAGCTGACTCTGCGTTTTTTATACTTTTGACATTATAAACTAGTACTTGACATATCCCGCCTGATGGTAAGTAGTGATGCAATATACTTATAATATAGTTTATTAGCCTCTTCACTTTAGCTTTAAATACAGTTAAATTGTAGTCACCTACGGAAATATCGCCGCTGGAAAATTGTTCCAGTCTTGTCTTCCAGAGAAAGTCTGCCGCCAAGCGATTCCTCGTTTCGGCATGATGTCTGTCTGTTGAAGCCGTACGGAGAACGGGTCTGAGCAGTTGTGTTGCGATGTGTGCTGGGTACGCCAAATGTTTTTAGTTTCTATTTTTTTATGATACAACATACAAAAATACATAAAATCCTAAATTTTCACCCTTCTACGATCAACCCTTATTTTTTAATAACCATTTTAGTAATTTAATTATTTTTCATCTCCAGTCTAAAACTGATCAATCGTCATTTAACTAGTTTTATTGCCGAGAGAAATCTAAAAAATGCGATATAATCGAATTCCACGCGGGCGAAGCTGCGGGCGGAAAGCTAGTTAGACTATAATGTTCCCGCTGCTGGGAAACAAATCTCCTCTTTTCAAGTGTGTGGGCTAATAATTTCCCACTCGGACAGGTTGGCACTCAAAAACTATTCTTCTTCTTTCATCATCATCATCATCAACCTTTTTATCGTCCCACTGCTGGGCACAGGTCTCCTCTCATACAGAGAAGGATTTCTAGCCTTGAGGATTTTTATTTCAGAGTTATGAGATTCACAACATATCATTTTTGTCTATCTGCCACGAAGTTCAAAGTACGACTGACTGAACTAATATTTCGCTGAAATCCGACAACAAAATCAAAATCAAAATTGTTTATTTCAAATTAACCAACAGTTGGTGCTTTTGAATAGTCAATGTCGGTCAGTCCAAGAAAAGTGAAGCTAAATTGCACGTTCCAAAGCGTAGGTCTCTATGGAGAAGAACGTGCAAGAAACTCCATGGACACTCTTTTTAAAATCATAATATGGATTACATGTCTTCGTTACATATTTCTGTTGCTTCTATCATGTGAGCACAATGTATAATTATAAAAAATAACGAAAAGATAGAAAATTAATCAAGCCCACTGGCAGCTAAGAGATGACCAGTCTCCACTGACGGCCCCCGTTCACGAGCATGATGCGCGCATCAGCCCCACTTAGCTCAACCATTTTGAAGGGAACCAAATGACCCAACAACACGCGCCACCATCAGCAAGACATGTGAGTGAGCATGACAAACTCTCAACTGCCATGCTCGTAATGTCAAACAAGTTATATATATTAAAAAAAAAACAAACCATAGTCCATGGTGCCTCACATTCACAAACTTGGAAAGTGCTTTTACATTATACAATACTATATTATTTGCAAAATCATGGCAGTAAAATCCTGTGCACAATTGAAATAAACAAATAAATAAATAAACAAATAACCTACAACATAAGCAACTATGGGAAAAGAATGGAAAAGTTACTTATGTACAGATGTCAGCACATCATGTTACTACAATATGTCAGATTATTTTATTAGAGTTTCAACTTTATCTTTAGAGCATTTAGGCTCGAGGTTGATTGGGAATATTTGACAGTTTCGGGTAGCTTGATCTGCTGTCGTCTGTACATGACGCCTATGAGGCGTCAGTGTTTATATATATTTAACTAGCAGCGCCCCACGGTCTCACCCGTGTACGTTTCGATAGGTTTTTTTATATGCACCTATTGGTTCCAGCGTGATGTTATAATAGCCTGAAGCCTTCCTGGATTAATGGGCTATCCAATGCAAAAAGAATTTTTCTAATCGGACCAGTATTTCCTGAGATTACCGCGTTCAAACAAACAAACAAACTCTTCAGTTTTATATATTAGTACTAGCTGCGCCTCGTGGTTTCACCCGCGTAAGTAGTAGAAATATAAAAAATAGATGTTGGCCGATTCTCAGACCTAGGTACTCAATACGCTCACAAAATTTCATGAGAATCGGTCAAGCCGTTTCGGAGGAGTATGGGAATGAAAACTGTGACACGAGAATTTTATATATAAGATAGATACTTAGGGTTTCCTGACGTCGGTTAAAACAGTAAGATTTTACGGTATAATCCTGTCTCCTAAACTAGTCTGGGCCTGTATTTAAGGGAGCAGAGTTACCTAACTGATCATCATCATCCCAGCGTTAATCCCAGTCGCATCCGAAGCCTTTTCAGCTTTGGAGTCCGCTTTACCAGTCCAACTGCTGATATGGCTAAACTTTGACATTTTCCATGAAGCGACTGCCGTCTGACCTCCACAACCCGAAGGCGACATCGAAGCATTGCAGTTAGCAGAGTTACCTAACTAAGTAGACTAAATAGACAAAAGGTTCTCACTATTATTTTAGTTGACAATCCATCTTTGTTAGTCTGGAGATACACGAACTTTACATCAGCTTGTTGGACTTCAAAGGGGAAATTCTAGCGATTCCCCTATTTATAGGACCATTCGCATTCTGAAGACCAATTCCCGTGTAATTAAAAACGTTTGAAAGCTAGTCGGAGCCGCTTCTTGGCGACAAACAATTATCGAAAACTTGTCAACAATGTAGAAAAATAAGAGGTTTTTGTAACGGACTGAGACTTATATCAAATGTGAACGTTCTTAAACTTAGAAGAGTTGGTTGTCCTTATCGACAGATGAGATCAATATTTCAAAAATATATTTCTGGAATATGTTCAAATTGTTCGCAATATATTCTTACTATCTAGAATTTGTTCAAATTGTTCGCAATACGTCCTCATTATCTAGAATGTCTTCAAATTGTCCTGAATATATGCAAATTAACCAGAATTTGTCTTGATTGTGTTCAAATTGTCCGGAATATATTCAAATTATCCGGAATATATTTAAATTGTCTAGAATGTGTTCAAATTGTCTAGAATGTGTTCAAATTTTCCGGAATATGTTCAAATTGTCTAGAATGTGTTTAAATTGTCTAGAATATATTCAAATTGTCTAGAATCCTACTAATATTATAAAGGCGAAAGTTTGTAAGTATGGATGTATGGATGTTTGTTACTCTTTCACGTAAAAACTACTGAATGGATTTGGTTGAAATTTGGCACAGGGGTAGATAATAGTCTGGAATAACACATAGGCTACTTTTTATCCCGGAAAAATATGCAGTTCCCGTGGGATACGAAAAATATTAGTCCACGCGGGCGGAGCCGCGGGCGAAAGCTAGTGTGTTATAATTGTCCGGAATATATTCAAATTATCTGGAATGTATTCCAGATAAAATTGAAATTCGGACAGGACAAACTCAAATTTCAAATTCCTTTATTAATATTATGGTCTTCATCTTAGTCGATACACTCTTGAGTGATGATGAGTGATCACTAACTGCATCCTTCCGGGTACGTTCACAAACTGAGCACTTAGTCGTATCCTTGATCTCAAAATTTGGTCCGTACATCTCATTAGTGATCTGCCAGGTAGTCTGATGCTCTCAACCTTTCCCTGCACCACGAGATGTTCAATGGAGTCACTACCTCGGCGAGAAACATGGCTAAAGAAGTTCAAAATGCATGCCTGAACTGTAGATGACAGGCGCTCTCTGATGCCGTGTTCCTTTAACATGGAATCATTTGTACGAAACTCGGTCCACGATACTCCTAACATCCGTCTCCAGCACCACATCTACAAATTCTTCATTTCGGTTTCACGAAGTGTCCATGTCCCCGAAGCATAGAGAAAAATGAGGAATATGAGACAATCCACGAGCCTGGTTTTCGTGGGCTTACTCATGTTCCTATTACCCCAAATCTTTCTCATTTTGTCTATATCTAGTGATCGCCATGCGCCGCTTGATTTAGTCTATGCACTCGCCTGGGCTTATTGGATATCAATGCCCCAAGGTAAATGTATGATTGGACAACCTCGTAATTCCCTTTGTGTGTGATTTCTGGTAAGTTGTTATTGGCGCGGTCGACGTTTTGTTTTGCACGATTTATTTTCAATCCAATTTCCATGCTTGTAGCTTCCATTTAATGCAGCAGGTTTTCTATATTACAGGCACTAGTTGCGTAAGGTCGTGTCATCCGCATATTGCAAGTTGGATACCATTTTACCGCCAATTATGATCCCGTCCGAATCTTCTAAAATCGAAAAGTAGAGGAGACTAAACGGAATTAAAGGTGCATTGAAAAAGTAGAGGAGGCTAAAGGGAATTGAAGGTGCATTGAAAAAGTAGAGGAGGCTAAAGGGAATTGAAGGTGCATTGAAAAAGTAGAGGAGGCTAAAGGGAATTGAAGGTGCATTGAAAAAGTAGAGGAGGCTAAAGGGAATTGAAGGTGCATTGAAAAAGTAGAGGAGGCTAAAGGGAATTGAAGGTGCATTGAAAAAGTAGAGGAGGCTAAAGGGAATTGAAGGTGCATTGAAAAAGTAGAGGAGGCTAAAGGGAATTGAAGGTGCATTGAAAAAGTAGAGGAGGCTCAGAAAATTTCAAAAAAGTTGTCTAGCTTTCACGATTCATAAGATACCGCTTGGTGACACACATACAAACAGACATGCAGTGATGCCTTAGTACATAATCATTAAATAAAACACCAGTAGTACATTAACAACAGGAATCTAGATTTATTTAAACCTAAACAGAGACAATACACCCACCCGTCCCTTCACATAACCACAAGTAAATATGTATGTTACAGTCGTTACCCGTTGAGGTAATCATAAATTATTCATAATACATGTTTTACAAGTCAAATTCTAATTAATAATTTATTCACGATTATTGTCAATGTAAATGTGCTGTATTCAGTGGGACGTGTTTCTATGTTCATGATGATTAATTATTACATAATATTTTAGGTTAGCTTAGCACTTGACAGCCTCTGTGGCGTAGCGATAGCGAACACGGCCGTTGCGCAAGGGGGCGCGGGTTCGATCCCCGCACAGTGCAAATATTTGTATGCATGAATATGAATATTTGCTCTGGTCTGGTCGTGCCTCGGAAAGCACGTTAAGCCGTTGGTCCCGGTTGCCATACGAACATCTAGTGGCAGTCGTTACGGGTTGTTGGAACCCTCAAAAGTCTAACAATTGGTCTAACTGAAATGCTTAGATATCGCCTTCGGGTTGTGAAGGTCAGACGGCAGTCGCTTCACTTAAAATATCGAAGTTTAGCCAAACTCAGCAGTTAACTGGTAAAGCGGACCCCAGACTCCAAAGCTAAAAGGGCTGCGGATGCGACTGGGATTAACGCTAAGATGATGATGATGATTTTAGGTTAGCTTACTTTAGTTTGTGAAGAAGGTAATAGGGCCACTCTCGGAAAAGTTAATAAAACTAGTGATAAAAATATGAACGCCTGCACAAATTATCAATGCAATCTGTCACATAATCATGTTACTTGTCAAGATTAGAATGTAAGGTCTTTTGATACAACTGAACCTGTTCGATCTGTACATAACTGTTAAAATATGAATTAGTTTTGTGAACTTAATTGAACTTAGTATAATTTCATCAATAAGTTACCTGTCTACGACTATTATTGTACTACAATAAAAATAGGATTTTAAAACCTGTCGACCTCATCGTGAAGACTTGGTGAATAGTTCTATCAACAGTAACAATCCTTCGTATGTTAGGAATGATAGTTTACTTCACTTCACTTCACTTCAGCTTTCCCAGTAAGATCTTTATTGCAGTGCGATTATGTAACGAGGGATGCGATTATGTAATGAAGAGGACTATGTTTGGGGTTTAACTATGTGATCAAATCCGGAATGAGGAGATCCGCAAAAGAACGTAAGTAACCAACATAGGCAGTGGGTCGGGCACATTGCCCGTAGGACTGATGCGACCGACACGCACCTGAAGACGCAGCGTGAGTAGGCCCCCGACGAGGTGGACCGACAACCTGGTGAAGGTCGCGGGAAACAGCTGGATGCAGGAGGCGCAGGCCTGGTCGTCGTGGAAATCCTTGGAGGCTCATGTCCAGCAGTGGACGTCTTTCGGCTGAAATGACGATGATGATGATTATGTAACCATCTCACTCCATTCCATTACTAGGGATGTCACCCCAAACTCTGGTATGACGACGTCAGCGACAGCGGACCGCTCGGGTTGTCACCATCTTGGTAACGGCTCCATTTCGTAGGTGAAGTTTAGAAGTGTAAATATACCCCGCAATCTTGGTAATAACAATGTATATACAATAGGCAAACTGACAGTTTCGCCCCGGAGAAGTGCCCTGGTCGGCGTCTGAATCCGAAGTCACCGTTCGACCATCTCCATTTTCCAAAAAGACTCTGGCCACGTGCCGCCATTACAAAAAGAACGTCACAGCGTTTACCCCACTACTACAGAAATGAAATGAGCAACTTTTATTATAATGATAACGTTATCCACGTCAGGTATATAGAAAATCTTAAGATCATAAGTTATTATCATCTGAAAATCTAGTAGATACAAATCCATACTAATATTATACATGCGAAAGTATCTCTGTCTATCTATCTGTCTGTCCGGCTTTCACGCCAAAACTCCCTAACCGATTGTAATTAAATTTGGTACACAGATAGTCTAAAGCCTGAGAAAGGACATAGGCTATATAACATCCCGCTATAACCAATAGCAGCAGAGCAGTAAGAAAAAATGTTGCGAAAACGGGGGCAAACGCGAACGTTCATATTGCTCCTATTATTTTGACAGGCGCTTATTCTATATCAACAAGCTGACAGAGTCGTGGGCAACAGCTAGTAAAAAATAAAAAAAGAATATCTGATTTATTGAAATCGTTTCAGTAATGGCTTGGCTGGAACTTATTTACGACCTACTTTATATTATTATATCACATAGTAACAGACTTAGGCAAACTAAATATAGCTTAATTAGGTCTAGACTCCAGTATCCTAATTGTGTACCACCAATTGGAACCATTTTAAAGCATATTGATAATCCATTGCTCAGTATGTTTGAAAAGGTATCTGCTCAACAACGTAAATAACGCAATGAATATTGTTGAGCTTTCTAAATGAAATCCATTGTTATTATTAGCATTTGTTGCAGTTCAACAACATTAACATGCTTCAAAATGATCCCAATTGATAGTAATATGGTATTACGCAATTAGGGTACTAGTTGATCAAAACCATCATTCTATTGCTGATTCAACTTTGTTAACTCTGCCAGCAGTAGAAATATTTCTTCAACACTGTACTCAAAACTGTAAAATAACCGTCTTTATGGCGGCAATGTGCCTACCACGAAAGATTTTAAACAAGAATCCAGTGGACTGTTTTTAAAATATCAATATATTAGAAATTATAAGCAAATATACGATAGAGTGATGCCTTCGGAGTATATACCTCTGACTAAAGTGCTACAAGCGACACAATTCACCGTCAGACTTCCTTACTTTATTAGTTCTGAATTTTAAAGCCTAAATTCCCCGGGGAGTTACTTTAATTACTTACATTTGGTGACCGTTAAAAAACGTGGCCGTGACTCGCTAGCTGGCCAGTTCGACAAGGAGTGCATTCACCACGACGTGTGGCGGTCAGAAGAAGCACACTGTATGGTCGCGCCCCGTTTACTTCAAGTTTGCGCAGCGTTCAGCGCTGATAAACACAAAAATCAGAGGAGACTTCGCAGTTTTTATCTAGTATGAATTGTTGCTTAAGTATTTTTGGTTGGTTCTAAAAAACGTCGATTCCCTAACGATCCTTCATGAAGAAATCTACACTGTAAAATAACCGTCTTTATGGCGGCAATGTGCCTACCACGAAAGATTTTAAACAAGAATCCAGTGGACTGTTTTTAAAATATCAATATATTAGAAATTATAAGCAAATATGCGATAGAGTGATGCCTTCGGAGTATATCCCTCTGACTAAAGTGCTACAAGCGACACAATTCACTGTCAGACTTCCTTACTTTATTAGTTCTGAATTTTAAAGCCTAAATTCCCCGGGGAGTTACTTTAAATACTTACATTTGGTGACCGTTAAAAAACGTGGCCGTGACTCGCTAGCTGGCCAGTTCGACAAGGAGTGCATTCACCACGACGTGTGGCGGTCAGAAGAAGCACACTGTATGGTCGCGCCCCGTTTACTTCAAGTTTGCGCAGCGTTCAGCGCTGATAAACACAAAAATCAGAGGAGACTTCGCAGTTTTTATCTAGTATGAATTGTTGCTTAAGTATTTTTGGTTGGTTCTAAAAAACGTCGATTCCCTAACGATCCTTCATGAAGAAATCTACACGTCCTAGTACCAAAAATTCGAAGATGTGATGTGATGTGATTTTTACCAACTCATTCTTCCTCCGCGTGGTAGAATATAGCTCACTTCCTCTCACAGCGAGGAAGCCAGCAGAAGTAACATTATACAACGTTATTTTTCATACGAAACCTGAAAACAGTTTGTTCAGAATAAGCAACTGAATCGATTCCATCATTTTTACACCATATTATATTTTTTTCCAAATACATTTAGAAATTGATGCAGTGTGGTTACCGAGCGCACCACACAGTAGACGGTAGATCCTAGGCGCACAGTCATACAGGGACCCCCGAGCCGCGCCGCTGCAAGTGCGGTCGAGCGGTACGGTGACCATATTTTTGTTGGAAAAACCAGGTAAGATAACAAGCTCATTGTGACATCAAACTTTGTGGTTTTTCATGACACCTTGTACAATGCACAAAGATTAAAAATTTGCTCAATAATATACATAAATACGTATTTCGGGTTTTGTTTATACAAAAATAACGTTGTTTACAGATTATGATGACCTACCAACGTGGTTAATTACGTAATCAGCATTATAATCTCTACCAACTTCTTGATTCCTTGATCCACCTTCCTTCGGACCTTAATAAAGCGTAATGAAACTTCAGAAACTTGTCTAATAACACGAAACAGTCTGAAATAAAATAAAAACTATAGTCAAAGTGACATCAGGAGCATCTGGTTCAGCCAGTCGGACGGTGTTTTTACAATCTTCTTTTTCACATTTTTATATTAGTTGCACTTGGGAAAAACGTAATACTTACTGTAAGGATGAATTCTTCTCTTGTTATTCTGTCAATCTTAGATATCACGAATGGCTAGAAAGAAAGTAACTACCGTTATGATAATTGTCATAGGGAAATAGGAATGGGAGAAAACAAAATATTTGGTATCGGGTCAATCGAATGGGTAATAAATATGCGTTGAATTTATGATTTTGAAGAAACCCTGATGGAAACCGTCATCATCATCATAATTAGGTACAGGAAGTTCACTGCTGGACATAGGCCTCCCCCTAGCATTTCTAAAAAGACTGGTTGTACGCGGCCTGCATCCAGCGCTAGTCGGGGCACATAAGAAAGCTTAAGGTCGCACAGAGGGCTATGCAGAGGGTTATGCTAGGTGTTTCTCTACGTGATCGAATAAAGAATGAGGAGATTCGTAGAAAAACGAAAGTCGCTGACAAAGCTCAGCGAATTAGCTGTTTGAAGTGGCAGTGGGCGGGGCACGTAGCACGTAGAGCCGATGGCCAATGGGGCAGAAAGGCTCTTGAATAGCGACCACGTACCGGCAAGCGCAGCGTCGGACACCCATACAAACAGTAACCTCTACAAATTAGGTAGAATTAGGTATACAATATGTAAAGAAAACCCTGTCCGATCCGTGAAGGTATTGTTAGGTATCGATAACTGATTCTATTAATGGATATAAAGACGGGTTAAACTTATAAAAAAAATCCCCCTAAAAAAAATAAATATTATTTCGCAAAAAGAGGTAACTTAATACATGTGCGGTAAACAACCCTTACGCGGGCGGCGGGGGGCAGGGCACGCGGCACTAGTGACGTGGTCGCGTCGCTATTCGCTTAAAATAATAGAAATTGGAATTAATTCCGCGGAAAAAAGGATTATTTCAAAATTCATTAGTATTGTTACTATGATGATTATGTAAAATTTTATATTATATTTGGTCAAGTGTTTACCTAACCTTTACTATCCTTGCGGGTCGGACAGGGTTTTCTTTACATATTGTATAAGTGAGAATCTCGTCAAGCCATTTAGGATTGAAATGATAGTATCATGGGGTCCGAGCGCACATCACCAAAGGCTGGTCTATTTTTGGCCAAAGCTTCAGCTTGCTACACAATGTGGCCAAGATGTCTGGCAAATTATGAACTCTGAGTTTGTTTCAGACTTCTTATTTTCATTATATTTATATTCAGAAACGTTGAACTCATCCCCCCTTAATAAGAAACAAATATTTTAGTTTTAAACCACCCAGATAGTTGTTGAATTGTGAACCTAACAGTTATAGAAACAGTTCTATATAAAAAAAGTGATGGCTTGTTTAATCAATATATAATTCGAAACACAAATATTGACTCAAAGGTATAGGCTAGGACTAAAGCTAGATTTCGTATTTTAATGATAGGGATCAAGTCTTAACAAATATGATTGACTTGTAAAAGTGTTTACACAAACCTACTTTCAGAAACATTTATCATAGAAACGTTAAAAAAAACACGAAGAAATACTGTGACATCGGATACCTTAATGAAAGCTCCCACTTTGACCCTTGTCAAATATGACGTACAATTGATAATATGGCACCTTTCCGTACTAAAAGTGTTGGTTATGGCAACAGTTCGGTGATATTTACTATAGAATTGTACATTTTCATAGTAGAAAACTGATTCCTTGCGTTCATGAGATTACGGGGGAAATTGTCTTCATCGATAAATTTTCTGTATTAAAGAAAATTAGCGATGTAAGTGTTGGACGCTATTAAAGATACATTTTATCATCATATTATATGGGCAGCGTTTCTCATAAAAAAATACCGGGTCGCAGCATTACGGAGGCAATGTTGCGACTTTAGATAAGTACTAGGAGATGGTCGATTTTATTTCTTGACTAACGAGGCAATTATGATAGCTCGGCTGGCGGATTGTAGTATTGTAACTAAAAGCGCGCGCGGGGTTCGGGAGGGGTTCACTCATGCGCATGCGTTGTGGGTAGCTTTTGTTTCAGTCTCATTTTGTGGCCTTTTCTACACCCGCGCGTGTATTATTGTGTTATATGTACTTTCTAAGTATATCTTGGACACCAATGACTGAAGGTGAAGGAAAACATCTTGAGGAAACCTGGACTTTTAAGTCTGAAATCGCCAACCCGCATTGAGCAAGCGTGGTGATTACGCTCAATCCTACTCTGTATGAGAGGAGACCTGTGCCCAGCAGTGGGACGATAAAAAAAAAGGTTAATGAGACAATACCTACATATCTATACTAATATATGAAGCTGAAGAGTTTGTTTGTTTTTTGGAACGCGCTAATCTCAGGAACTCAGAAAATTAATCCGATTTGAAAAATTCTTTTTGCCTTAGATAGCCCATTAATCTAGGAAAACTTTAGGCTATAAAACATCACGCTGCGACCAACAGGAGCAGAGCATATAAAAAAGACATATCGAAACCTACACGGGTGAACCTGTGCGGTGCAGCTAGTTAGCAATATTTGTGTTCTATTTTACCTATTACCGATTTTAGTTCAGTCCGAAAACTTAAATGGGTCACGAAGTAGGAGTATGAAATTTTAACGGGTCACAGTAGAACAAAGTTTGGGAAACGCTGTGCTATAGAGTCTTAATAACTTTTGACCAGCGTCAGACACTAGTTGTCTGTCATTTTTGCTGGACTGGAAATTTTTGGTGCAGTTGCAAGGCACACTTTGCTGCAATTTTTTATATCGGGGCTTATACTATCTATTTGAAATTTTTTCATTTGTTGCTACCTGTTGTGTGTTTATTACAGATTTATTGTGTGTTTTTAAGTCTGTGCTGAATAAATGATTTTTTTTTAGCCTTGCTGCCAAGCAATTCGTCGTGTTCCGGCATGATGTCTGGTGAAGCCGTACGGAGGACGGGTGTGAGCAGTTGTGTTGCGATCTGTGGCGGGTACGATGCGCCAAACGTTGTTGTGTCGGGAGTTTGGTCGTGAAAAGTCTCCAGATAAATCTCCCTCTAGCGTAGCATCGTTTGGTCGTGTTGATCTTGGGTTTAACATTGTATCAACTGGCTCAACTGTTTGTATCAACTCACTAGTTTATAATTATTTAAAAAAAATACGTTGCTTCCTTGTAAGTATTTACAAGGAAAACTCTTCTAAAAACGGAAATAAAATCATTCTGTACTAGTTATTATTAAATATCTTAAGTTTCAATATACAAATTTGTGGATATCCCGAAGCCTAATCTTCCCAAACCAAACTTTAAATATATATTTCTACGTTACACTGTAAATATACCTAAACTAGATTTTTCAACACTACGGACGACAGCAAGTCAAGCTACCCGAAACTGTCAAACATTCCCAATCAACCTTGAGCCCTAATTCTATAGCGAAACATGTATAATTATTTCTAGATGTTTTAATTTGTGGTTGCAGAATATTATAAGTCTTACACTATTGCATTAGGTTCACCTGTAATAATAGTTTTACATTGTTAATTAAATAACATAAAATAACACAAATAAATAAAGATGCAAATCTAATAAAGAAATTGAACAGATTATGGTGCCTTGAATGATGTGCTGTTGTCAATATACAATATGTAAAGAAAACCCTGTCCGACCCATAAGGATAATAAACGTTAGGTAAACACTTGACCAAATAAAATATAAAATTTTACATAATCATCACACTAACAATAATAATGAATTTTGAAATAATCTTTTTTTCCCGGGTATTAATTCCAATTTCTCCGAAATTTAGTAAGTAATTTTTAAAAAACTGACAACACCATTTGTGGCGGAGCGAATAGCGATGCGACCACGTGCCGCATGCCCCGCCCCCTTTCACCCGCGCATGTATGCGCGGGTGAAGGGGGGCGGGGCTATCGGGTTGCCTACCGCACATGCATTAAGTTACCTCGCTTTTTCGAAATAATATTTATTTTTTTTGGGGGATTTTTTTTTTAAGTTTAGCCCGGTTTTATAGGCATTATTAGAATCAGTTAACGATACCTAACAATACCTTCACGGATCGGACAGGGTTTTCTTTACATATTGTATAAACAAAAAATTGACAAATATAAAAGGCATCAAAGATCAGGAGTGGTGGCTGGTGACGTCACTGGTCGCTAAAAAGTGTACCGTCCAGTGACGTCACACGAGTTTTCAACGCGCAGTGTCGTCTTCATTTTTTGTTTATATAAAAAAAGAAAAAATGCGTGTTTGGTATTTTTTGGAAATCTGTCTGACGGACTAATTAGTTTTTTTTAGTGAAATACCCTATTGATGAGGGAGGCTCGGCCTGTGTTGACCGTGTGTTATAGTTTTCAAATGTTTTTCAAAGTTATAAAACGTTTGGTCAAGTAATGATTTGGTCCAGTCTCAATACTGAATTTGATACTTTCAGTTTGTGGAAAAATGTAAGTAGGTAGTAGGCTTTCAGAGTCTAAACTAAGTATTCCATTGGAGGAAAGCTGTAATGAGGAATCAATATTTAATTAATGTTTTTTTTTTTATTAGTGCTTTATTACCGCAATCCCGTCTGATGGTACGATGGTTGATGGTAAAGCGTGGTTGTTTATTAAGAGCCTATTCAATAAAAAAAAGACTGAGTGAATAGGAAGGAAGACCTCAGTTGGGCGACGTGATGTAATGTTAAACGCAACAACACATCCAACGATGCTGCGCCAAAGGGAGATTGATCTGGAAACCCTCCACGACCAAACTCCCGACTTTTTTGATTTGGCATCTCGTAGGTGGCCATTAGAGGCCGTAAATACTTAACCGGACTTTCCTGTGGATGCCTTAATTAAAAATTAAAGCCTCCAGCCAGGGGCACTTAAAACTAACTTAAAATTAGGCGACTACGCACTAAGGGCACCCCCTGTGGGGTACGAACCTCGGCTTAGGGTGTCGCTAGAGAGGACAGCAAGGGACGGCTGGATCGAAAGTTAAACTCCTGACACAACAAAATTTGGCGGATGGTAAGTACCCGGCACACACCGTAACACAACTGCTCAGACCGTCCTCCGTACGGCTTCACCAGACATCATAGCAGAACACGACGAATCGCTTGGCGGCAAAACTTTGTCTAATGAGTGGTAACTTCTGCCGGCAGCCGATATTATGGCCTCCCACCACCATTCAGTTAAAGTTCAATAATATACACACACACTCATAAAACAAATCACGTATATGCAAACAAAATACTGTCTACTCTTAACACACTACAGCCAAACTTACCTGTACAAACGGCAGCTCATAGATTATACTTAAAACCAGTTCGTACACTTCATTAATTTTGCTTTACATAGCTTCCAGGCACTTTAGCCCACTTTGTGTTAGTACTTGGCTATTGCATTAATTTACTTCTATATGACTTCTTGCGGTACCACCGAACTTCCTCTATCAAACGGTTGGCACTATGTACTTGTGTTTATGAAACACTGCAGACCGGGTAGTTAGAAGTCTAGAGAGGGAGGTGGCTTTGATACAAATGATAAATGACTTGTGGTACATGGGTTAGTTAGTTCGGATTTGTTTTTTGTATCTATAAGCTTTGCCTCGGATCGTGTGGATTTTGTGCTAACTCAAACTGAATAGAATAGATTAGAGTAGAATCGAATGCTCGTTGTTACACAATACAGAACACAAATATAAAGATTTTACAAAGGGTGAAAATGGGCGGTCTTGTCGCTAAGTAATGTTTTATACACAAATTAAAAGCATTTATTTCAAATAAAATATTTACAAGCATTTTGAATTGTTATAGGTGGTAGGCCATAACATCGGCTGCCGGCAGAAGTTAACATACACCAGACAAAGTCTTGCTGCTAAGCGATTCGTCGTGTTCCGGCATGATGTCTGGTGAAGCCGTACGGAGGACGGGTCTGAGCAGTTGTGTTGCGATGTGCGCCGGGTACGATGCGCCAAATGTTGTTCTGTCTAGAGTTTGGTCGTGGAGAATCTCCAGATTAATTTCCCTCCAGCGCAGTATCGTTTGTCGTGTTGTTGGGTTTAACAATGCATCACTGCCGTCTTTCTTCCTAGTCCCTTAGTTTTTTTTTTTTTTTTTAGTTTTGAATGAATAGGCTCGTAATAAACTAACGCGCTTTACCATCAACGATTGCATCACTGCTCACCATCAGGTGGGATTGTGGTCAAGCAGTAGTTTATAATTATAAAAAAGGACCCTTAAAAAGTTGCCCATTCCAAAGCTCATTAGTTTCTTATGGAGAAGAACGAGCGAGAAACTCCATAGATACTGACATACAATACTTCCTTTATAAGTACCTACATTCCAGAAAACAGTGCCTTTTTTACAGATAAAGATAATTAACTAACTTTTGAAATAGTTGGCATCCATTTAATCTCTGTCATCATTAATCCGGACTGATATGTTGTTATTTCATACATTTATCTCAAGGCTTAGACTTAGGACCTAAGCTATCAAAAGGAACAATCGTAGAACTTTTTGTCTGATATAAGGCTTTCTGTTTTTTTATCTCTACTATATAAAAATATTATAAAGAGGTGAGAGGTTAGTGGGGTAAAGAGGGTATTATCTGGTCTACTGAACCGATTTTGAAAAATATTTTACCAATAAAATTCCACGTTATTTGTGAGTGCCATAGGCTCAGTATTTGCCCGGAAAATAAGACTTTTTCGTGGTAATCGGGTTTCATCACAAGTAAAAATGTTTACCGCCCGACGAAGCGGATACGGGTCGGGCAGTTTTTTATATAATTTGATTTATTATTGTGTTTAGTTTAGTTTGTCATCTTTCTATAAGAGTCACCGAAAATACTTCTCTTTTCCTTTTCTTTGTAGAACATTTTCGACAGCATCTGTTTTTGTATTCCTATTGACAGTTTTAATCAGGATTGATCCATAATCCCGCAGAGGACGGGTCTGGGGCCTGATCAATAACTGTTAATTTTCAGTTAGATCCGCTGTCAGTCTAGGGAATTACGAAAATAATTTAATAAAAACTTATACCGTCAAAATTCAAAGGCTGACTTCAAAAATTATAAGGCTTATTGTATTCGGAAATGTTAAGATCCATTAAGTCTTTTAACTCAATAAAACACCAGTAATCATTTCTAACAGCTAAACTTCGACAGTTTAAAAACTTTGCTGAACATTACTTGTTTTTCTTTATCATAACTTTACATCAGAGAACGCTTCGTGTAATGTAGTGGTCATAAAGTTGTTTACTTACATCGTCAGCGCATTATACAGCAGTTATGCAACGTGAAGAATACTATTTTGAGAGTACATTGTTATTACACTTTTGGCGCGAATTGTCGTCCGCCATTTTTGTTGTAAAGTGTTAACATGAGCATTTTTTGGAACAGAGTAGAGTTGTATCTATAGTATTTTTCAAGAATATCCTTTATTGGTGTCAGTGTGTTCTTAAAAATACAATGGGTGGGTTGAAATACGAAAATATCTTGTATAACTATATATATAACTTGTTTGACATTACGAGATTGGCAGTTGAGGGTTTATCATGCTCACTCAAATGTCTTGCTGATGGTGGCGCGTGTTGCTGGGTCATTTGGTTCCCTTCAATATGGTTGAGCTAAGTGGGGCTGATGCGCGAAGTATATAAAATTATAAGTATGTGTAAATATGTGTGGTATGTTATGGTTTAAACATTTATATGTCTGATTTGTCAAATCAAAGCTTATTTATTATAAGCTTTGCGCATCAGGATAGCAACTAGTTAGTGATTTAGTGTGTGAATGTTTATACGAATATATGTTGTAGGGAAACAGGGTTTTATAAAGTAAAGCACAGACAGACAAGACTAGATATTTTATTTTAATTTAGGCTTGTCAGAAATTCATCAGAAATCTAGATGTCCGTTCGCAAGCTAGGTCATTCAAGGAGAAGAACCGGACAAGAAACTCCTTGGAAACAGATATCAACATATTCTATCAATATGTTTCTTTCTTTGTCAATGTTATTTTTAAAATACACTAACTTCTACCTCTTGGACAACAGTCCAGGAGAACTCAGATTTATAACAACATAATACCATTAGCCAAGAAACTATTCCTAACCTAAATAACACACAAAATACCGCGCCGCGGTGTGCCGCGCCGTGTCCCAAGCATTGGACGCTCGCTCAACTGCCGTCTTCCTTCCTATTCACTCAGCCTTTTTTGGGTGCATAGGCTCGTAATAAACTAGAGCGCTTTCGCATGATTGATTTGATGATTGCAACACTGCTTATCATGAAGCTGGATTGCAGTCAAGCACTATATTTGAGCCAAATTCGATAAAGAATAGAGGTAAACAAACCGTTCCTAGGCAACGAGTAGTTTACGCCCAAAAGACAGATGTTAACAACCTTTTCCAGATAGATAATTTTCATGAAAGTAATAATCCTACTTCCTACCAATGTAAGCAGTTTATTTATGTTTAGATATTTATGATTTGCATAGCACTATTCTTTACGAAGCTAGGCGATGGTATAGTTTATAATTGTATAAAAAATACTATAAAATTAATCGTTATAATAACAGAAATGAGAAAATTATCAACTATAGCTAAACACAGTAAACACCTAAACCAATTTTCATGAGTCACCCACCATCTATCTGTATAGTTGATTCTAGAGTAAGAATTGTAGTTTGTCTTGGTTAAAGCGCTAGTCATAAAATATATTATTCTGTGACAAATAACTAAAAAAATATTACTCTGAGTTATCATTTTTCTCCGAATCAAATGGATCGAATTCAATTACTATAAAATAACACGCAATTTTTTTATCTCCTGGCTAAAAAATGCCGGATGCTTCGATAAATGATTAATAAAGCCGCGAGGACCCCTGCACCCTGGAGCCATTTGTTCGCTTCTTGTTCTGCACATCATTTATTAGAGGATTCCATTATCCAACTAAGTAATTTCTTGTGTTTTGTGGTGTTGAATTTGCCCGGTCAGCCTTCAGAGAGTTTAAATGTTATTTATTATGATAGGTTTCTGCCTTCGCTAGTAATATTTTTTTATATCAATCAACATCATCACAGCGTTAATCCCAGTCGCATCCGAAGCCTTTTTTTCAGCTTTGGAGTATGGGGTCCGCTTTTCCAGTCCAACTGCTGAAATGGCTAAACTTCGACATTTTCCTTGAAGCGATTGCCGTCTGACCTCCACAACCCGAAGGTGACGTCGAAGCATTGCAGTTAGACCAATTGTTGGACTTTTGAGGGCTCCAACAACCCGTAACGACTGCCACTAGATGTTTGTATGGCAACCGGGACCAACGACTTAACGTGCCTTCCGAGGCACGACCAGACCAGTGCAAGTATTCATATTCATGCATACAAATATAAAATACTAAATACTTGCACTATGCGGGGATCGAACTCGCGCCACCTTGCGCAGCGGCCGCGTCCGCTACCGCTACGCCACGGAGGCTGTCATTTTTTAATATCAGTCTCGTGCCAAAAGGACAAGTAAAAGACCTCTCATACATAATCAGCCAATAATTTTCCCACTGTTGGGACACAAAAACCCTCTCGGTGAGAGGGAGTGGGCCTTAATCTACCACACTGACTCACTGCGGGTTGGTAGATGTCACATGTCATAGCTCTAGACATACATGTGTTTGGCTCTAGGACTCCTCACGATCTTTTCCATAGCCGTTTTGAGAGCAGTTGTGATGAAATAATTTACACCAAGTAAAGCGCCTGACATGTCGTGGTGGCCTAATGGTTAAAACACCAGCCTGTCAAGTATGAGTGTGCGGGTTCGATTCCAGATCAGGCAAGTAATAATGTAACTTTTCTAAATTTATATGTACTTTCTAAGTATATCTTGGACACCAATGACTGAAGGTGAAGGAAAACATCTTGAGGTAACCTGGACTTTAAGGTCCGTATTACAGAACGTCACTCAAGCATTGATCTCTGCCTAAGCATTACTTAAAACTAGTTTAAACCAATCAAAAGGCTTGAAACGAGACCTATGTAGAGCTTGAGTTTGAGTGACGTTCTGTAATACGCACCTTAGTGTGAAATCGCCAACCCGCATTGAGCAAGCGTGGTGATTACGCTCAATCCTTCGCTGTATGAGAGGAGACCTGTGCCCAGCAGTAAGACGATAAAATAAATAGGTTGATGATGATGAAATCGCCTAACGGGGTTCAAAACCTACGACCTACAACTTGTAAGTTGCGGTCGATACCATTAGGCCACCACTGCTTTCTCTAACTGGTAACCAATCGGAACATAATGGGGAAAAAAGGCTAGGCAGATGATGAGATTAATGAAATGTTATGACCATTTAAAAAACGCTTAGGTAGATAAACCGTAATGGACTAACCAAAACCAAAAATATTTATACGCCTGCAAATTTAAAAAATACAGTAGCACATTCAAAACAAATTGCTAATCACTTTATCATAGGCGCAATTTATATTTGCGTTACAAAGCCGACTTATAGCCAGGGATGGGCAATATTGCGCTGTAAATTGCAAATATATTAAAACAAATTGCCAGAATTAATATTTGCTGCATTATTTTAGTGAAATATAATCCGGAGTTTTGATAAAGAGGCTGTTTATGCAAAGTGTGGCGGTATGTCAGGGGCTTAATTTCGAGAACTGTTTTCGGTTTCAGCTCGGTTACGGTCGAAGTTGTGAAAACATAGCGGTATTTTAATAAGGCTTGGAGGTATACACAACTTTTTGGAAGTTTCAAGGTTGTGAATAATCGATCTAAATTACATGAATTTAGTTAAAAGGTGGCCTCCCCTAAATACTTTGAGAGTATGTAAGCCTAATCTATGTACAATCGCGACTTATTTACCAAAAATATTAGCATAATATGGAAAAATAACTTTAGCTCCTACAGAATAAAGTTAATTTTACGCTACAACTTGAAGAATTTTTGTAACATTTTAAAAATCAACTCAATAGGCATTGAAATAAAGTTTAAAACAACACCAAAAGGGTTAACGAAACATTTGGAATTGAATTAACATTATAAAGGAACATTATTTACTCACTCTAATGTTTATTTATGCATACTATTTGTTAAGTAGCTATATACAATATGTAAAGAAAACCCTATCCGATTCGTGAAGGTATTGTTAGGTATCGATAACTGATTCTACTAATGCCCACAAAGACAGGCTAAACTTTAAAAAAATATCCTCCTAAAAAATAAATATGACTTCGTAAAAAGAGGTAACTTAATACATGTGCGGTAAGCAACCCATTCCGCGGGCGGCGGGGGGCAGGGCACGCGGCACCTGTGACGTGATCGCATCGCTATTCGCTTATAATAATACCGGTGTTGTCACTTTTTTAAAAATTACCAAATTTCGGGGAAATTGGAATTAATTCCCGGGAAAAAAGGATTATTTCAAAATTCATTAGTATTGTTACTATGTTGATTATAAAAAATTTTATATTATATTTGGTCAAGTGTTTACCTAACCTTTATTATCCTTATGGGTCGGACAGGGTTTTCTTTACATATTGTATAATATGTTTGCATGTATTATGTTACAATTACAACTGTATCGGAGAGTTTCGGTTCTCCAATTATAAAACAATTTATACAGAGGGTGGTAGGTACTAACGCTAGGTAATTCTTGTTTTTATTTTTGACGTTAGTAACACTCTTTGGATTATCTGGTCTGATATAAAATTCATTTTATTTATTTTTATTATAAACGAATTGAAAGAAAACTGATCAATGGAATAATGCGCATATTTTGATAGAACATACAGTGAGTGACACAACGGGTATGTGTATACTTTTTTTTAATTTTTAACACTATTACCTAATAAAACAAATAAGTAAATCACCCATCCCTGCTTAACATGAAATTACTTACTTATATCAGAACTTATCTTATGGCCAATTCTCAGCACTGGCATTAACATTTGTGTAAAAGTCCCCAAATCAAATAAAGAGAGAAAGAAGAAACAGACTCCTAATTTAAAACAATCAAAATCTAGTGTCCACATCAAAAAAATGACAAAATCTGTCAGATTATAGGAAAATTTTAGGTATTTTTGACAAACAGATGAGGTGGAAATCACACGGTGAACATTCTTCTAATTGCGAGAATTTCAAAACAGAAAAAATAATTTTTTTTTTTTTAATAAAATATTTTTATAAAACATTATTTTGAAAAAAGCTACAAGGTCTTTGTCAGCCTTAATTGTGGTCATTTTGACAGCCTGCGTGGCGTAGCGGTAGCGGACGCGGCCGCTGCGCAAGGTGGCGCGGGTTCGATCCCCGCATAGTGCAAGTATTTGTATGCATGAATATGAATATTTGCACTGGTCTGGTCGTGCCTCGGAAAGCACGTTAAGCCGTTGGTCCCGGTTGCCCTACGAACATCTAGTGGCAGTCGTTACAGGTTGTTGGAGCCCTCAAAAGTCCAACAATTGGTCTAACTGCAATGCTTCGATGTCGCCTTCGGGTTGTGGAGGTCGGACGGCAGTCGCTTCACGGAAAATGTCGAAGTTTAGCCATATCAGCAGTTGGACTGGTAAAGCGGACCCCAGACTCCAAAGCTGAAAAGGCTTCGGATGCGACTGGGATTAACGCTGGGATGATGATGATGCTGAAACTGTGGTCATTTAAAAGTGGCCTTAGCTACTAAACCGATATGACCGATTGAACGTACCTACTTTTGTCAAATAGCGGTTTTTATCATCCTAAACTCCCGTAAGTTACTCAATAAATTAATTTCGTACTTCTAATGGGCAACGGCGTGGCTCGTTTCGCTTTTAAAAACTTTTACCGTGAAGTTAGCACTTCAACACTTTCCTAGTTAGCTGAAATTTACAAATTAACTGTTTCTGTTATTCCGGATATAAGTTCGTCGGATGAGTTCGCGAAGTAATTAATTTGTCATAACAGATGGTATTTGTTTGTTTACGGTAGACAAACTTATTAACGAGAAGACGGACTTATTAACGAGAACTTTAAATTGAATTTAGTAGGTACTGTATCTAATTTTTTTTTTAAGTGTAGAAGTTTGCGTTTGAAGTGGACAAAGAAGGAATAAATCGGTACTAAGTACCCCTCAGTTCTTCGTAGCCGATATAATATTTATACCACATTTGCTCCATAACATAAAAAAACTTATTATCCTGCCTACTCTCTATACGTATGATAGTAAAAACGTATTTCAACGCCATCTCTACGACAGTGAGTGAACTACGTATTCAATTCAGTCACTTAAGCATATATATACACAATAGAGAGCGCTTTACCATATTAGATTACAACTTCATTCACAGATGGCGTCACATGCAAGTTTGATTCAACGGTAGTAGGTTGAACGTATATGAATATAACAATTATTTAGTATAATTTTATCTACCCATAGTTCTTTGATTCCTTATTAATTATCTTGACTAATCATAGTCATTTATACTGTGTCTATCGCATTAAATTGCCTGTATTAAATAGTTGTCTGTATTAAAACTTACCTACCTGTATTAAACAGTTAAGATATAATGTAACAATTATAGATAGGCCAATAAACAAATAAAATAAAATAGGTAGTCTAGAAAGTAGAGTAAGAAGACGGATGAAGCTGTCTTTGTAAAAAGAGAACTTTAAGTAAGAGTCATAGTCACGCACAAAAGATATCACTTAGACAAATATACGCCATTAAAATAATATAGGTAAATACGAAATATTTCTAGTATTTGCTGTAGCGGCAATGGAAATACTAGCCCTTGCCCCAGCTGGCTAACGAGAGCCTCCTGGGGTGCTGGTCGAGGCTCTTGGCTATTAAGCCATTGGCTGTCACGACTATCGGTACAATCATTGCTCAATCCACATCCCATTTGTCGACAGCCTTGCAACTCATGTCAAGACACATCAACAATCATTACGGCCGCTCTGATCGGTCCATCATCACTGACAGGTTTAAGTCAATAAGGCTCTTGGCTTAGTCCTGTCAGTGATGATGGATCGATCCCGATATAATGTAATATTGTTACTTCTGTAGTACGGCACTTCCGACTCCACAAGGTTGTGTCCACGGAGAAGAACGAGAGTAACCGACATAGCACAAAGAATTGCAACACTTAAGTGGCAGTGAGCCGGGCACATTGCCTGTAGAACGGATGCCCGATGGGGCCCACGGGTTCTCGAGTGGCGACCACGCGCCGGAAGAAGCAGCGTGGGTAGGCCCCCGACACGGTGGACAGACAACCTGTCTGAGGTTGCAGAAAATCGCTGGATGCCGGAAGCGCGGGACCAGTCGTGGTGGAGATCCTAGGGCGAGGCCCATGTCCAGCAGTAGACGTCTTTCGGCTGAGAACACCCGGAAGCAATATTATGACTTAAACTTATTCTACAAAATGAGCTTAATCTGTGTTCAGCAACATCTCGCTGCGATAACTTAGGTGAAAAGACCTGTCAATCATCATCACCCATCATCAACCTTTTTATCGTTCCACCACTGGGCACAGGTCACCGCTCATACAGAGAAGGATTGAGCGTAATCACCACGCTTGTTCAATGTAGGTTGGAGATTTCGGATTTCAATTCCAGGTTTCTTCAAGATGTTTACCTTCATCTTGTAATCGGTCATGGAATTGAACCCACACACTCATACTTGAGAGGCTGATGTTTTAACCACTAGGTCACCATGACATATGACCTGTCAATACTGTGTTGGAAATCAAAATTGAACGGCGTCGACTGCAAGTAGCATATTGTAATCGTAAATCATCGTTCCAGTCAAAATACCAAAAAACCAAAACAATATTGACCTTACCTCACCTATGCAAGTTCTCACTGAACATAACGGATTCTTTTTGTTATAAAGAACAAGAATAAATATAGGCAGGAACTGGTTTCTTTATTATATCTATTTTATTTTATTTTTACACTAGCGGCCTCCAGCGACTTCGTTCGGATGTAGTTAGTTATTATGCTCCGCTCCTATTGGTCGCAGCGTAATGTTATATAACCTAAAGCTTTCCTGGTTTAATGGGCTATTAAACGCAAAAAGAATTTTTCAAATCAGACCAGTGGTTCCTGAGATTAGCGCGTTCAAACAAACAAACAAACTCTTCAGCTTTATATGTCAGTATAAGTTTTAAGGAAACTTACCGCTGGTATATATACAGGTAGAAGATTATTTTTTGTATAGATTTTAAGGAAACTTACAGCTAGCATACATAGGTACAGGTAGAAGATAGTTAGTGAAAGAAGGCCAATTAAAAGCTTCCACGGACAATTCTAGGTTAGCACAAGAGACAGTGACAGGTACAGCACAGGACAGGAAATCAAGAACAAGTAAGCACTGGGAGAGTATTTAGTACTTATAGACTCAAAACTGTTTTAGTAATTGAGAGGAGACTTTAGTGCCGAGGAATTTGGAAAATAGGTATTTGAAGAAACTATTGCCGTCGCGCTGCTCCCGGTAAAGTGTGAAAAGGACAGTTGCAGCTCAGGCTGATTTTACCTACAAAAACGTTGACCAAAAGAGGTTTCGTATTCCGCTGTTTTCTTTTTCAAAACATGACAGATCTCAATTATTTTTATATAAAAATTTAGAGGAAAAGTATACCTATGCTTCTATTATTTTCTTTTTTGTCAAAAACTTATCACGTTTGTCTAATAGTCATCTGACCGTCACGGAATAAATGGGTTATTTTTCGCGATTTTGAAGTATCGTATTTCTTTTATTAAGTTTCTGAAAAAATCAGATTATACAATATGTAAAGAAAACCCTGTCCGACCCATAAGGATAATATAGGTTAGGTAAACAATTGACCAAATATAATATAAAATTTTACATAATCATCATAGTAACAATACTAATGAATTTTGAAATAATCCTTTTATCCTGGCAATTAATTCCAATTTCCCCGAAATTTGGTAATTTTTAAAAAAATGACAGCACCGGTATTATTATAAGCGAATAGCGACGCGACCACGTCACAGGTGCCGCGTGCCCTGTCCCCCGCCGCCCGCGGAAGGTGCTGCTTACCGCACATGTATTAAGTTACCTCTTTTTACGAAATAATATTTATTTTATTAGGGGGATTTTTTTTTTAAGTTTAGCCTGTCTTTGCGGCCAGGGTTTTCTTTACATATTGTAGAGGTACGTATAATCACGGTGTAAAATTGTACAAAAAAAAATAAAATTGCATTTCGTGGAAAATAGCGGAATACGTTTGTATAGAGAAAGCACTAGAGTTCCCTCTTAACAAAGAAGTTATCATAGTTACAAAGTTTTTTATTTTAGTTTAGTAACACTTTTGTAGAACCGTTGAACAGTTTTGTATTTAAAATGAAGTCATCCTTTTAAACCACAACGGAATCATGGCAGACCACAAAATGAATAGTTTGAAGGCTTTGTTTAAAGCCTGTGTCAACATTGTTTAGTGTGTCAAGAATGGATGACCGCCTATTTATAATTACTCGCCTAACCACAGCTTAGAACTGTTTAAGTATAAGTACAAACTTTGTAACTGGTAATCGTATTTATACGTACTTATGTGTAGAAAAATCAGCTGGACATAGGCCTCTTTCATGGCACGCCAACAAGCTCGGTGCTGAGCAGTTCTCCGCCAGACACTACCAGCCACCTTTTTGATGTCGTCGCTCCATGTCGCCCAAGGGCGTCCTACGCTACGTTTGCCGAGCCGCGGTCTCCACTCGAGGACTCAGTATTCTTACTCCTAAACATCAAAAAACATCTTGACAATACCTGGACTTTAAGTCTGGAATTGCCAACCTGCAATGAGCAAGCGTGTTGATTACGCTCAATCCTTCTCTGTATGAGAGGAGACCTGTGCCCAGCAGTGGGACAATAAAAAGGTTGATGATGATTCTCACTCCTGAGCCTCAAGCCTCGTCTCCACAAGAGAGTTTTCTGCAATCCGTCACGAAGCCCATTGCCGGTTGCTAGATGTCACGTCTTTGAATTTTCGGTTCCATGATATTAAGCCTGTTTCCTTTCGCTGTTTCATGGTTCTGATAGCAGTCATGACGAAAAGGTTAACACAAAATAAAGAGTCCGTCTGGATCTGGGTTTAAACTGATGTTTAACATTTTTTTTTTTTTTATAATTATTATAAACTAGCGCTTGACCGCAATCCTGCCTGATGGTAAGCAGTGACGCAATCGTTGATGGTAAAGCGCACTAGTTTATTAAGAGCCTATTCACTCCAGCCTTGAAGACACTCAAATTGTAGTCCGACGGAAACACCGCCGCTGGCAAACTATTCCAGTCCCTCGATGTACGCGGTATAAAGGAGGAGGCGAAACGTTTCGTCCGGATCGTAGTAGTGTTAAATTTTTACACCATGTTATATTTTTTGCCCAAATACATTTAGAAATTTTTGCTTTTAGGATACCGAGCGCGCGCACGCAGCGTTACGATAGATAATAGACCTCGCGCGCGGAACAGCTAACGCCAGAGGTCAATGCCCCGCGCTCGCCCGCCCGAGCGGACCTTTGACCATGTTTTTGTTGGGACAACCAAATAGAATAGCAAGCTCATAACTGTGTGGTTTATGATTATAATCTTTTTGAAATTTTGTACATAGATTCTTTACTTAAAAATACTGGACACGTGTTTCGGGTTTCTTAAAAACAAACTTCTTTCAACACTATAAAATACACAATGAGCTTATTGCTAATGCAATCTGTTCCAGGCAACCTTAGAACGGACAGAGATTTTCTTGAACATTAACAGGTTAAACCCCACGCGGCCCAGCGGTGGACGATTCAAGCAAACCCGTCCAGTGGAAATCATCAATTCCATAATTTTTTGCTAAAGTTAATATCGACACAAAACAATAAACAATGACTAAATTTGCATATTTAATTTTATCAATTTTTCGTGATATTTTCTTATTATGCAAATATTATACATAGTACATACAATACACTTATTATACTTAACTTACTTGACTTATTTTACTTATTTATATTTTTGTTTGACAGGAGTAAAATAATACATATCTTCTGTCTTTTTCTTAAGGAAGTAGAAAGTATGAAACGGAACTTAAAGGGGAATGCCAAGTTGCGATAGTAATTTAGGCCCACTGTGCACACAAATTTAAAATAATGATAATAATAGGGGGCAATTGTAACAATTAATTAGTAAAAGAAATGCTTTACAAAAAACTTAGCGTTTCAAAGTTATTTAAGATTCTTATATTCCATCAGTACTGTTTATGTCAATACACTCGGAGTCAAATAATACAAAAAACATTGTAGTTTCACATCTTTATTCAGTTTGTTCATCATTATATATCACTAAAAATTGTGCCGGTGTAAAAATATTATTCTGATGCCGTGCCCATCCTAAGTACCATACTGTCATAACATGGGCACATCATCCTATTCCTACAGTGCGGCAGCCGACAATACAGTTACAGCAGTACTGCTGTACTGCTGCGTGGCCTGTGTTAGCAATGCTGACTAAAACATACATAAAGTATACTTTGCAACTAACATAATAGTTAGCGATTCTGACCCTCGCCAGTGAACAGTTATATCCAAATATATTGCCATTCAAGGTTCTATTTCTAGCATTAGTGCACACTTTATTAATAATATATTTTAATAGTATAATATAATTAAATAGGCTGCAAGTGCAAATATTTCTCTATGCTTGCCTGATAATCTCGGTACTTCTGTAGGAATTTTCTCAAATTGCTGTTTGAAAAATCCTAAATAATAATGGACAGTATGATCTGCCATAGTCTGAATGTTGTCAAAATGTAAATGCATTATCATTTTATCTTTCAGTAAAGAGTACTTCTTCCATTTGTTCAGAGTTAAATGTTCTAATAGGATTCAATACTGATTGCATCAATAAATACCGGTCAAGTGATATGAGCAGATTCTACAATCTAAAGGCACGTAGTAATTATATATAATCGCAAAGTAAACTTACGCGTAGTGATACTGGGACTAAAAGTCTTTCAACACCGTTACAATCAGGGAAAAAACAATGCCGTTGTGTACTTGGGGCCTGTATGTAATTTGGCAGTATTACTTGATCACTGGTATGTATATCTGCATTTCTTTCTTCTGCTTGGGTAGAAGTCACAGTGCATGCCTCAGATTCTAGAGGACTATGTCTTGTTGCTTCAGGTTCACATTCTAAAGCAGAAAGTGATGCTGCTCTGTCAATCCTTTGCCAACATGTATAACAGGGAAGTGTTGTTCTTGTTAACTGCAACAAAAGTAAACTGTTGGTGTAAAGAAATATTATACCAAATTATTTTGTATTTTTAGTTAGACATAATCATAAAAAATATTCAATGCCTTCAGATTTAGTGTATCTAGTAGTCACTTATTTATTTCGATTCTAAACAAAAGATACAACATAACAAAAAATAAAAATACCTGACAAATCGATATCTGTTGGGCAACCATATTTCTAATAGCAGCTTCACGTGTTGTGTTTCTATTCAATGTATGTGATCGTTTCCTTAAAAGTGATGTGCCATAGCTGATACATACATTTACATGATCAACGATAGGCTCAGATCTTGTGGGATGTCGTATCTCATTCCAAGCATTGGTCCAACATGCATGGTACACCAAATTATCACTGGAAACTTGTACCTGAAAGAAAAGATGAGTAAAGTTTTAAAGTGAGCTCTTAAAATACGTCTAGAATAGTATTGTTAAATAAGATTTCTAATAAATACGTAAGTACATTATATTTACCTGCCCCGCCTGCCCAATCCATCATTGTATAGGACATCGAACTTCAGCGATTTCCAAAGTATATTTTCGCATTCTGGATATATTCAAACCGCCGTTTACACAACGTATTATTGTTTTTCGCCCGCTGACACGCTGACAGTGACAAGTAAGACTTTGACATAACAAAAGCAAGTTGCCATAAAAAAGTATTTATATATTTTTCGAAAAGGTCGATTTATAGATATACATATTTCTTTATTAATAGTAATTGGAATAACAATTATTATTAAAGGAGATTTTTGGGAATTAATGAATGTTTGCTTAGAAGAAAATGAACGGTTATTAATAATAAACGAAAACTGATTATTCGGATTAATACCTGCCAACATTTTTTTGTAAAGGCAACATTTTGAGCTCAAGTTTTGTTCAAGTCAGTTCAAGTTCCATTAGTTTAGTCGTTTTAATGCTTAATATTTTTGAAAAAATGTTGCTTTCATTCAAAGACTAATGACTACGTGGAAGATATTTGAAAAATATCAACATATTTTTTTTGTAAAACCAAGCCCCTGTGCACGTCTGGGCCTAAACCTGGCATTCCCCTTTAGTTTAGTTTGTGTACAAGGGAACCAAAATCAGTCTTTCTTCTTCTTCTTCAGTCTACAGAGGTCCACTGCTGGACAAAGGCCTCTCCCAAGATTTTCCACGATGACAGATCTTATGCTGCCCACAACTATCGGCTTCCCGCGACCTTCACCAGGTTTTCGGTCCGCCTTGTTGGGGGCCTTCCTACGCTGTGTCTTCCGGTACGTGGCCGCCGCTCCTCAACTGCCCCATTGGCCATCGATTCTACGAGCAAAGTGCCCGTAAGTAGCCAGTCGTCATCATCATCATTGACCTTTTTTTATCTTCCCATTGCTGGGCACGGGTCTCTTCTCATACAGAGAAGGATTGAGCGCAATCACCACGCTTCTTCAATGCGGGTTGGCGATTTCACACTTAAAGTCTAGGTTTCCTCGAGATGTTTTCCTTTACCTTTTAATCAGTCATTAGCATTCAAGGTATACTTAGAAAGTAATATATAACTTAGAAAAGATACACTGGTACTTGCCTGACCTGGAATCCTACCTGCACACTCATACTTGAGAGGCTGGTGTTTTAACCACTAGGCCACCACGACTTCTAGTCTTCAAGTTGCATTATTATCTGCGCTAAACTTAGCATTATTTTGTCAAGTGAAAGGTCTGTCCTTGCTATGTTCACAACCACTATTTTTACACCATAAATCATGACGTCGTAGGTAATACACGCCTTGTCTCTTTGTTAACAGTTATGGCAGTCGTGCTTGCGAAAGAGAAAAATGTGCCACTATGTGTTGTTGGGATATTCATATACATAAAACTAAAAGGGTTAAAGAGTAAATGTTGATTACGCGTTTAAAAACGAATTAAAAAAAATATAATTTGGGTTGTTATAAATCGTGAGGTTGTTTTTTTATATAATTATAAACTACCGATTGAGCGCAGTCCCGTCTGATGGTAAGCAGTGATGCAATCGTTGATGGCAAAGTGCGGTAGTTTACTAAGAGCCTATTCATTCAAAAAAACTGAGTGATAAGTAGTAAGTGTCCATTGGAGCTCCGCGCGTGCGCACCACGTACCGCGCGCTATCCGCAAATCCGCTAACGCGAGTCCTCCCGTGGAGGCTCGTAAATGTCGCTGCTGTTTTCAAAGCCCGCAATCACATAGTTTTACTGTGTGAATTTATCGCTGAACGATATAATCATTCGATTATAAGTTGTACCCAACCGCTCAACTGGAGACGTGTCTTTGTGGCTTCAAAAAGAGAAAACGAAGCTGTTAGCGGGGAACTTGATAACCACGTGTGTTGTGTTGAGCCTGTGCCGAACTGCGAGGGTGAAGAACCGTCGAAGTCAGAGTGGACTGATCGAACTCCTACGAGACGACGGAACAGCCCGTGAAGAGAGGTAAGGTGCATGATATTCCATCACCCATTCCTAGGTTAAGAGTTTACAGCGCGACAGTGACGCCATTTTTTTTCTTTTACAAATTACAGTCCAGATCGAAGGAAGGTATATTAAACCCCGCGAAGCCACTTTGGCCCCTCCATTGTGGTTGAACCCAACAACACGACCAACGATGCTGCGCCAGAGGGAGATAATAATTAAAGCGGAAGCGTAGGGAGATAATAAAAAATAAATAGTTAAAAAATTCAACGCACGATTAGCGCAGTGGTTAAGTTATTAACTGCTGCGCTGCGTGTCGCGGGTTCTATTCCCTCACGGATGAAATATTTGTATGACCTACAACCTCCACAAACAAGTTATTGGGTAATACGACACCCCTTGGTGTGACTGGTAGTCAGACTTTCTGACTTCTGACTTCCCGTAACGACTGTCAAAGATGTACAAATGACAACTGGGACCAGCGGCTTAACGTGCTTTCCGAGGCACCCATCCTCAAACCAACTTAGGCAAGCGTAGCTTGATCATTATTGAGCTTGATTGATTGCAGTCATCGACCTATGCATGTATATACAACGTGTAACATAAAGGGTATATACATAACAAAGGCATGGCATCTTTACATGATATCAAACGATATTGGAAGGGTTTTTTAATCCTATCTCTTTAAGTTAGGAAGTTGTGAGAAAAAACACCGCCTGTGATAGGCTACTATCATACTAGTCGCATAGAGATATTGAAGACATTTATCGGATTTTGGCAAGTAACGTGACGGGTAACGAGTAGTTATTACCGTATGTAGTGTGCTGCCACGTTTGTTATGATTTGATTTTAAGAAACACGAAACCGAATATTTGGTACCAATTTTTTGAATATTTTATTTTGAGTTGAAACCCTTCCGATATCGTTTGATATCATCTAAAGATGCCATGCCCTTGGTATGTATATACCCTTTTTGTTACACGTTGTATATTACGAAATAATATACAATGTGTAACTGTTGTTGTTAGTGTGCTCCGGCTACGAAAGATGATGATGGAGTAGTGTGGACTGTATAGGCACAGTCTAAATATCATACAGTCGTCCAACGAAGATGTCTAGACAGAGCAATCGTGCGGGGTGTGAGGGACGAGACGCGGGTAAGCGGCACCCGAGCTGCGAACAAAACGATGTTCGTAGCTCGGTATCTATCATTAAGGGCATGTTTGTTTTTTTTATTTGTTTGTTTTATAATTTGATATGAGTGTCAATTTTGAGTATAATTGGGGTGCTTGTTACGAAAAAGCCACCATTTTTGACATCCAAAATGGCGGACGTCATTTTTTTTATAATTTGATATGAGTGTCAATGTTGAGTATAATTGGGGTGCTTGTTACGAAAAAGCCACCCTTTTTGAAATCCAAGATGGCGGACGCCAATTTAAATGTATATTAATATGATATGGGTGTTAATTCCGAGGTGGATTGGGGTGCTGGTTACGAAAATGCCATCTAAATAACTTAAATCTGTCTCAAGTTGTTTCCTTAGTAAAAATAGCAAATTAATTAAATAAAATACAGCTGTCGATGTTGATTTGCAATAAATACATAATTTCATATATATTGTTTATTTGTGACAACCCTGGCCAATGCGTTACTGTCTAGACGATGTCGGCATTTTACACGAGATCAAATGCGTCGACCAACTGTATGATTTTTATACTTGGTATAGGTGTAGGATATTCGCGCAACATGTAAATTGTAATGTAAGTTATATTTCTAATTGTAGGTTGTTGTATCGAATTTCATAAACACATTTAAGTTGAAGGGTGATTGGATATAAGGTGGCTCACGTGGCTTGAAGAAAGATCGGCAGGAGCTTCACTGTAAAACTTCACATCACCTGACAACGTAACATCACGCGAAATGTATATAGTACCTTTCCGCCCGCGGCTTCGCCCGCGTGGAGTTCGGTTATATCGCGCTTTTTAGATTTCTCTCGGGAACATCAAATTTTTCCGGGATAAAAGGTAGCCTATGTTCTTTCTCAGGGTCTAAAGACTGTCTGTGCCAAATTTAATCAAAATCAGTTGAGAGGTTTAAGCGAGAAAGCGTAACAGACAAACAGACAGACAGACCGAGTTACTTTCGCATTTATAATACATACTAGCTTTCCGCCCGCGGCTTCGCCCGCGTAGAGTTCGGTTATATCGCGCTTTTTAGGTTTCCCTCGGGAACATCAACTTTTTCCGGGATAAAATGTAGCCTATGTTCTTTCTCGGGGTCTAAAGATTGTCTGTGCCAAATTTCATCAAAATCGGTTGAGAGGTTTAAGCGGGAAAGCGTAACAGACAGACAGACAGAGAGACAGATAGACAGACAGACAGACAGATAGACAGACCGACAGACAGACAGACAGAGTTACTTTCGCATTTATAATATTACTAGCTTTCCGCCCGCGGCTTCGCCCGCGTAAATTTCGGTTATATCGCGCTTTTTAGATTTCCCTCGGGAACATCAAATTTTTCCGGGATAAAAGGTAGCCTATGTCCTTTCTCGGGGTCTAAAGATTGTGTGCTTTCCGCCCGCGTCTTCGTCCGCGTGGTGTTCGGTTATATCGCGCTTTTTAGATTTCCCTCGGGAATATCTAATTTTTCCGGGATAACAGGTAGCCTATGTTTTTTCTCAGGGTCCAAAGATTGTCTGTGCCAAATTTCATCAAAATCGGTTGAGAGGTTTAGGCGGGAAAGCGTAACAGACAGACAGACAGACAGACAGACAGACAGACAGACAGAGTTACTTTCGCATTTATAATATTAGTATGGATAGTATGGATTAGTATGGATTCGAGTATTTTCGGCTAGCATTTGCGGTTAAATCATAAATTGTAGAGGTGCACACGGGTGTTCAGAATTTTTTGCGAAAGTCTTTCTTTATTTTCTTTAGAGTGATTACTACTTCAACTCTTCAATGGCCTCTGTGGTTAGATACCACAATTTTTCCAATAACACGTGTAACAAATTATAGAAATTCTTTAAAAAATTTATTTCACAGTAATGGGGGATATCGCCAATGATTTGATGTAAAGCCATGACGAGGTCACTATGCTGCGATATTTCAATGTTCTTTATGAATTATTCACTGAATGCACTTTTTACTACATAAATCACGTGCTTTTATTTAGTAAACGACACTATAAATAATTTAAAAGTCCAATGAAAAATGAGCGTATATTCATCTTAGCCTTGCCGTCAAAAACTCCTTTGCGAAAGTCTTGTCAAAGATAATCACTTGCCACTTTGACGTTGACAGCGCTGATTGTCACACATATTGTCTCTTTTCTCACTTTATATGAATGAAGTAGGAGAGATAAGGATGGATGTACAGGATACAAAAGCATTCATCACAATTAATGTTACCACGTAAAAAAATGTAATTGAATGCACTAATCTATACTAATATATAAAGCTGAATAGTTTGTTTTTTTGTTTGTTTGTACGCGCTAATCTCAGGAACTACTGGTCCGATTTGAAAAATTCTTTTTGCGTTGGATAGCCCATTAATCCAGGAAGGCTTTAGGCTATACGACATCACGCTGTGACCAATAGGAGCGGAGCATAACTAAACCACGCGAACGAAGTCGCTGGCGGCTGCTAGAGCATAATAAACACAATGCGTAAACAGTAGGTACCTACCTTTTGTATGATAACAAACCATTCTGGAGGGTTTCAACTGAAAATAAATACTACAAAAACGTTATCTCATTTTCAAAATAATATATGTATACTTACGTAAATTAGCACAGAGGTGCCATAGAATAAAGAGAGGGAAGTACGTTATCTTCATACAAACGGACCGCGCGCGGCTTGTATGTTTGCGCCATAGTATCTATGCGTCGCCGCACGCACACCTAAACACAATATTAGAGTGCCTATGACTGCGCTAGTCGCGGCTAGCACGGAACGAGGTTCGCGCGTCACGGCTTTTCGGCACATAAGCTTTTAAAAAATGATCACATAAACTGCAAAGTTGGTATGTCTATTTATGAACAAATAAAAGACTTATATTTTTCAAATTATATTTCTAAAAGTTATTTACAAGGATACGGATATATTACACATTAAAGTTTAATAACAACGCGTTTCGTAATAGTCGAAACCGAAGAAAGTAGGTATTTTTCTGTAGCTAATTTGTAATTTTGTATTAAGGCGGCTCCAGAGGAAAAACACACCGCAGGCCGTTTTTATGTAGTTTTTCGGAGCTATCTACTCTTTATCCAAAAGAAATATCAACTTATTAAAAATACATAAATTTTCTCCATAATCTTGGCTCCAAAATTGTAGATTTTTTTTTTTTTTACTAAGCATAATGTTTAAATAATTCCTTCACAACGAAACCTCTGACAAGAGAAATAATTGTCAAAAAAGTGCATCTCCTCGAAAAGTAAGCATTATTTAGATTGCGTTCTTACACTAATGGATAGGCAAATTCATGACGAACATTATTGTAGAAATATTTTTTTAAAACGACCAAAACAAAAATTTTATTCAACAATCTGAGCGTATTCCCCATCATTTCCTTGCCCGAGCTATTGAGATTCAGTATGCCACAAGCTCTCGAAGGGGGAACCCGTGTCGTTCGTCATCGTGCGGTCCGCTAGCATAGCGGGCGGCGCGTGAGCGAGAAAGCATCTGCTTGCTCGCTCACGCACCGCATGTCGCATAGAGTATAATACTATCATAAAGTGTCTGAGCTGTTATTGATGTTCATTTTGGTGATCGTTTTTTTAACCGATTTCAAAAGGGAGGAGGTTATATGTTTTTTTTAATGTTTGTTTGCGGATAACTTTACTATAATATAAATAATAGGGTATTTGACTAAAAAAAAACTAATTAGTCCGTCATTCAGATTATAGAAAAATATTGGATAGGTTTATTATATACGTTTTACATTTCGTATATTTTGTTATATCCAATCAATAAAAATTGACAAATACAATATGTAAAGAAAATTCTGTCCGATCCGTGAAGGTATTGTTAGGTATCGATAACTGATTCTACTAATGGGTACAAAGCCGGGCTAAACTTAAAAAAAAATCCCCCTAAAAAAATAAATGTTATTTCGCAAAAAGAGCTAACTTAATACATGTGCGGTAAGCAACCCTACCGCGGGGGGCGGGGGGCAGGGCACGCGGCACGTGGTCGCGTCGCGATTTGCTCGTAATAATACCGGTGTTGCCACTTTTTTAAAAATTACCAAATTTCGGGGAAATTTGAATTAATTCCCGGGAAAATAGATAATTTCAAAATTCAATAGAAATTATTGTTACTATGATCATTATGTAAAATTTTATATTATATTTGGTCAAGTGTTTACCTAACCTTTATTATCCTTATGGGTCGGACAGGGTTTTCTTTACATTTTGTATAAAAGGCATCAAAGATCAGGAGTGATGGTTGGTGACGTCACTGGCCGCTAAAAAGTATAGCGTGCAGTGACGTCACACGAGTTTTCAAAGCACTGTGTCGACTTCATTTTTTGTTTAAATGAAAAAAGAAAAAAATATGTGTCTAGTATTTTTTGGGTAGGCCCCCGACAAGGTGGACCGACGACCTGGTGAAGGCCGCGGGAAACCGCTGGATGCGGGAGGCGCAGGACCGGTCGTAGTGGAAAACCTTGAGGGAGGCCTATATCCAGCGGTGGCCGTCTTTCGGCTGAATTGATGATGAAGAGTATTTTTTGGAAATCTGACTGACGCACTAATTAGGTTTTTTTAGTCAAATACCCTATTGCATAAGTTGATAAAAAATGCTATGCAATAGCTTTACCGCGGCAGTTCCCGAGTGCCACATGTTTTTTTTTTTAATTAGAAAGATTATATCTTCAAGGTAGTCTCATGTTAAGGAAATTAGGGTCTGATGATGGAATACTAAGGAAACCTAGGAGAAATTTAAAAAAATCATAGGGGCGCCTAGGGCATTTCTATGTTTTTTTCATTAAGTGTTTTAACGCACTACAATTTAGTAAAGTTCGGACTTGATGATGGAGCCGGGAGACAGCCGAGGGATCTCCTTAACGATTCACATCAGCTGCCTCGTGTTTGTGCTTTAATTTATATTGATAAGAACTTTACACCTAAATGAGTTGTGATTGTCATTAAAGCTCTGATGATGAAGACAAAGGCCAGTTAAGGGAACTCCTCAAAGGTTTACAATAGTTACCTTGTGTTTGGACTTAATTCATTTATATTGATGAAAACTTTACACCCATATAGGTTTAAATGAAGGTCTGCAATAGATCTGATGATGAAGACCATAGACAGTCGAGGGAATTCCTCAACAATTTACAACACTGTACTTTAACATAGTACAAACACTACCTCCTCGTCATGCTTATGCAAAAATCAATTAAAATCAAGAGACTGAATGTAAGTGGTGTTATTTCCTTGCGTTATTTCTAGAAATGCTCATACTTTCATCGTGGTCTGATAGGAATTAAAGCAAATGAAATACGTCGTTTGCTTGCAGGCCTTTTCCAAATATGCTGCCGTCAGCGTTCAGTCTGACCGGATATTGTATTAGTCAGATGTTTATTATTTTTCTTCAAAAGGAAGCTTTGTGTAAATAATATTATAGTATATGTATTTGCTTTTTTTTATACGATAGTTTTATTTTTTACAATTTACGTTTTTGTTTTATTAAACGAGAATAATAATATAATTTCAGTCTTGCCTGAACCCAATAAAAACATCATATCTTTTTTTTATGTAGGTTTCCTGTCTGCAGAAATTTATTTGACCCTGATTACGTTTTCCCTTAAAATAATAAATAATGATAAATTAACCTTTATTATATTATTTTTCTATCCCTTTGACCATCTGACTTAGCTAACTTTCAATCTACAAAACTAACTTCCAACCCTGAAGCTAGTCATAACATATTTAGTAGTAAAGGTCTAATCAATACAAATTAAGTAAGCCCAAGCACATGACAGTTGCTTCCGATGTGGATTCCCTTGATTCTCTGTCATCTCCATCATCAGGTCAGGCCCAAATCTTAACGGTTTTATAGTATGATCCGATATAAATACGAGTATCAAGTTTTCACCCGAAGCGTGCTTACAATTTTCGATAATTGGCCTAAATTTCTTAGAATTTCCATTATCGACACTGACGTGGTAACAATGATACATATGCAGCATATTCTTTCATATAAAAAAAGAATGGTCAAAATCGGTTCATTAACGATAAAGTTATCAGCGAGCACACATAAATCGAATTGAGAACCACACTTTTGGGAAGTCGGTTAAAAATAAAATACGCAAATTTTTATTATGACGTATCGTCAACATTAATTGTTTCAGTCTATAATAACCAAAAGTATTTGGGCGCACCAATAAACAAAAATAAAAGCGCCATGTCTGTTACTTCTGTGGTCTATGAATTTAACTTGTATTTGTAAGTACTTCGTCCGCCAGACGGCGCTAGTAATATTTTGCGAAGTATTGTAGAGGTGGGGCGCGGTGAAGAGGGACCAAATGCTCGAGGTCATTTGGTGAGGGTACGTCCTTAAATGTGTGATTCAATAGATGTTATGTTTGTATTATTTATATATGTATTAATTAAAAATAAAAATAAATATGGTTCTTTATGTGTACAAAACTAAAAATAAAAATTACAAAAAAAAACTGACTAGTATATGTAAACTAAATACTAAGCAAATAATTGAAACATAAGCTCTTAGTGACTAACAGCTTATGTTTCAATTATTTACAAATATTTATAGACTAAGACTTAGTCTATAAATATTTGTTAGCGGTTTGGGCGACAATCGTAACCGACGAAGCGCGGACAGTCGTCAACCCTAAGACAGTAGGCAATTAAATCGCGGATTGGGTCGCAGATAACCTACTTCCCCTCTTTATTCTATGGAGGTGCGGTCATGTAATTATCTTTAACTATCTTATCTGGAAACCTACGTAAAGTGAGCGTGCTTTGATCTACGCTTGACCGCAATCCCGCCTGATGGTAAGCAGTGATGCGATCATTGATGGTAAAGCGCGCTAGTTTATTAAGAGCCTATTCACTCTAGCCTTGAAGACACTCAAATTGTAATGTGACGGAAACACCGTCGCTGGCAAATTGGTCCAGTCCCTCGATGTACGCGGTATAAAAGAGGAAGCGAAACGCTTCATCCGGGTCGCAGTGGTGTCAACAACGTAAGGGTGGAAACTCGCCGTACGACGGGTCGTCCGATGGTGGAACGGAGATGGGGGAATTATAGAACCTGTAGCTTTTTTTGAGTATGATAATTTCTCGGTGGTAGGCCATAACAACGGCTACCGGCAGAAGTTACCACCCACCAGACAAAGTCTTGCCGCCTGGCGATTCGTCGTGTTCCGGCATGATCTCTGGTGAAGCTGTACGGAGGACGGGTCTGAGCAATTGTGTTGCGATGTGTGCCGGGTACGATTCGCCAAATGTTGTTGTGTCGGGAGTTTGGTCATGGAGGGTCTCCAGATCAATCTACCTCTGACGCAGTACCGTTGGTCGTGTTGTTGGGTTTAACATTGTTCCAACTCGCTCAACTGCCGTCTTCCTTCCTATTCATTCAGTTTTGTTAAGTGAATAGGCTCTTAATAAACTAGGGTGTTTTACCATCCACGATTGCATCACTGCTTACCATCAGGCGGTATTGCAGTCAAGCACTGGTTTATAACTATAAAAAAAAAGTGAAAATATTCAATCATCAAGTGATCTCGCGCTCTGGGCGGAGCGGAAGGGCGTGTCAGACTTTTACTGACTAAAAGCCACCTGTGTTCCTTTACTTGCCTGTGCGCCAGGGGCCACGGTATGTCCTTCAAACTACCCATGACCCTGTCAATCCCGAGCTTTAGTAGTTAATCGTTCGGCAGGTCAAATAATCCATGCATTTTTTGGAAAAAATCCTGAATTACGCAATGTATAATCAATTAGTCGGTCATTGGCTCGTTCACCTTGAAATAATCGCTATGCAAAGAATGTCACTGGCGATATTGCATATAAACAATACCACACATTTAGGTATTAGCAAACTTATGCATCGAAATATCGGACTATCGGTTTCATCTTCATGAATCTCATCATCATCATCACAGCGTTAATCCCAGTCGCATTCAAAGCCTTTTCAGCTTTGGAGTCTGGGGTCCGCTTTGCCAGTCCAACTGCTGATATTGCTAAACTTCGACATTTTCCGTGAAGCGACAGCCGTCTGACCTCCACAATCCGAAGGCGACATCGAAGTATTGCAGTTACACCAATTGTTGGACTTTTGAGGGCTCCAACAACCCGTAACGACTGCCACTAGATGTTCGCATGGCAACCGGGACCAACGGCTTAACGTGCTTTCCGAGGCACGACCAGACCAGTGCAAATATTCATATTCATGCATACAAATACTTGTACTGTGCGGGGATCGAATCCGCGCCACTTTGCGCAGCGGTCGCGTCCGCTACCGCTACGCCACGGAGGCTGTCCTTCATGAATCTCATAACATGCAAAAAATATGGCAAGAGGCAATGTCAATAGTCAGGCAATATCCTGCCTATCACAACTAAACTGTTATTCTACGTTCAGCAACTAAATTGGATTAACACGAAACTAAACATTTATTTACTGTTCTGTAATGTAGGTACCATCTTGCACCAAGCACCAGATGGGTCGACGACATAGTAGCGATAGCTGGTCAAAGTTGGCTGAATACTGCTCTAGATAAAGAGAGATGGAATACCTTGGAGGAGGCTTTCACCCGAAGGGGGTTCATATAATAAAGTCACATACTAATCATAGTACCTAAAATATTAGCTCTTAAGTAACATCTAACCTTATTGTAAGAAATTTCAAATAAAGCTTTATTATTATTATTAATGTAGGTACCTACTTTTGGCATTTCTTAATAGAAACAAAAAGATAAAGAAGAAAGAGTGGGAATTAGTGTACAGCACTCTGATTCTAATTATCTTTTTAATTGAATTTCACTTCGGTTTCGATTTTAATCAAGTACTAGATGCGCCGCGTGGTTTCATCCGCGTAGGTTTCAATGTGTTTTTTTATATGCTCCGCTCCTATTGGTCGCAGCGTGATGTTCTAGCTTCTTCTTCTTCTTAGTTCTAGTGTTATAGCCTTAAGCCTTCCTGGATTAATAGGTAATGCGAAACAAACTCTTCAGATAAAGCAGAAGTATTACTATAGATTTTTTCTATAATTAAGATTTAGTTATCGAAATCTTAATTATAGAAAAAATCTTTGACTGTTATTAGATTTTTTTTTGTTGACTGAACTATATATATATATATATATCCTTGGTATTAACGCGGATTGTTCTAAACTATTCTAAAGAAATACCGTATCCTCTGGCGCACAGGCAAGTGAAAGGACAAGGGTCGTCGTCATCATCATCTCAGCGTTAATCCCAGTCGCATTAAACGTTTTTTTCTACTTTGCAGTCTGGTGTTCGCTTTACCAGTCTAACTGCTGATTTTGGCTAAACTTCGATATTTTCCGTGAAGCGACTGCCGTCAGAGCTCCACAAACCGAAGGCGATCTAAAGCATTGCAATTGTTGGACTTTTGAAGGCTCTAACAACCCGTAACGACTGCCATTAGATGTTCGTATGGCAACCGGGACCAACGGCTTAACGTGCTTTCCGAGGCACGACCAGACCAGTGCAAATAAAATTTCACTCGGTGGTAGGCCATAACATCGTCTTCCGGGAGAAGTTACCACCCACCAGACAAAGTCTTGCCGCCAAGCGATTCGTCGTGTTCCGGCATGATGTCTGGTGAAGCCGTACGGAGGACGGGTCTGGGCAGTTGTGTTGCGATGTGTGCCGGGTACGATGCGACAAATGTTGTTGTGTCGGGAGTTTGGTCGTGGAGGGTCTCCACATCAATCTCCCGCTGGCGCAGCATTGTTGGTCGTGTTGTTGGGTTTAACTTTGTACCACCTTGCTCAACTGTCGTCTTCCTTCCTATTCACTCAGTTTTTTTGAGTGAATAGGCTTAATAGGGTAAAACCGGGATAGATGCCCCACTTTTCGAAAGTGTTTCATTATTTGAATACCAAACATATTTGCTTAGATTGACCCTGTAATATAGTTAGTTTAATCATTCATAAAGCTTTAGAAACTGTATTTATTTACCTAACCATTACTGGTTTTGCAAAAATGAAATTCTTGCGAAACACATTTTTTGGGGAAAGGTGCCTACCTATATGGATAGATGCCCCACTATGAAGTCACTTAGGAGGATAGATGCCTGTGATGCGGGATAGATGCCTTTTTAAATAATTAACAAGAATACGTAATCAAAATGTAATATTTATTTATTATCTACATGTGTAGGTAATATAAAATGCTTAACCATATTTATTTACATTTATGCATGTCTACAAAATATATAAAAAAATCTGTTTAAGCGATAACATATTAAAACTATCATATAGAATCATCTCAAACGAAACATTCCCGTTTTAACGTAGAAATAATTATTTAACATTAAAAAAAATCAACATTCATATGAATCTCTAACAAAAAAAAAAAATTAATAATTTCGTTTAACCTTAGTTATTATTTAAACATTTAAAAAAATCAACATATTTGTAAGGAATTATCCTTCATTAAGTGGAACCGGACATTTTAAGTTTTCCACATCTTGAGCAATAGTTCTTAAAAAGTGTGCATGTTTCGTGCAGCCACTTCTGACACATAATGCACTGGATCCAATCAGATTTGGACTTCGTGTTATTATAGGTATCGAAGCATTCTACGCAAACATTTTCATCTATAGAATTAGGCTCTTCAAATTTATTTTTTTTAGTTTTTTTCACGGGTAGTCCTATGGTTTTTTTACCTTTTTCAGTATTAGGTGAGACGTGATCTTCATTTTCACTGTTTGAGTTATAAATAGCTAGTCTTTTACGTAGTCCACGATCCTTGTTTACTTTTAAATAATAATCATTTTCTTTATGACTGCAATCAGTCACGTCACCATCTGTTTCTTCACTTGAGTCATAGTTTTTCTTTGGTTTTCCTTTCTTATTTTTATTTTTTTGTATTTGTTCTTTGGTTTCTTTATTTGCTTTTTTTATTGTTTGTCTTTTTTTGGTAGCTTCAGTCTTGTGTATCTTAGATTCTATTTGTTTCTTTTTCCTGTCAGCAATATCCCTTTTTTCTTTTATTTTTTCTCTAGAATTGAGAATATCTGCCGATTGTTTAGCTCTCCTTGCTAAAGTCAGAGGAATTTGTGATATTGGTGATGCTTCGACTAAAAATTTAGAAGGTGTTTCTTTTTCTTCGTTATCTAGAATCCGTATTAGTGAATCATCACCTATATCAACAATATCAATAATCGTATCTTCTAAAATCTGAGGATCGATCAAAAGGCTGGGTGAGTTTCGGTTGAATGAAGTTGATGGCATATTGGGTGGTGTTATGTTCAGGTCTGCGACATTCAAATATTCGTTTTCAAATGTAGTTGGACAATCAATTGACGAAATCGGAGGTATAGTTGTTTGTGTTCTGTGTTCAACTTCAACATGCTCACAAGGTTCTGCATTTTCGTTTAAAGATGTTTGAAGAAGCGCTGTTGTAGTTTGATGTAGCACACAGGGTTGATCAGGATCATTGTCACTGCGATGTGCAATCCTATCAGATATAGTGAAAACAGAATCGGGCAAAGCATTAGGATTTAGTGGATAAATCCCACTTCTTCGAAAGCCAGCAAGAGCATTTGCAGGTGTAGTAGCGCGTATCCATGCGTTGCGTATAAGGGTTCCAGCATTATAACGGCTTATCTTTTTATTTGGATCTGCGTGCATAAACTGATTAGTTTCATGGTTAAAGTATGTTTTAAATGGCCCAAACACCGCTACGTCTAATGGTTGTAAAGCTGAGGTAGTGTGGCTGGGTAAACATAACAAAATAATATCGTTATCAGAAGCAACTTGCAGCATGTCTGGTGCGGATGAATGAGATGAGTGCCCGTCTAAAATAAGCAAAACCTTACCTTGCGGTTTCAAAGCTATGAAGTGTTCCGTAAGCCACTTATAGAAAAGATCGGTATTTATGTATGCCGACTTTTTATTCATGTACACTTTTGAGCCCAGTGGTAGACCGTTCTCGAATTCTGGTTTCTTATTTACACCTTTAATTATTACTACTGGTGGGAGAAAATTACCAATGGCATTGCAACAGGCTACGATAGTCATTGTTTCACCTTTCTCCGCAGATGTAACTGAATTTACTACTTTTGCACCTTTCTTTGCAACAACTTTTCCAGGCTTATTGTTAAGCTGAACTCCCGATTCGTCCATATTATAAATCCTTTCAGGCTTATCCAAGAGATCATTATCGGCCAGGACTTTTGTCAGAAGTTCATGAAAATTATTTACTTCTTCTCTGCTGAGACCTTTAGCCCTAGCGACAGATAAACCTTCTGCTTGCCTAATAGACAACTCTGGATTTCGCTCAATAAAACTTTTGAACCATTCATTCCCAGCCATCTGGTTTTCATTATCAAAATTGTGTTGAATCTGTAGCTTTTCGGCAAATTGGTATGCTAACGTACGTATAGCTCGTCTATCTGGGGGAAATCCCGCGTCGCTAAGCTTCAAAATGTGCGCTACCAACCTTTTTTCGTGTTCAAAACCCAGGACTGGATGTTTTCCCAAAGTCAGCTTAGTTTGGTTTTTAATAGCGTAACGCCTTCGCAATGTTCTGGATGGAATCCCAAATTGTCTGGATATTTCATTGATCCCCAATTCTTTTTTATCCAATTCATGGAAAGCTGACTGCAGCTGCTCTGTTGTCCAAGAAACTACTCGAGCTCGTACGCCCTCCTTTCTTTTGTATTTCCTTGGCATGGCTCACCTCCAATAAGCAAAGTAAGTATAAATAAAACACTGTATCTACACTCATTTCATCATATTCGAATTATGAAATTAAAGTTGGAAACATTTTTTTTTTGGTATTTTCTAATATCCTACTATTAGGAAATACGAAAATATTCACGACTATGACTTTTAAATACTTCGATAAGGCTCTTGCAGTATAGAGGGATAGATGCCCCTAAAGTCAACTATCCCTTGTAAACTCGGGGCAACTATCCTTTTCACTAGGGATAGATGCCTCTCAATATTTTATAAATAAAATAAATGCAAACATCAGTGATTGACTCTTAAATGTGTTCTCAAAGAACCAATGTATTAAAACAATTCAAATAAAATGTAATCATTTAACTGTTTATAAAGATATGAAATAGTGAATACTTACGTTTGAAATTTTGAAGCGTTCGTCGCGTCCGCTACGAATGTAATTCGACATACAAGCGAGAAACGTCCGTCTAGCACAACAACTCGCGCGTCACTGAGGTGGGGGGTGCATGTGGCGCGTATGTAAACAACGAATTTGCTGTTTTGTTCTCTGGTAGTTGAATTTTTAGAAACGAGGCATCTATCCCAGCGCGGCATCTATCCCGGTTTTACCCTAAGCTAGTGCGTTTTACCATCAACGATTGCATCACTGCTTACCAACAGGCAGGATTGCAGTCAAGTTCTGGTTTATAATCATTAAAAAAAAAAAAAACATATTCATGCGTACAAATATTTGCACTGCGCGGGGATCGGAACCGCGCCTCCTTGCGCAGTGACCGCATTTGCTACCGCTACGCCACGGAGCCTGTCATGCGAAGGGACGAGGGTGAGTAAATAAATAAACGCCCAGAATGAGAGAGGTCATTTGTTAAGTTTCCTACAAAAAAGAAAAACCTTGGTCTTTGACAAAAATTGAAAACTTCAAACTACAAGTTTACCAACGTGCGATAGAGCACAATATTATTGGCGACAAATTGACGGACCATATTCTTAACACCACACTGCGCACCAAAACACAGATTTCTGACGTTGCTTATATAGCTGTTAAGCTTAAGTGGGACTGGGCTGGCACAGCTCATGGAGCCCAGACACAGCTAGAAGGCATCGCGGCAAGCTCCGTAGAAGATGGCAAGACAAGCTGGTCCAAACAAATGACCACTTGTCTACTGTAGGCTTGGATCGAAATATCTAGAAGTCATGGAGAGAGGTCTTTGCCCAACAGTGGTATGGTGATTACAAAGCGTGCCAGTAGGATTTTATTAAAGAGTTAAATATTTGAACAGTACCAAGTTTGTACAGCACAAGAAAAAAGTACTTCAAACACAAGTTGGCACCAAACTTTAACGTGACTAACCATTGCTCCAGATACCAACTGTCTGAATTGTAGCTTATCAACTGGTTTGAAATTATTAATAAAGCACTCATTTAGAAACAAATTAAAAATCTTGTGAGAAAAATGAAATGAAATGAAATGAAATGAAATGAAATCGTTTATTAAGCAAGTAGGATCACTGATCACTTTTACACGTCATGTTTATTTTTCATTTTATTTTTTTAACTAGATGAAGCCGGCATTTCCTAACTGACTACCTCTGAGAAGAAATGGCCGAAACAAATTCAGAGATCATCGTCTTTTTTCAAGTCCAGACATTAAAAATGAAAATGTTTACAATAATTTACCTTATAATTACGCATATTGCGGAATAAAAATTAACAATGCTTAACAGAGCGAGCAGCTCAATCCCAAGCTTTTTTGTCTTCTAAATAATCTGTGATTTTATAATACCCCTTTTTGCAAAGTTTGGCCTTTATATGGTTCTTAAATCGTTTAATGGGTAAGTTTCGAACGTCCATGGGAAGCTTGTTGTAAAAGTGTATACATTGACCCATGAACGAGTTGCCTACTCTGTGGAGACGAGTGTGATGTAAAGCAAGATTGTGTTTGTTCCTGGTATTTACATTATGAATATCGCTTATCTTCTTAAAATTCGAGATATTTTTATGAACATACATAAGATTTTCAAATATATATTGTGAAGCTACAGTCAGAATGTTCACCTCTTTGAACTTTTCTCTAAGAGATTCTCTAGGACCAAGGTTATAAATGGCTCGAACAGCCCTCTTCTGTAAAACAAAGATGGTATTGATGTCCGCACAAGTTCCCCAGAGAAGAATCCCATAAGTCATAAGACTATGAAAATAACTAAAATAAACAATTCTGGCTGTATCCACATCAGTTATCTGTCTAATTTTCTTAACAGCAAAGGCGGCAGAACTGAGTCTACCCGACAGCTTCTCAATGTGAGGACCCCATTGTAACTTGGCGTCAATAGTTAATCCAAGAAAAACTGTCGACTCGACAGGGATCAACTCTACTCCATTCAGTTGAACATTGGTACTTAGCTGCCTGACATTTGGCGTAGAAAATTTAATGACTTTAGTTTTTTTTTCATTTAAAAGGAGGTTATTTACATTAAACCAATGGACAACTTTAGAGAGTGCATTGTTAACTTCGTCAAAGTTTGTTAGCTGACGCTTGACTTTAAAAATAAGAGAAGTGTCATCCGCGAACAATACTATGTTGTGATTATCCCTCACGTGATGAGGTAAGTCATTAATATAAATTAAAAACAAGAATGGACCTAGAATTGAGCCCTGCGGAACGCCCATGGTGACCACAGATCCTGCAGATCTCTTGCCATTAACATCAACCCTCTGAATTCGATTATTCAGATAAGAAGTCAGAAGGTCGAGAGCTCTGTCCTCAAACCATAATGGTACAATTTCCTGATAAGAGTATCATGATGTACGCAATCAAAGGCCTTGGACAAATCACAAAAAATACCAAGAGCATCTTGCGATTCCTCCCAGGCCCCAAATATGTTCTTTAGCAATGCCACGCCCGCATCCGTAGTTGAACGACCCTTTGTAAAACCAAATTGTTTCACGTGCAATAAATTGTGTAAGTTAAAGTGCCTCAACAACTGTTTCAAAATTAATTTTTCAAAAATTTTGCTCAAAGTTGGTAATATCGATATTGGCCGAAAATTCGTGGGATCAGTTGTACTACCAGATTTGAACAGTGGAATTACTTTGCTTAGTTTCATCAAATCATCAAAATGTTTATACTCTATGTCCGATTTCATGTTAAATAATACAAAATAAATAATGTACCTATTAAATATAATACCAGAGACTAGACAAATAATTATATTTGACTGAAGCAAAGTGCACCCGTGTTCCTTCAATTGCCTGTGTGCCAGGGCCACGATTTCTTTTCAACCAACTCGCAACCCTGACCCAGGCATCGGTCTTCGTGGACCCCGTCACGACGTGCTGACATTTTTTAAAGGCGCGTGTGAAACACAGCGCACACATTTTTATATAATTATAAACTAACTAGCTTTCCACCCGCGACTTCGCCCGCGTGGAGTTCGGTTATATCGCGCTTTTTAGATTTCCCTCGGGAATATCAATTTTTTTCCGGGATAAAAGGTAGCCTATGTTCTTTCTCAGGGTCTATAGATTGTCTGTGCCAAATTTCATCAAAATCGGTTGAGAGGTTTAAGCGGGAAAGCGTAACAGACAGACAGACAGACAGACAGACAGAGTTGCTTTCGCATTTATAATATTAGTATGGATGCTTGACCGCGATCCCGCCTAATGGTTAGCAATGTTAGATTATTAAGCGCCTATTCACTGTAGCCTTGAAGACACTTAAATTGTAATCAAATGGGAAGACCGTTTCAGGCAAATTGTTCCAGTCCTCCGATGCAAGTGATATAAAAGAGAGGTGAAACGCTTCGTCTGGATCATAGCGATGTCAACGTAAGGGCACTCGCCGTACGACGGGCCGTCCGATGATGGAAAGGAGATGGCGGAGTTAAGTCATGCAATTCTCCCGCGCTTTCTCCAAAAAGCAACCTATATAATACAGAAAGGCTATTACATACACTATATTCATAAACACAAAACACTTCCTAACCTTTTAGAGTCAAAACAAAGAATCATGCTCTATTCATAATCTCAATCGCTTCAATTAAACAGTGGTATGCAACTACGCAATACCGACCATGAAAGCGGGCCGATCATTTTTTTCGCGCATTCATATTACAATAAGACTATTTGGAAGACCGACAAGTTTTGCAACATCTTACGGCAAACGGCTTATTATAGTCATAACTATACCATCGCCAAGCTCCATAAAGAATAGAGGTAAACAAATCAATTAAGGATTATCACAACTCATGTTTTCCAATCTCCTGTTATTTACATGATTATCGACTTTTACATGCTAACTATTTATTAACAATTTCTATTGCAGCATATTTCAATAGAATCACTAATATAACATGCATGATAACTTGGTATTTCGGAAAACCATTAAAAACATTTTGTGGAATTCAACCAATAAATAAAGTTGAGGCATTTGTCAATACAATATTGCATATTTTAAGTATTTTCAAATCAACTGCATAACACATGCATTGTAATAATTTTTTTTAATAATTATAAAGTAGTGCTTGACTGTAATGCCGCCTGATGGTAAGCAGTAATGCAATTGTTGACGGTAAAGCGCGCTAGTTTATTAAGCCAAAATTCGCAATAAACCGAGTGTTTTAATAGTTCGTAAGCATACATCACACTTCTAAAATGCCAATAGACGGTGTCACGGAAAATGAATAGTAGCGAATAAAATTCTAAAACAGTTTTTGGTGTTTGTACAAGACAAGTTTCACTTAATTTGTTTATTTTTCAATATTTATTAATTTACCCGATTTGAACTATACTATTAAATAAGATCTGGCAACACAGAACACACTGGCCACCTACCGGCCAATAGCTGAATATATTTTATATATACTTATTTCATTTTTACTATTTGATGTATCCAATTGTCGATCTAATTTTGCTATATTGTACTAGATGGTGGAACTGAGCCATGGGATCACAGTTTTTCTATGTGATTTTGAAATATGCCCTCTCTATTTATCTTAAATCTCTTTGGCGGCAAAACTTTCTCTGATAGGTGGTAACTTCTGCCGGCGGCCGAAAGTGGCTAAGTATAATATACATATAAGTATCAAAACAATTTAATCTAATAGCAAATTAACTTACACGTGTGTGATATGTCATTCAAATCAGTTAAGCGTTCTATGCAAATCATAAATATATAAACATAAATATACTGTTTGCATTAGTAGGAAGTACGATTATTACTTTTATGAAAATCATCCATGTAGAAAAGGTTGTTAACGTTTGTCTTTTAGGCGTAAACTACTTGGTACCTAGCAACGGTTTCTTTACCCCTATTCTTATTTTCTTCCTATCGAATTTACGACGATGAATGACGATTTCTTTATTCTTTTGAAGACGATTGGAGGACATTAGGTCACCTACCCATATGGGCACCTGTTTTATTATTTTATTTTAAAACCCTCCATAATCTTAAGGTTTAGACACATAAATACCCAGTACCTTTGAAACACTTTTTTTTTAACTTTTATATCTGATCTTCAAATTAAAGTCAATTTACATTAAAACAACAAAATATCTTTTACCTCATCTTTTTTTTTAACTGTCTAAGTGAGAGTCGGACTCGCGCATGAAGGGTTCCGTACCATTCTACTCTTTCAAAATGGTCTTTCATCTTTAAAAACGGCAAAAAAATCACGTTTGTTATATGGGAGTTTAGTATTTTTTTCTATGAATTATAAACTATGATCATGAATCTTTTTTATATAATGTTGTTGCTATTTTATATGCTATTTCTATGGACCATGGTCTGAAAAGAGAGTGAGAGATTTTTTTTTTTTTTGCTCAAAGAGAACTTGTGAGTTTTGTTCCTGTAAATGAAAATCTCTTAGGACAATTTAAAAATAATTTAATTGAAAAGCTACCGGGCTTGCCTCATCACACCGACCCGAATCATGCGCTATTTAACCTGATTAATTGTGAATTTATGAAAGTTTTCAAAAAAAAAAAAAAAACATTGCCTGTTAGCGACCGCATTATATTTAGTGTCTGGGCAGCCCCAGGTGTTTATAAAAGCAGGGAAAAAATGTAAGAATTGTATCAGGAAAAAACACATAACCATGATGAAACTTTTCAAGAATTTGTTAAATATTATTCAAAAACTTTTAAAAGAGCCTGTTCCTCAGCAAAAGCCATACACATTAAAAATCAAATAAAATCTTATGGAAATAAAATCAAAACAACTTGGCAAATTATAAATTCTGAAACGGGAAGAACCAAAGTACAAAATCGTGATTTCCATCTTAAAATTAACGATAAAGATATAAAGGCGGACTTGGAGGTAGCAACTGAGTTTGAGAATTTTTTTACTAATATTCCAATAATGACAACAAAAACTTTGTGTTCTTCCTCCACTTCTGCTTACGTCAGACTAAAAGAATGTGTTCCAGAATGTGACAAACACTTTGAATTTACGTTTGTAACTGCTAAAGACATTATAGAATCTTTTAAGGATCTTGATGTAAAAAAAAACTGCCGATCATTGGGGTTTGTCAGTATATACTGTAGCTTCAATAATAGATTTTATCGCACCTTTCTTAGCGATTGTTTTTAATTTTTGTGTCACATCTATACTAATATATAAAGCTGAAGAGTTTGTTTGTATGTTTGTTTGTTTGTTTGTTTGTGCGCGCTAATCTCATAAACTACTGGTCCGATTTGAAAATATATTTAACATCACGCTGCGACCAATAGGAGCGGAGCATAACTAACTCAACGCGAACGAAGTCGCTGGCGGCCGCTAGTCTGGTATATTTCCTGATTTGATGAAACTTAGCAAAGTAATTCCACTGTTCCAATCTGGTACTACAACTGATCCCACGAATTTTCGGCCAATTTCGATAATACCAACCTTGAACAAAATTTTTGAAAAAATAATTTTGAAACAGTTGTTGAGGCACTTTAACTCACATAATTTTTTTTTTTTTTTTACTTATTATAAACTAGCGCTTGACCGCAATCCTGCCTGATGGTAAGCAGTGACGCAATCGTTGATGGTAAAGCGCACTAGTTTATTAAGAGCCTATTCACTCTAGCCTTGAAGACACTCAAATTGTAGTCCGACGGAAACACCGCCGCTGGCAAATTGTTCGAGTCCCTCGATGTACGCGGTATAAAGGAGGAGGCGAAACGCTTCGTCCGGATCGTAGTGGTGTTAACAACGTAATGGTGGAAACCAGCCGTACGACGGGTCGTCCGCTGGTGGAACGGAGATGGGGAATTAAATCATGCAATTCCCTCGCACACTCCCCGAAATGCATCCTATAGAACACCGAAAGGCTGGCTACTCTACGCCTGTGCTCTAGGCTTTGGCGACCAACTCGAGTTAGATCAGGGTCACCAATCAGCCTCTTTGCACGTCTCTCCACTGAATCCAAAGTGGCCAGGTGACACTTGGCAGCACCAGCCCAAATGTGGCTGCAGTACTCCACACACGAACGGACCTGTGCTTTGTATAACATTAGAAGCTGCCCAGGTGTGAAGTACTGCCGGACCGCTGCGATAACGCCAAGTTTCCTGGCAGCCACCTTGGCCTTGGACTCAATGAACCGCCCAAAGTTAAGGTTCGAGGAAATCTCAACTCCCAAAAGCTGAAGCTGAAGGCGCACGTGAAACAATTTGGTTTTACAAAGGAGTGTGGCGTTGCTAAAGAACATATTTGGGGCCTGGGAGGAATCGCAAGATGCTCTTGGTTTTTTTTGTGATTTGTCCAAGGCCTTTGATTGCGTACATCATGATACTCTTATTAGGAAATTGTACCATTATGGTTTGAGGGACAGAGCTCTCGACCTTCTGACTTCTTATCTGAATAATCGAATTCAGAGGGTTGATGTTAATGGCAAGAGATCTGCAGGATCTGTGGTCACCATGGGCGTTCCGCAGGGCTCATTTCTAGGTCCATTCTTGTTTTTAATTTATATTAATGACGTAAGTCATTAATATAAATTAAAATCTCTCATCACGTGAGGGATAATCAAAACATAGTATTGTTTGCGGATGACACTTCTCTTATTTTTAAAGTCAAGCGTCAGCTAACAAATTTTGACGAAGTTAACAAAGCACTCTCTAAAGTTGTCCATTGGTTTAATGTAAATAACCTTCTTTTCAATGAAAAAAAAAAAAAACTAAAGTCATTAATTTTTCTACGCCAAATGTCAGGCAGCTTAGTACCAATGTTCAACTGAATGGAGTAGAGTTGATCCCTGTCGAGTCGACAGTTTTTCTTGGATTAACTATTGACGCCAAGTTACAATGGGGTCCTCACATTGAGAAGCTGTCGGGTAGACTCAGTTCTGCCACCTTTGCTGTTAAATTAGACAGATAACTGATGTGGATACAGCCAGAATTGTTTATTTTAGTTATTTTCATAGTCTTATGACTTATTTTAGAATTTGAAGACAGAGAGAACGCTGAAAAACTGGTTAATTGTCAAAAGTTTCTAGATATGGCCTTCGGATGCCAATTTTTTTTTTTTTTTTTTTTTTTTTAGTTAACCATATAGATTTAAACATAGATGTAGAAGAAACAAGGCAGAGTCTTGAAAGTGATTGTGAAGTTGTCAATATGAGAAGATTAAAACTTCTCGAGGTGTCTATAGAATGTGTGGATAGCGAGACAGTTCGACTATGTTTTAAAAGTTTTATTTTACCCTCATATATGTTAATGTATGGGTGTCGGTTTAAAGTGGAACCATATATGTTTCCTGTTACACAATGCTCGGGTTGTTGGCATTTTGGGCATTTAATAAAATCATGCCCGACAAACATAATACGCTGCCCGAAATGTGGAGAAAATTATGGCAATTCCTTAGTTTTTAAGTGAATAGGCTTAATAAACTAGTGCGCTTTACCATCAACGATTGTATCACTGCTTACCATCAGGCGGGATTACAGTCAAGCACTAGTTTAGAATTATTTAAAAAAAAATAATGTTATACTACAAACTAAAAATGAATAAACTGCAAGATGCAACATATGGCGTTAGAAAAGTCATGCCCCATGTTTATTAAAGAAAAACAAATAATCATAATATGTGAGAAGAATACTACATACCGTAAAGCATTGTAAATATGTAATGTTATGTACATATTCAGATATACTTACACTTATTATTTATACTCATATTCATACTTATATATATATCATTCATTTCCACGGTCCATAATATGCATTCCATTATTATGAGGCTCTGTTTTGATCATATTCCACTACACCAGGACTCATTTTTCAGTTCACAGTCACAGTCCTCAACTTTAGGCCTAAGTTTCGGCGACTTATTGACCCCTTAGCGTAGGAAGCCGTACCTATGCAGGACTGTATCACTTTTTCCTATCAAACACTGCACTTTTTAATTTAATACCATTTATATTTACATTGTTACAGAACATTTTCATTATTTTGTCATTTTTTGACAACATTGTTGATGATGTATCTATGACAACCTTCTCATCAAAATTCTTGTTGGTCTGCTATTTTTATTTCATAATTGTTATTCGAACTCTTTTATGGTAAAATTATTTACCGTTCCTCGTCCATATTTTCGAATATTTTAAATTTCGACCCCCAACCGTTCTCCGAGGTTTCTTTAGAAATCATCGCAGAGCAGTGGTCAGTCGAGCTCTGGCTTCCAAACAAGCCTCTTAAAAGTAGGTCTCCAGTAAACGCTGCCTCGAGAGCCCTTCTAGGGTGTTTCCTGCTGTGCCAGTCTCTATATAACTGGTGCGCCTGGAGCTGCCTGGCCCGTTGCCGCCGGAGCCCTCGACTGCTGCCGGCCTTGTGACGCCGGGGCAGTCCCTCTTCTGTAGCTGCCGCCGGTCTACCAGGGCCGTTCTTCTGTAGCTGCCGCCGGTCTACCAGGGCCGTTCTTCTGTAGCTGACGCCGGTCCACCAGGGCCGCTCCTACGTAGCTGCCGCCGGTCCACCAGGGCCGCTCCTCTGCAGCTGCCGCCGGTCCACCAGGGCCGCTCCTCTGCAGCTGCCGCCGGTCCACCAGGGCCGCTCCTCTGCAGCTGCCGCCGGTCCACCAGGGCCGCTCCTCCGTAGCTGCCGCCGGTCCACCAGGGCCGCTCCTCTGCAGCTGCCGCCGGTCCACCAGGGCCGCTCCTCTGCAGCTGCCGCCGGTCCACCAGGGCCGCTCGTCCGTTGCTGTCGCCGGTCCACCAGGGCCGCTCGTCTGTTGCTGTCGCCGGTCCGCCAGGGCCGCTCGTCTGTTGCTGTCGCCGGTCCGCCAGTGCCGCTTCTCCGTAACTGCCGCCGGTCCACCAGGGGCCGCCCTTCACCATCACCCATCAATCATTCATCTACATTATTCATTTTTATACTTCCATCTTGTCTTTTCTGTATACTTAATAAATACTGTCTTCCTCTAAAGTCTTTTCTTGTCGTTACACGACAGTTTGGCGCCCAACTAAAATTTCCTGCACCCCCTTAACTTCCTAAATTCAAAAGAAACACTTCGTCTAGTGTCGTACATTCTCAGCTCTTTGGTTAAATATTTTGGCTATTCTATCCCTTGCATTTTCTCTTAACACATACATGACTCATTCACTCTATATATACTTCACCTAACTTAATTTTCTTTATTTTCCCTAACAGGAAAACAAGGTATACTTTTACATACTTCAACTAGCTTTTTTTTTTCTAACTTACACTTAAATATGTCTCGTCCAATCAAATTTGAACTCTTAAATAAAAACGAGCTTGAATATGAAGTTACAATTAGACTGGAGGAACCAGCATAAACTGTTATATTGTTAAAGAAGCAGATACTTCTGGTAGCTCCTACTACACCATCGGAAGATATTAATAACTTCGAAACTTTCGATTCTTTGAAAAACGATTCTTATTAATGTCAATTACTTTCTCTACTAATTATTTATGTAAATATTACTTCTTTCTTTTGTTTACAGCTGCACATTCTATTTATTTTTTTTATTAATTATATATTAACATCACTCACTACACAAACATTACATTACATTTGCTCGACCCTACTCTTCAGTCTCACTCTTTTACCGTATGGAGCGGATTGCAACTCATTAAATAAGCCTATGCAGGAGCGGTTGGTTACTCCTAAAATAAGCCTAAACCAAATTCTCTCTTTCGCTCTTCTAGGAGCTTAAATTTCTACTGACATTATCTAATGTTTTCCTTTTTTTTTCCTTCCAGTCTGGAGCGGCTGACAACTCCAAAAATAAGCCTTGTCGTCATTCTAAAACACACTTCTATGAGTGGCAGTCATCAATTGTGAACTCCACCCATACCTGTATGAAGAAGATTGCTTGAAAGGATAGGTGGTATGAATGGGTGAATGGAGATGGATGAATGTGTGAAGTGTTGTTTTACAGTCCCTACTTGAAATCTTATTAGAAAATTTTCTACAGTTGAAAATTTTTCCAGGGTCGGAGGGAAAATGTAATGTTATGTACATATTCAGATATACTTACACTTATTATTTATACTCATATTCATACTTATATATGTATCATTCATTTCCACGGTCCATAATATGCATTCCATTATTATGAGGCTCTGTTTTGATCATATTCCACTACACCAGGACTCATTTTTCAGTTCACAGTCACAGTCCTCAACTTTAGGCCTAAGTTTCGGCGACTTATTGACCCCTTAGCGTAGGAAGCCGTACCTATGCAGGACTGTATCACTTTTTCCTATCAAACACTTCACTTTTTAATTTAATACCATTTATATTTACATTGTTACAGAACATTTTCATTATTTTGACATTTTTTGACAACATTGTTGATGATGTATCTATGACAACCTTCTCATCAAAATTCTTGTTGGTCTGCTATTTTTATTTCATAATTGTTATTCGAACTCTTTTATGGTAAAATTATTTACCGTTCCTCGTCAATATTTTCGAATATTTTAAATTTCGACCCCCAACCGTTCTCCGAGGTTTCTTTAGAAATCATCGCAGAGCAGTGGTCAGTCGAGCTCTGGCTTCCAAACAAGCCTCTTAAAAGTAGGTCTCCAGTAAACGCTGCCTCGAGAGCCCATCTAGGGTGTTTCCTGCTGTGCCAGTCTCTATATAACTGGTGCGCCTGGAGCTGCCTGGCCCTTTGCCGCCGGAGCCCTCGACTGCTGCCGGCCTAGTGACGCCGGGGCAGTCCCTCTTCTGTAGCTGCCGCCGGTCTACCAGGGCCGTTCTTCTGTAGCTGCCGCCGGTCTACCAGGGCCGCTCCTCTGCAGCTGCCGCCGGTCCACCAGGGCCGCTCCTCTGCAGCTGCCGCCGGTCCACCAGGGCCGCTCGTCCGTTGCTGTCGCCGGTCCACCAGGGCCGCTCGTCCGTTGCTGTCGCCAGTCCACCAGGGCCGCTCGTCCGTTGCTGTCGCCGGTCCACCAGGGCCGCTCGTCCGTTGCTGTCGCCGGTCCACCAGGGCCGCTCGTCCGTTGCTGTCGCCGGTCCACCAGGGCCGCTCGTCCGTTGCTGTCGCCGGTCCGCCAGGGCCGCTCGTCTGTTGCTGTCGCCGGTCCGCCAGGGCCGCTCGTCTGTTGCTGTCGCCGGTCCGCCAGGGCCGCTCGTCTGTTGCTGTCGCCGGTCCGCCAGGGCCGCTCCTCCGTAACTGCCGCCGGTCCACCAGGGGCCGCCCTTCACCATCACCCATCAATCATTCATCTACATTATTCATTTTTATACTTCCATCTTGTCTTTTCTGTATACTTAATAAATACTGTCTCCCTCTAAAGTCTTTTTCTTGTCGTTACACGACAAATATATTTAAGGAAGAAAAACACCAGTTGAACATCATTATACACAAACACAAATGCATAATGAATCTATTTTATCATGTAATGGCAAGACTTCGTACAGGGACATATTAATCACAAAAGTTCGGCTAGAGAAATGAATTCTGGAAAGAAATGAACTACATATTAACAAGGAAGATAATAACAAAGCGTGGAAGAGTCGACAGATTCAATCATTCTGGGTAAACATTCCGTAAGAAAACAAAAGAAAAAGAAAAAAAGTCAGATCCATGTCGTAATTTTACAATTGATAATGAAGATGAATCTCATTTACAGCTGGAAAAAATGGAAACCAGTAAAGGGCCCCCAAAGCGTAACGTTGATTTTAAAATATTATTTCATATACTCAAAGAAGTATGTCTATTTGATTTTAACTTCGATGTCATAGTTAAATTAGTATGTAATTTTATATTTGAACAGTGTTTTCAATTAGTTTGGAGATTTCTTAAGGAAGGAGATGATACAATTATTTCTGTGTTTAAAGATGGCTTTTTCACATAAAAATATAAATTTAATTATAATACAGTGAAACGCACAGAGCTTGCAACCCAGACTAGAAGAATTTAAATGCTTATTGTTGCAAGACAAATACATGTAGCAATAATTAGTGAAACTTGGTTGGGAGAAAAGGTCTATGTAAATATTTATCTTTATATGTGGGGTTGCTATCGTTGCTCATAAGTCAATAAATGTACAGGAACTACAGGTAAATTCAAATAATCCGGACATCGTGTTAAACTTAATATAACTATAATTACTTAATATAAACTGAAATGATATTAAGCATATAATTTCAGTTTACTGTCCTAGTTCTGTTCATACTACTCAATCTGATTGGGATAGGATTTTTTCTTCGTTTCCAAATAATTGTTTAATAGCGAGAGGTCTAAACGCCCACCACACAAACTGGTCATATAAAAATGACAATAGAGGGAAACAAATATTTGAGTCAGCATTAGAATTTGGTTTTACATCTCTGAATACTGGACAGCCCACTCAAAACATTATAATAGAGGATAGAATAGAGGATATTATTCACTAAATTAGTGAATAATATCCTCCAATCCTCTTCGCCCGAAGTGACATTTGCATCTGTGGATATTGCTATTAATTTTGACTGGAATGTTATGAACGAAAACTTAGGATGTGATCATTTATTTATTAGGTTTAAAGTAATTTATTTCGAGGATGTTTACTTTCATAAAAAAACGAAATTACAAATTAGCCAATTGGACTGGATACAGAAATAATCTTCTCGATAGTTTTTCACATTTTAACTACGGAAGGTGACATTCAGCTTTTGTTCGATTATTTCACCTGTCAAATAAATAATGCATTCGATGAGAATATTACACATATAATTTTTTTCCTGATATATCTTAAATGATTGCAGAACGTCGACTGGCACTCAAAAAAATTAGAAGGAATCCAACACCAGGAAACCTTGCATCACTTGAAAAAAATTTTGGAGGCTAAACAGGCTATTCAAAAAGCGAAATCTAATTATTATAGGAAACTGTGTGCAGAAATTGATTACAAAGTTTTAGCTTCAGACATGTGGCGTCGACTGCGATGGGTGAAAGCCTGAAGGGTTATAGGAAATCTAATATTCAGTTTCCTCAGGAGCTAAAAAGAGAAATGTTATGTGATCTGGCACCAGATTATGTCGTTTCGCTAAAACCTATATTTACGTCTAGACATGTGTTGCTCGAATCTGAGTTCACGTTGCAAGAGTTGAATAATTGTTTAAAGAAAAAAGTTACTGCTTCAGGCGAGGACCAGATAACGTATTCCATGATTTTACATCTGCCACATCTTGGTAAATTGTTCTTGCTTAAAATCTATAACATTATATTAAATTCCGGTAATTGTCCATAATATTGGCGTAATATTAGAGTTATACCCATACCAAGGTCAGATGCTGGGTTGAATGTTAACAGCAAGCCAAGACCTATTTCATTAATGCCGTGTACGTGCAAAATTTTTCACGCTATCATAGAATAAAGAGAGGGAAGTAGGTTATCTTCATACAAACGGACCGCGCGCGGCTTGCATGTGTGCGCCATCGTATCTATGCGTCGCCGCACGCACACCTTAACACAATATTAGAGTGCCTATCGGTGCGCTAGTCGCGGCTAGCACCGAACGAGGTTCGCGCGTCACGGCTTTTCGGCACATTCGCTAAATCACAGATTACAGAATATTACGTAGCTAAATTAAAGAACAATGTGTGATTATCGCAGGAGAACGTATTGCTGTGTGTTTGGATGTCTTAATAATTCATCGATTTCAGAATTGTCTCTGTTCAGATTACCTACTGAGCAGGAAAAGTCACATAATATTTTAGCATTATAATTTTTACTTGATGATGAGATAGGTATCTACCTAGGAACTTACTTATTTCTTGTTGTAAGTATTAGTTTTCTATCAGACAGGGGAAGTAGGTAGGCCTGTTTTCGTACTAGAGTTTATTATTCACACAAATCAATGATTAAAGGTACTTTTGCTGTCAGTTGATTTGCCGCTAGCGCTACTGCTTTGTTTACATTTAGTTATGCCGATTTCACAGTACCTATTGTAGGTAGGTATAGTAACTACCTACTTACAGTTATAAAATCGTTATTAAAAATAAGTAAGTACCTAATTGACTATTTGTGAATCAAATAAATAAAGTTCAGATCTTAACAACAGAAATGATTAGTCAAAGAGGCAGTTGTTAGTATTTTTATGTTGTTTTACGATTTTTAGGGTTCCGAAGCTAAACAGCAAAAAACGGAATCCTTATAAATTCGTTCTGTCTGTCTGTCTGTCTGTCCGTCCGCCCGTCTCTCTGTCTGTTCGTTTGTCTGTCTGTCTGTCTATCTGGCTGACTGTCTGTCCGTGTGTCACAGCCATTTTATTCCGAAACTATTAGGACTACACTGTTGAAAATTAGTAGGTAGATGTATTAAAAATATAAATAAATATGGTCCTTTATGTGTACAAAACTACTAATAAATCACTAAATAAATGATGAAAAAAACTGACCAGTATATGACTATAGGTACCTATACTAAATACTAAGCAAATAATTTAAATATAAGCTCTTAGTCTATAAATATTTGTTAGCGGTTTCGGTGACAACCGAATCCGACGAAGCGTGAACAGTCGTCAACTTTTAGACCTTTGCCAATTTATAGACACTGGCGCCGATTCTGTTGTAATAATAATAATAATAATAATAGCCTTTATTTCAGACAGTATTACATTACTTATTATACAGTATTACATACAGTTAGTATTATATTTCTTGCTTTTTTTTTTTATTTTTTTTTATTTATTTTTTACTCCTGATTCCATCTGTCTGTATGCCACCTATTGGCAAAGGCCTCCTCCAACCTTTTCCATTCTTTTCTGTCTTTGGCAGTTCTGGTCCATGTCCCTCCTGCTATGGCCCCTATATCATCCACCCATCTTCTAGGTGGCCTTCCTTTATTCCTTTTTTTGTAGCTTGTGAACCAGCTCATTATTGACTTCGACCATTTCTCCTGTCCTCTAATTGTATGGCCTGCCCATTGCCATTTTAACTTATTTATTGTTGATGTGACATCCCTAGTTTTGGTGTGCCTCCTTATGGTGTCAGTCCTTATTCTATCGGATAGACTTTTCCCCATCATACTCCTATCCATGGAATTTTGGCAAGTTTGTAACTTTTTAACATTTGCTTTAGTGAGTGCCCAGGTTTGGCATCCATATGTAAGTATAGGTAGTATGCTGGTATCAAAGAGTTTCCGTTTAATGGTTATATTGGTATTTTTATTTTTAAATACTTCTTTCAGACTCCAAAATTGTTTCCATGCATTTGCAATGCGTCTGTCAATTTCCTTTGAAGTTAAATCAATAGGAGAGATAACCTGGCCCAAATAGATATATTCCTTGACATATTCAATTGGGTTGTTATTGACCAGTATAGGTTCTTCCTTGCCATTGGTCATAGCTTTGGTCTTTATTGTGTTCATAGCCAATCCCACTTTGTCACTCTCTCTAGCTAGGTCACACAGCATAGCCTGCAATCCAGCGCTCGATGACGAGAGGATTATCAGATCATCCGCAAATCTCAAGTGTGACAGGTTTTCACCATTAATGGGGAGTCCACATTTTTCCCAGTCCAATTTGCGAAAAATTTCTTCCAGGACAGCCGTAAAGAGTTTCGGCGACAGCGGATCGCCCTGACGTACGCCTCTACCTATTATAATATCTTTACCATCCTTTTCTAGTTTTATTTTAGCCTTGCTTTTGTCGTAGATATTTTTAAGTATTCGGATGTATTTCGTTTCAACTCCTTGGTTTTTGAGTGCCTGCCAGATTTTTTCATGTTCAATTGTATCGAACGCTTTACTGTAGTCTACAAAGCAGCAGTAAAAGGTTATGTTGTATTCTTTGCCCTTTTCGAATATTTGTTTGATGACATGAATATGGTCTAAGGTTGAATATCCGCTTCTGAAACCGGCCTGCTCTCTCGGTTGATTCTCATCTAACGTATTGGTTATTCTGTAAAGTATAACTTTTGCAAAGACCTTATAAATATTCGACATTAGACTTATGGGCCTATAATTGTTCATGTTGTTTTTATCTCCTTTCTTGTGTAAGAGTACTATTGATGACGTTGTCCATTGGTAAGGTATTATTTCGCTTTGTAGGATTTCATTGAAAAGTTGTCCGAAAATTGGTATCAGGTGGTTTTGATTTAGTATTAGAAACTCGTTACTTATGCCATCCGATCCAGGTGCTCTATCAGCTTTTTGACTTTTAAGGGCTTTTTCTATTTCTTCATATATTATTGGCGGTACTTCACTTTCTCCTTCTAAGATTGTTGTCTGTTCGGTGGTTTTCTTAGAATACAATTCCTGAAAGAATTGGGTGGCTATTGATAGGATTTCTGGGCGTCGTTTTTCGCATTTATGGTTTTTGTTTATTAAGTGTGTTATCCAGTCATGTTTTTCTAATAGTAGTTTTACTGCTTTCTTGGTGCCTCCAGTTCTCTGTATGCATTTTTCCAGTTGTTCCAGTCTGTACCTCTGACGGTCTTTTCTCATCTGTGTTTTAATTTTTTTACTTATATTGGCTATGTCTTTTCTTAAAGTTTTTGTTTTATCTGTGTAAGATATAAGATCTGCTCTATTTCTTATAAGTTCTTTAGTTTCTTTTGTTATCCATGTTGTCTTACTCTCACTCTTATCCATTTTGCCTTTTTTATTAGTATAGAGAAGTTCTTGAAATTTGTTGTATTTACTCTGTAAGTCTAAGTCATTTGTTTTTTCTCTAAAATTTTCTAGCTTTTCTTTTAATGCGTCTGTATTTTCCAGTGTTAAGCTGTTAGGTTTCTTTACTTTAAATGGTCTATTTTTACTAATTGTGTTTATTTGTAATTTAGCTCTCAGCATCCTGTGGTTACTGTTGAAGTTGATTTTATTTAAAACTCGACAGTCTTCAAAGTCTTTACTCCTGTTTGTTAGTATGTGGTCTATCTCGTTTTTATAGAGGCCATTTGGGGATGTCCATGTCCATCTGTTGTTCTCACGCTTTTTGTAAATAGTGTTTAGCACTTTTAAGTTGTTTTCGTATGCCAGTTGCACGAGTTTTTCTCCATTACGTGTTCTTTTCCCTGAACAATACGGGCCCAATATCGTTTGTTCTCCGTCTCCTCTAGCTCCAGTTCTAGCATTGAAATCGCCCATTACTACTAAATTGCTGTGTGTATGATTGTTTATTGCTTCTTGTAACTTGAAGTAGAAGGTGTCGATTTCCGTTCTACTTGATTGTTCAGTTGGAGAGTAGACTTGAACAAATGACCACTTCTCATTTTTTGGAGGCAGTTTTATATTAAGTATCACAATGCGCTCTGAGATGCCAATGAACTCGTCAATAAATTGTTTTAATTCCTTTCTTATTAAGAATCCAGATCCATATAAGCCTGGTGTTTCTCCCTTATAGTACAATATAAAATGCCCATGGTCTTCTATACTCTCCCCTATGCGACGGACCTCGCTTAGGCCTAATATTGACCAGTTTATATTTTCTAGAGCTAACGTGAGTTCCGTCAGGCTCTCGTTGGTTCTTAAGGATAACGTATTGTATGTTGCAATGTATATTTTTTCTTTACTTTGACGGTGTTTTTTAGAGGGAATATGTAGATGTAAGTTGGTTGGAGGGTAATAGTCTTCTTCCCCCACGGTGACTGGCCGGATTGGGGTGCCTTTAGAAAAAGTTGGTTTTATTTTTAATATGTTGTCTTGGTTCCGGCTGTCGATGCTATTTACAGGTTTTTTGGCAATCCAGACATTGAAGCTGATCTTCCCCTTTCTACATAGTTGAGAATGTTAGGTTTTATAAGGTCTTTTCTTGTAGGTTTGTTTGCCGAGTTGATTTGTGCCTTGGTGACACTTGTAGTGGTTTTCTTTTGATTCGATGAGTTTGGCGACACTGATTCTTCTCTTTTCCTCTTTTCTGGGTTATTGTCGCCGTTTTTCTTTACTACTAATTTATTATATCTGATGAATGCTGTATTTCCTTTTTTCTTTTCTTCTTCAACCTGTAACTGCAGCTGCTTGCGTTTCTCTAGCATTTCTTTTGAAAAATCTTCCTTAACATAAATTCCGTGCGGGAGTTTGGATTTATTTCGCAAAATTAAGTGTTTTTTCCATTGCGTAGTGATAGTAACCACGACTGGGCGGTTTTTGTTGTTGGTATGTTTCCCAATTCTGTATATTTTATTAATTTCCTTGCTTTCGAAATGTGTTTGCGACTCAGTTATAACATCTTTGATGCAATCCACCAGTTCGCATTCGGTTTTCCCTACTTCGTCTATTCCAAAAAATACTAAATTGTTTCTCCTTTTTTCATCTTTCAAAAATTTTACTTCTGATTCCAATTCTGATATTTTCGTTTGGAGGGCACTATTTATTTCCATCATAGTTTTCATCTTTTCATCGAGTGCCTCCATAACATTTTTTGTTACAGAAGTTGTTATAAGGAGAGCTTGGTCGCTTAGTTTCTTGTCTAATATTGATATCAGCTTTTCCATGTTTATTTCTTCCATTTTATGGGTTCTTTTTTGTTATGGCAACACTGTGTTTTAGTTGGCAGCCCTAGATTCTGGTTGGCAACACAAGATTTTAGTCGGCCACACAAGATTTTAGTTGGTATCACTGAGATTTGCCTGGCAACACTGATATTAATAGCACTTGACAGCTATGATTTGTATTAATTGCTAACTTCACTTCAATGATTTTGCAGATTTTTAGGTTATATTTCAATAAATTTTGCTGCACAATTTCCACATAATGTAGTTTTCCACTGGTTTTTGCAGCTGATTAACTTTGTTTATACTTTTTTCAGCAGTTTTAGCTAGAAACACGGTTGATTACACTTGTTTTGCACAGAGTTTTATTAAATATTCACGGAGACTGTTTGACTTAACGAAATGGAAAGAAAAAGATGCACATAACTTAAAATTAGTTTAGTTTGTGAACAACAGAATCGGCGCCACTGAATTAAAATTTAGCTAAACGTGACAACCCTAAGACAGTAGGCAATTAAATCGCGGATTGGGTCGGAGATAACCTACTTCCCTCTCTTTATTCTATGACGCTATGATTACTAAAAGAATCGAATGGTATGTGGAGAAGAATCGAACTTTATCTCCTAATACTGTTAGTTTTAGGAGAGGGCAGTCGAGCTATGATTGTCTCACACGTCTAGTAACTCAAATTCAGATATAGGCTTTACAAAGAATCTTTCAACTCTTGCGTGTTTTCTTGATATTAGAGGGGCGTATAATGATATATTAATAGAAAAATTACTGCAGATTATTGATAGCTTGGGTGTTGGTAAACATATTTGCCAATACTTATGGAACTTTCTTAGCGAACGACATCCTAAAGTTGCTGATGAGTCTGCAATCGATATGTTCAGATATGCACAAAATGGCTTGGTGCAAGGTGACTCCATCTCTCCGTTACTTTTCAATATAGCTACAAATAGGTTTTGTCGAGATATTGTTGATGTGTACTCATGTCAGTATGCAGATGATTTTTTATTGTATTTTACTTCTAGGGATATCACAAAGGGTCAGAATAAAATACAAAATGCTTTAAATACTTTTATAGTATTATTGGATTAATTAGGACTGGAACTCATCATCATCATCATCTCAGTGTTTATCCCGGTTGCATCCGCGGCTTTCGCGTTGGAGCCCGGGGTCCGCAATTAGGACTGGAACTATCCACAAGTAAAACGAAATATTGCGTTTTTAGTTGGGGATATAGACAACAGCAACTGCAACTTTTAGTAGATAATAGAGAACGTCTGGTTCGATAAGACATTACGCTGGGGTAAACAAATCAACGAATTAGTCGGAAAAATTCAGAGGCTTCTCAACTTACTTAAAATACTTACAAGCTCCGCCTGGGGTGTCCATCAAGTTCATCTTCGTAGGCTCTATGTAGCTTTAATAAGGAGTAGATTAGACTACAGGTGCTTCTTATAAGACAATAGTGCTAAAGTAAATACTTATAAACTAGAAAAAATCAGGCTCTAAGAGTAGTAGGGAGTTTTATAAGAAGCACACCCATACACGCTATGGAGTACGAGCTCTGTGTGTCTCCACTGCACGTTAGGAGAAAATAGTTAGCGTTCAAATATTGTTTAAAGTCGCGTTCTATATCCGATAATGTAATTATAAGGCAGCTGTCTGAGCTTAGCGCTCTTAGATACAAAAGATATTGGGCAAATAAAAAGTTTCCAGTACTTATTAGTGTTTTTGATAAGGTTAAAGAAGAAAGTATAACGTCATCCCCGATTATAGAAATGTTCTCATTGGATATATGGGTAACTAAGATTAACGTTCAAAATATAATAAAGACTAACTAAGAGTCAATAAAAATCCTAAAAATATGTATGATGTGAACCCACTTAAAACTGAAACTTTGAGAGAATTATCGAAAGAAAGAAAAGAAAGAAAGAAACCGTATCGAACCGTACCGTGTATCGGATAAATATCAAGATTATTATAAAATATATACTGATGGGTCTAAGAGCGCTAATGGTAATCAAGCTGCTTTTTATGACCCTGTGAATTTGGGGAATACAAATACCTGTTACAAAATAAATAAACTTGTGTCAGTTATGTCCTTGGAGCTCTTTGCAATTTCAGAAGCGCTTACGTATTCCATATCCATTGAAAATAATAGAAAAATATTAATTTGTGTAGACAGTAAAAGTGCATTACAACATATAGCTCGATGCGCCTCTGGTTTCAGAGGTGCACCATATATGTATATGCAACATATATGTCATGAAGTATGGAAAGAGTATTTTAATCAAAGATCAAAAGATAAAGGGATATGGTACATATAGTTTCGGAACCTCCTCATATACCGAGGTTTAAAAACACTAGGCTAACCAGTGAATTTATAGTTGTAGCTCACAGACTGAGATCTGGACACATGCCGCTGAATAATTTTGGATTGTCAATGAAAAAAATTAATTCTCCAAATTGTGAGGTGTGTGGCACTCTGGAAGATATCGTACATTTACTGACGGAGTGTGTCAGATTTCAGTTCGCCATAGATGATCTAGTTAGAGAACTAAACTTTAATGTAAACGATGTTTGTATGTACCATCATATTTTGTCGACACCTACCTCTGGAGCTGTATAAAAATTACTTCATCATCATCATTTCAGCCGAAAGACGTCCATTGCTGGACATAGGCCTCTCCCAAGGTTCTTCACGACGACCGGTCCTGCGCCTCCCGCATCCAGCGGTTTCGCGCGACCTAAATCCATACTAATATTATAAATGCGAAAGTAACTCTGTCTGTCTGTCTGTCTGTCTGTCTGTCTGTCTGTCTGTTACGCTTTCCCGCTTAAACCTCTCAACCGATTTTGATGAAATTTGGCACAGACAATCTTTAGACCCTGAGAAAGAACATAGGCTACCTTTTATCCCGGAAAAAATTGATGTTCCCGAGGGAAATCTAAAAAGCGCGATATAACCGAACTCCATGCGGGCGAAGCCGCGGGCGGAAAGCTAGTAAGTATTAAATTAATTAAGTTTGTGTTATTGCGTTTTGCGGTATAAAGTAGGTTTGTATTGTTGTTTTTTTTAATTGTTAGGTCTGATGGGATTGGCATGTTGAATAATTGTATAAAAACCCTAATAATAAATAAAGAAAAAAAATAAAATAAAAAAATATGTCGAACTAAAGTGTCAGCAGACCTTAGTTGTTGACTCTACCTACATATAGATAATGGTAGGGGAATCTTCTTACACGAGTTGTTCTCGTACTATGCAGGTGATTTATGTAAACTATACATAGTCTAAATGGTAACTAAATCATCATCATTATCATCATTTCAGCCGAAAGACGTCCACTGCTGGACATAGGCCTCCCCCAAAGTTCTCCACGACGACCGGTCCTGCGCCTCCCGTATCCACCGTTTTCCCGCTAAATACTAAATACTTTCAAATAACTTGTGTGCTCCTCTATCCTCCGATCATTTTTTAGTACAGTTAGGCCCGGCGCGCATTATCGGCAAATGTAAGGAAAAGGACCCTTTGATATCCCTACATGCAAGCGCACACTGTCGGAAGCTATGCTTTGGCATGCTGAAACGTTCTTAAGGATGATGAGATGTCCCTCGAAGTATGCGGTATAATAAAAGAGGCGAAATGCTTCGTCCAGATCATAGTAGTGTTAACAAAATAAGGATGGATACTCGCCGTACGACGGGTCGTCTGATGATGGAGAGGAGTTGGGCGAAATAAGTCATGCAATTCCCTCGCACACTCTCCAAAATGCATCATATAGAACACCGACAGGCTGGCCACTCTTCGCCTGTGCTCCAGGCTTTGGAGACCGTTTTGAACTAAATGGCCATCAACATATCATGGAAATTCCTACTTTATTCTCATGAAATTAGAGTGTAATGCTTTTTATCACCGTGCCGATGCCAATAACTAAACGCCGGACCTTAGTTGCGTAACAAACGAGTAACAGCGCTCGCGACGCGTGGACGCACGTCGCAGCGACCCGAAGGTCAAGGCAAACGATCTTCAAGTACGTTAGAACAATAAAAATTTTCTTATTAATATCATAATCAATAGTACAGACGACAGCACATCAAGCTACTACAATCTGTCAGATTTCCTTATTAGATTTTCAACTTTATCTCTAAAGTATTAAGGCTCAAGGTTGATTGGGAATATTTGACAGTTTGGGGTAGCTTGACGTGCTGTCGTCCGTACCTATACTATAATTTTTTATAGACTGTTGATTATTACTTTCGGATCAGAGTTCGATGTGAAGGTTGAGGTCTGGAGCCCGGTTATAAGCAGCATCATCGGCAGTTAGAGATTAACAGATGAACACATCAACAAAACAGGGGTTAGAAAGAACGGTTTCCCGGTTTTCTTCCGTCGGTTCCATACAATTATTTATTTATTAAAACTTCATGCACAAAGAAAAACATTGCACAATGGCGGACTTAATGCCTTAGGCATTTTCTACCAGTCTACCATAAGGTGATGGAGAGACAAAAATGGTAGGTGAAAAGATATTAAAGTTAAACGAGAAACAAAAAAAAAAACATTATAATAAATACATACATACAAAATATAAACAATAGAGAAAGATAAAAAAAAATATAGAGAGAAAAAGAATAAATTACATGTTTGATGAATCTGCCAATTTCTTGCGTAAGTATTCCCGAGCTTTAACTTTTTAATGTGTGCCGACTGGTCAACGTCCTGATATTCTGGGGAAGATCATTCCAAAGGAAAACCACCTGGACAAGAAATGAAGACTTAAGAAAACCAGAACGGTGAGAAGGACATCGTAGAAGACAATTATTGGAAGAACAAAGATTCCTATTATCTAGGTATACACTATATTTTTCTGCCACTATTTTTTTTTTTTTCGGGGTGGAAATCCTCATAGGATGTCCGCCGCCCTAGGGTGGGCGACGGGGTCTGTCACACTTTTACTGACTAAAACCACCCCGGTGTCTCTACTATCACGAGCGCGCGTGGGGCCGCGGGAGTCTAAATTCTTCCGCAGCCCCACACTCTCGTGCCGGCCCGGTCTGTCCGGGCCTCGTCTCCGGCACGGGGTAGTGGGGTGTTAAGCTACCCCGTGCATCGCCTCAGAGGCGCGCGCTGACACTCGCGCGCGCCTCCGCCGCGGGGTCCATCGAATAGGGGGCGGGACTTCCCCATGTCCCTCGCCCCTGGACCCATTCATGGGGGGCGGAAGAGGGCGTTATCCGCCCTTCTTCGGCGCCCGGTGCGTCTTCTGCGGCCCGGGAAGGGAGTTGAGATCTCCCTCTCCCGTTCCGCAGCTTCCTTCTGCGACATCACGTCCTCGCAGAAGGACACCACCGCGTCCCACGACTCTGCGCTGCCGGCCATCCTCCGCACTACTGCCGGCAGCGTCAGGTCGCCTCCTACTTCATTTGTGAGGACACGGCGCTGCTCCTCCCAAGCTACACACTCGGAGAGCGTGTGCTGCGCCGTGTCCTCCCCGCATTGGACGCAGTGGTGGCACCGAGCGTCCGGCTCCCTGCCTAGGCGACACAGGTACTTGCCGAAGCAGCCGTGCCCCGACAGCACCTGCGTCACCCTGAACGACAGGGAGCCGTGCCTTCTCCCGAGCCAGTCGTCGAGTACTGGCCGGATCGCCTCGACGGTAGCGAGGCCGGCGGTAGGGCGCATAAGCCTCTGCCGCCAGTCCGCCACCAGGACCTGACGGAGCTCCTCTCGACACAGCTCGATCTGCCGCTGCGCCGGACTGGAGCCCCGTGTACGCTCTTCCTCGCGCCATCGGTACAGTGACGCGAGTACTTTCGCCTCTAGGATATTTTTCTGCCACTAACTCAACAATAATACCAGACATCAATATGAATCTACCAATTATGGTCTTTGACAGCCCCCTTCGCGTAGCGGTAGCGAACGTGGCCGTTGCGCAAGGAGGCGCGGGTTCGATCCCCGCGCAGTGTTTAAATAATTGTATGTATGGATATGAATATTTGCACTGATCTGGTCGGCCGTTGCCGTTGGTCACGGTTGCCATACGAACATCTAATAGCAGCCGTTACGGGTTGTTGGAGCCCTCAAAAGTCCAACAATTGGTCTAACTGCAATGCTTCGATATCGCCTGTTGTGGAGGTCAGACAGCAGTCGCTTCACGGAAAATATCGAAGTTTAACCAAATGAGCCGTTAGACTGCTAAAACGGACCCCAGACTCCAAAGATGAAAAGCTTCGGATGCGACTGGGATTAACGCTGAGATGATGATGACGATCTAGCCAGCTTTTCGGTATTCTATAGGATTCATTTTTGTGAGTGTGCGAAGGAATTGCATGATTTAGTTCCCCCATCTCCGTTCCACCATCGGACGATCCGTCGCACGGTGAGTTTCCACCCTTACGTCGTTAACACCACTACGATTCGAACGAAGCCTATCGCTTCCTCTGGGACTGGAACAATTTGCCAGCGGCGGTGTTTCCCCCGGACTACAATTAGAGTGTCTTCAAGGCTAGAGTGAATAGGCCCATAGTGCGCTTTACCATTATCGATTGCGTCACTGCTTACCATCAGGCGGGATTGCGGTCAAGCGCTTTATAATTTATAAAAAAAACATGCATACAAAATATTTTAAAATAAAAAGTTTTATTTATAATATACAATATGTAAAGAAAATCCTGTCCGATCCGTGAAGGTATTGTTAGGTATCGATAACTGATTCTACTAATGTCTACAAAGCCGAGCTAAACTTAAAAAAAAACTCCCCCTAAAAAAATAAATATTATTTCGCAAAAAGAGGTAACTTAATACACGTGCGGTAAGCAACACTACCGCGGGCGGCGGGGGGCAGGGCACGAGGCACGTGCTCGCGTCGCTATTCGCTCATAATAATACCGGTGTTGTCACTTTTTAAAAATTACCAAATTTCGGGGAAATTAGAATTAATTCCCGGGAAAAAAAGATTATTTCAAAATTCATTAGTATTGTTACTATGACGATTATCTAAAATTTTATATTTTATTTGGTCAAGTGTTTACCTAACCTTTATTATCCTTATGGGTCGGACAGGGTTTTCTTTACATATTGTATAACAATAAACTTACAAAGAAGTACCGGTGAAATGCCACCCAAGTGTGAGTCGGATCCGGTTCTGTAGGTACAATTATACACAAAACAAAAACTTGTTTTTGAAAAAATTCAAACATCTTATCTAATTCTCTCTATAGTTTAATGTACTCAATATTATTTTTTTTGATCTCATTTTGCATGTTTTATGGTAGAACAACTTGAAACGTGTAAATGATGTACCTAGCACTACCTTTTTTTCTGCAAAATATATAATTTGAATTGCAAAAACATACACACCATCTTATACCTAAGTATTTATTACATTATATTTCAAACTATTATAAATATTTTAATCTGTATTTACAAAATATTCGGCAAAAATGTAAAGAAATATGAGATTATTGGAAAAGAAATTAAATTCCTGCACAATAACGTACCTACAGTTTACCCTACAACTTCAAGCATTTTTTTACATCTTCAATAGTGCTAATAACTATAAACCTAAATTGTATAGAAATATAGATGATATTTGTTTAACCTGAAATAACGTCAATTTGAAAAAATGTCGACACAGGTTGTATCCCACGTCGCAGAAGGAAGCCGCGGAACGGGAGAGGGAGATCTCAACTCCCTTCCCGGGCCGCAGAAGACGCACCGGGCGCCGAGGAAGGGCGGATAACGCCCTCTTCCGCCCCCCATGAATGGGTCCAGGGGCAATGGGCATTGGGGAACTCCCCGCCCCCTATTCCTCGATAGACCCCGAGGCCTCTGAGGCGATACACGGGTTAGCTTAACACCCCACTACCCCGTGCAGGAGACGAGGCCCGGACAGACCGGGCCAGCACGAGGGTGTGGGACCGTGGAAGAATTTAGACTACCGCGGTCCTACGCGCGTTCGTGATGGAAGAGACACCGGGGTGGTTTTAGTCAGTAAAAGTCTGACAGACATCCTATAAGGATTTCCGCCCCGGAAAAAAAAGAAAAAAAAAAGGTTGTTTCCCATATCAGAGGCCTACCCAACTTCTAACTTCCACTTGGCCTCTTTCCAAATTCAAACCGGCAGATTTTTTAGTTTTTATAAGATAATAACGAAACAATTGTTAAGCACGGATTAAAAGGTACAAAACACAGCATTAAACCACGTGTAAAAAAATATATGTATATCATCATCATCATTTATCATTTCATCCGAAACACGTCCACTGCTGGACATAGGCCTACCTATGGATCTCCGCGACGACCGGTCCAGCAGTTTACCGCGACCTTCACTAGGTCGTTGGTGCACCTTGTCGGGGGCCTACCCACGCTGCGTCTTCCGGAGCGACCAGGGGCCTTAGTCTGCTATTTTTATAAATTTGTCATTCCAACACGAGTCCATTGTCATTGTGCTTAAAAGTTCGTAATCTGCTAAATTCATAATGATCGGTCAATTATATCAGTCGTTTCGTAATAGAATGGTGATTGAATCACATTGCCGTATTGCTATTATTATAAATCCCGTTAATATAAATTATTTTATAAATACTACTACTTAATTCAATTTTTTTTTATACGGAGTGGAGTGACTGTGAATCTGTGTTTGACCACTGGAAAGTCACACTGTCGCCATTTTGTTAGTAGATTACGAAACTTGTCAAAATCGATCATTATGAGATCACTGATTGATCATTCTAACACTATCGTTATAGCAGACTAGGGCCCCAGGTCGCTTCTCGAGAATCCATTGGCCCCATCGGACATCGGTCCTACCGGCAATGTGCCCGGGCCACTGCCACTTAAATATATAAACAATAATAAATTCAATGTGTACAAGATTTACGGGTCATACCTGACCAGAATGTCGAATTGCATATTAATTACTTCATACATAATTTAAAACAATAATAATAGGAAATTGATGGTGTAGGAAAACATAGTGAGAAATATTGCACATTGTAAATTACTTGTCAAGATCGATGACTCTGTCAGATTCAACAGAAAATATTATAAAAACATCTGCCAAGTATTTTATTTATACAGGGTGTATCTGACATCGTAACGCAAACTTCGCGAAAAGGCTAGACCGCATGCTACTAATAAAATTATGATAGTCGTTAATGAGCGGTTACAGAAATCACGGTGTTTAAAAACAAGTGTCATCCCGGCCTTTGAAAGTTGCAAGCGTGCCGCCGTGCGTGTTTGTAGGTATGACGTTGTCCCCCGATGTGAACTCTATTAAACCAGCTGATAGGATAGTTTTTCGAGTTTTGTTCACATTGCGATTTTGTGTAATTAGCGAATTAATTAATTTTTACTTTAAAATCTTATTGGATTATAGAAGTATAGCAATTATGAACGGCCTAAAGTGAAAAAAAAAACTGAATATACTTGTTTAAAAATCAGGAAAAAGCCGACGAAAAATTCCACCACTGGGGGTTCAGAATCATGTACTGAACCCATGGTATTCGTTTGTGCATCGATGTCAGATACACCCTTTACATTCTAGATACTCCATTCACAATAGCATTAAACAGAAGTTAAATAAGGTTGTTTTTATAAGGTGGAGCATACGGTGGAGGTCTGCCTGGCTTGGGTAGAGCAGGCCCGGGTCGACGGCGGGCTGTTTCAAGCGCGCCTCAAAGAGATGTCAGCGCATCGTGCCGGGGTCCACGAAGACCGATGCCAAAATATATAGCCTCCTATTTTGTTTTAATCTTTGCCCCACACTAGGAATTACTCCTGTATCATGGATGCGTTTACAAACATTTAAAGTCACATACTTAAATAGCCAGACCTGGAATTACTACCTGTACGCCATAAAAATGTTTGTTCCGAGCGGGAATCGAACCAGCGACACGCATGACGCAGCGCAGCAGTCAATCGCTCAGATACTGCGCCAATCGTGTCATCGTATAAACGTATGTAAAAAAGTTAAATTAAATTATTTATTAAGCGATATTTTACGTTAAAATGAGAACCGGATTAGTTTTCACAGTGCTAACGTTTAAAAATAGAGTGTTTTTAAAGATCCAATGCAAAAAATGATAACAAACGATATAAATAATTTAGAATATTTGAATTACTAATCAAGGAAATATTACGATAATATTTCCGATGACCTAGTGAAGGTCGCGGGAAGCCGATGGATGCGGGCAGCACAAGACCAAGTAGTTAGGATTATTCACCAGCAACTTGCTTTGAAATATAAACTTGTGGATTTTGAGGTACCGTATTATAAGTATGTGCCCGACCCAGTTCTTGAAAATAACCATTTCACGTTATATGTTTCGTTATTGTGGAAAGCTTATGGGTGGCCTTGTCCAGCGGTGGACCTCTATATACTAAAGAGGATACAATACGACAGTAAATTTTACTATGTTTATGTCTGTATTTCAATTTCTGTTCTCAGTCTGCACACGAAAATTTAATCATCAATATATCTAATATTTTACTCGACAGCCTCCGTGGCGTAGCAGTAGCGAACGCGGCCGCTGCGCAAGGAGGCGCGGGTTCGATCTCCGCACAGTGCAAATATTTGTATGCATGAATATTAATATTTGCACTGGTCTGGTCGTGCCTCGAAAAGCACGTAAAGCCGTTGGTCCCGGTTGCCATACGAACATCTAGTGGCAGTCGTTACGGGTTGTTTGAGCCCTCAAAAGTTCAACAATTGGTTTAACTGCAATGCTTCGATATCGCCTTCGGGTTGTGGAGGTCAGACGGCAGTCGCTTCACGGAAAATATCGAAGTTTTTTTTTTTTTTTTTACAAATTATAAACCAGCGCTTGACCGCAATCCTGCCCGATGGTAAGCAGTAACGCAATCGTTGATGGTAAAGCGCACTAGTTTATTAAGAGCCTATTCACTCTAGCCTTGAAGACACTCAAATTGAAGTCCGACGGAAACACCGCCGCGGGCAAATTGTTCCAGTCCCTCGATGTACGCGGTATAAAGGAGGAGGCGAAGCGCTTCGTCCGGATCGTAGTGGTGTTAACAACGTAAGGGTGGAAACCAGCCGTACGACGGGTCGTCCGCTGGTGGAACGGAGATGGGGGAATTAAATCATGCAATTCCCTCGCACACTCCCCGAAATGCATCCTATAGAACACCGAAAGGCTGGCTACTCTACGCCTGTGCTCTAGGCTTTGGAGACCAACTCGAGTTAGAGTTTAGCCAAAATCAGCAGTTAGACTGGTAAAGCGGACCCACGACTCCAAAGCTGAAAAAACTACGGATGCGATTTACCACTAGGCCATCACGACTATCTAAATGAAAAAAATATAAAAAAAGTAGAAAAAAGTTTTATTACATCGCTTCATTCTTCTTCGTCTGTGTGTTGCATATCGCGTGACGGTCGGCCGCGGAGTAGGGATAAAGTGAAGATCTGAGTTAGATGATGAAATATGAATGACCATATTATGTCGATGGATGCGGGAGCACAATACCGGTCATCGTGGAAGGCCTTGGGGGAGGCCTTTGTCCAGCAGTGAACCTTATAGGGTGAAGAAGTAGAAAAAGACAAAAACGACGAAACGGTCTCCAAAGCCTGGAGCACAGGCGTAGAGTAGCCAGCATTTCGGTCTTCTATAGGATGCATTCTGGTGAGTGTGTAAGGGAATTGCATGATTTAATTCCCCCATCTCCGTTCCATCATCGGATGACCCGTCGTACGGCGACTTTCCACCCTCACGTTGTTAGCACCACTACGATCCGCACAAAGCGTTTTGCTTCCTCTTTTATTCCGCGTACATCGAGGGACTGGAACAACTTGCCTGCGGCGGTGTTTCCGTCGGACTACAATTTGAGTGTCTTCAAGGCTAGAGTGAATGGGCTCTTAATAAACTAGCGCGCTTCACCATCAACGATCGCATCACTGCTTACCATCAGGCGGGATTGCGGTCAAGCGCTAGTTTATAACTTATAAAAAAAGACCATATTTTTTTGCAAAGTACTGTTTACTTTGTTTTATCAGAAATTATGCATATTTTTATTATTTACTTGTAATCTGCATTTTATTTGGGCTGAATAAAAACTATTTTTTCTTTCTGGTGTGTTCATTTATTGTCTTATTGTTGTCTTCACATTTTATGTATTTACCGCAGTGCAGAGAATCTTGTACATTGATATTGTTTACAGATTGGAGATATGTTTCGTGGTGCACGCAAAGTCTTATATGGAAGTAACTTCTGTCTTTGGATTTTTATTCAAAAAAGAAATGCTTGGTTAAAGAATCATATTTTGAAAGGAAGAAAATACGTTTATTTGTTGCCAACATGACGGAAAAAAGATACAGCATAAAATAAGAAGTGGTTAGAGGAAATATATGTCATCCCCACTATTTTTACATTTTCTTGCAATGTGTTGCCATTATAAGCAACTGGCATAATGATAGACAGTTGACTACCTACAATCCTTCTTCTTCTTTTTCAAGGTGAGATTCAACCTCAACTCTTGATCTATGGCCTCTGTAGAATAGATACCACAATTTTGCCAATAAGGCATCGGCCGCACTACGGTTAAACCGCTGCGGTTTTTTCCCGCGATTGATGTTTTCGCTACAAAATGCTCGCGGGAAAAAACCGCAGATGCGGCCGCTTGCATTAGTCTTCTAGGGGCACAAATTCACGCGATTAAAAACCGCCGCGGTTTAACCGTAGTGCGGGCTCAGCCTAACACGTGTAACAAATTTTAGAAATTCTTAAAAAAAATATTTCACAATAATGGCGGATATCGCCAATGACAGTTGAAAAGGCGGCCCCGTGAACTGTATATGAGGGAGGTTTGAGGTAAGGTCATAATGTTGGCCACTATGCTGCGATATTTCAATGTTCTTTATGAACTATTTATTTATTTATATATTCTTTATTGTACACCAATCAAACATGGAACAAAAAACATTCATCACAAAAAAAACATACAATGGGCGGCCTTATCGCTAATGCGATCTCTTCCAGGCAACCAAAGGATGGACAGATATTCCGGAACCACAAATGGGACAAAAATATCATAAAGTAGATACACAAATACATACATATACAAAAATTAATTCATAGAAACTGAACATAACAGGTAAGCAAGTTCATAACGACAAGTAGTGTTCCCTCACGAGTCTCTTGAATTCCTGCAACGATTGCGCGCGTTTAATTTCAATTGGCAATGCATTCCACAAACGAGGGGCCTGAACAGTGAAAGATTTATCAAGGAACGTTATGTAGTAAATGACACCATAAATAATTTTAAAAGTCCAATGAAAAATCCGCGTGATATTCATCTTAGTTGTCCTGTCAAAACTCCCTAGAATCCTTTCACTGTTATTTTCCCTCTGACATTGCATCAATGTCGTCCTCTGTGGCGCAGCGGTCAACACGCCTGCCTGCGACGTGGAGGCACCAGAAATGAGAAAATGCTCTTTTCCCGAATGGTCTGGGTCTTGGATGTTTATCTATATGTGTATGCATCTATTATAAATATAGTATCGTTGAGTTAGTATCCCATAACACAAGTCTCGAGCTTACTTTGGGTCTAGCTCAATCTGTGTGATTTGTCCGTATATATCATACTAGCTTCCCGCCCGCGTGGAGTTCGGTTATAGTCGTTACCAAGAGAACTCTTTAATAGTCCGGAATCAAAACTATCATATGTTATTTCTCAAGGTCAACTCTATCTTTGTACCAAATTTCAATAAAATCGGTGCAGTGGTTTAGACGTGAAAGCGTAACAGACAGACAGACAGAGTTACTTTCACATTTACAATATTAGCACAGTATAAAAATTCATTTTTTAGACTGTCATATTAGTAGGGATTATATTATTATTATTAATGCCTAAGTCACGGTGTTCTTTATTCTCATTCTAATAAGGTTTCTGTTGAATTGTTGCCACTGACAAATCTGACAAAATGATTTTAATCTTTATAGTCGTTAAAATAAGAATGTCGTTAGGTTGTTGCTTCAGAGATATTATAAACTACTTGTTGACTTACCATATAATTGTATTGTAACAATCATGACGAAAGTGTCAGAATGGCCTTCACCCATTGAGCTTAGTGTCTTCATGTAATGAGTGAGGATGACTCGACAACTTCTGACCTTTTATTAGAGTTCATGGATAATCCTCATGAGCACCTGTGGTTTAGACATACACTTGTTTAACGAAGGCCTTGTCTTTCATCATCATTTCAGCAGAAATATGAGGCCTTTGTACAGAAAAAGGCCTCCAGCGAAGTGGCCGACGACCTTGGTAAAGTCGCAGAAACCCTTCGGATTCGAAAAGCACGGAACCGGTCAAAGTGGATGTACTGTTCTTTAGGCTTTTGGATAATTTTTGGTTTGTAGTACACGCGGTAATCATGATGCAGAGTAAGAACACAAAAACATAATATTAAAAGTAGAAAATTTGCGTCATATCTACTCAAAACGGGCATCGCTCAGCATAATGACAGAGGCCCAACGCTTTCAGTGAATATCTATACTAATATATAAAGCTGAAGGGTTTGTTTGTTTGAACGCACTAATCTCAGGAACTACTGGTCCGATTTCAACATTTATTTCTGCGTTGGATAGTCCATAAATCCAGGACGGCTTTTGGTTATATAACATCACGTTGAAAAGAAGAACAGAAGAGCACAAATCTATACTAATATAATTATAAAGCTGAAGAGTTTGTTTGTTTGTTTGAACGCAATAATCTCAGGAACTACTAGTCCAATTTGAAAAATTATATTTGCGTTGGATAGCCCATTAACCCAGGAATGCTTCTTATAGCTGCGACCAATAGGAGCGCTCCACGCGAACGAAGTCGCTGGCGGCCGCTAGTTTTTCTATAATTCGATGTCCGATGTCTCGGCGGCTCCAAAGTAGATTTATCAGACGCGACGTTGCCACTAGGGTCTTCATTATTGGTGAAGCAGCATTCAGTCAAGAGGCTGCAGCCAAATGACTGCCTTGCTGACTAGGAAAGCAAGGCAAGAGTTCTTCTAATAATTTCATGTGGATACGATGACGGAATATACAAGATTTCATTCAACTTTAATCCAAATGCAAGACTGGTAAGCTTTGCCTTGAGGTTTCTTCTTCATTTACTTCACGACGTAAAGATAGTTAATTTATTCGCATGGAGTCCTGTTTTTGTTTAGCTTAGCTCATCTTTAGGTAAGAACAAGGCCTGGGTCGATGCAAGGCATGGCCAAGTAAGTAAGGCAGGATGCAGGGCAAGGTGCGAGCAAGGGCCGGGGGATGACTGAAGGTGAAGGAAAAACATCTTGAGGAAACCTGGACTTTATAAGTCTGAAATCGCCAACCGGCATTGAGCAAGCGTGGTGATTACGCTCAATCCTTCTCTGTATGAGAGGAGACCTGTGCCTAATAGAGGGACGATAAAAAAACCGGCCAAATGCGAGTCGGACTCGCACACCGAGGGTTCCGCCGTACAAACGTAGCGGTTTACAATTTATGACGTACTAGCTTTCCGCCAGCGGCTTCGCCCGCGTGGAGTTCGGTTATATCGCGCTGTTTAAATTCCCCTCGGGAAGATCAAATTTTTCCGGGATAAAAGGTAGCCTATGTTCTTTCTCAGGGTCTGAAGATTGTCCGTGCCAAACTTCATCAAAATCGGTTGAGAGGTTTAGGCGGGAAAGCGGACAGACAGACAGAGTTACTTTCGCATAAAAAAAAAATCTAAATCAATGCTAGTATTATAAAATACTAGCATTGATTTAGAATTTTTCACAGTTTAGAGGCAATTAGATTTAAGAAGTGTTTGATAAGAATTTCAACCTTAATATCTCTACGCCTTCATGTGAAAAAGGGTAGGTAGTAAGTTTATAATTATTAAAAAATATTTTATGTCATGTAAGCAAAAATAATATTTTAATATTTTATGTAACTTCAAATTTATCATTTTCACAATTTTTCCTTTATCTGTTTGTACTATAATATAACGTTGCTTCGTGCCGAATTTCAAGATTCTGAGTTCACGGGAAGTACCTTGTAGGTTTTGATTCCCTAGCGTGCGACGGAAATTCGTCTAAGGTGTCGGTATAAACTGCTGTATCTTTTGATCGCTTTAACTTAGAAGTTTGATTTTTTCACTGCTTAAAGGGACAATAGACCTAGGTATTTGGTATAAATTTATTGATACCTTTATTATAGAGATGGGCCAACTCGGAATAAACATAACTCGAGTTAACCCGGGTTAAAATCCACGTAACTCGGGTTGAACTCGAGTTACGTAACTCGAGTTAACTGGATGGACAAGTAAATGTTTTTTTAACACAACCCAAAAGAAAATCGTTAGTTTGGGATGTTTTCGATTGGTCTTCAGTGAGTGGACGTGTTACGTGTAAGATGTGTTTGGAAACATTCAAATATAGTGATAATACGACCACACTTTTAAACCACATCAAAAAGAAGCATACTACCATTGTCGTCGTCGAGGAATTTCAGGGTTTATTATCAACAAATAAAAGTAATATGAGTACTTTCGGTCGATTCATCTTCATCGTAGTTATTGGTATCATCAACCACAATGAATGTTTAGCCTTTTTTTTTTCCGTGTGAAAAATCCTCATGGATGTCCGCCGCCCTGGGGCGGGCGTCGGGGTCTGTCAGACTCTTACTGACTAAAAACCACCTGGTTGTTCCTTCTCACACCTACACCGGGGGCTGCGAGAACTAATACTGCCTCCGCAACCCCCGATTGGTGCTGGCCCACCACCGTAGGCCTCCTCGGGTCAAGGGGGGGAGTGAGGTGTAGGACTCCCCCCGTGACGTCTAAGAGTAGCGCGCGTGGAACACTTCGCGCCGCCACCTCGAGTCCTGATGGGGGGCGACAGATGTCCCCGAGTCTATCGCCCCTGAACCCATTTAGGGGGGCTGGAAGAGGGCGTTATCCGCCCTCCGACGACGCCCGGTACGCCTGCTGCGGGTCGGGTGAGAGGACGAGATCTCCCTCTCCCTTTCCGCAGCCTCCTCCCGCGAGACAACTGTTTCGCAAAAGGAAACCACCGCATCCCAGGACTCTTCGCTGCCGACCATCGACTTGATTACGGCCGGCAGCGACAAGTCACTGCCTATTTCAGAGATGAGGACACGGCGCAGCTCCTCCCAAGTGGCACACTCTGCCAGCGTATGCTGCACCGTATCCTCCCGGCAGTCGACGCAGTGGTGACACCGGGCGTCCGGCTCCCTGTTTATGCGATACAGGTACTTTCCGAAGCAACCATGCCCCGAGAGCACCTGTGTCACCCGAAACGTCAGGGAGCCATGCCTTCTCCCGAGCCAGTCCGCCAGTACCGGCCGGATGGCCTCGATGGTGGGGAGGCCGGCGGTAGGGCGTGAAAGCCTGTCCCGCCATTCCGCCACCAAGACCTCGCTGAGCTGCGACCGACGCTGCTCAAGCTGACGCTGCATCGGCCGTTCCCCCCGTTCTCGCGCCTGCTCACGCCACCGGTACAGAGACGCGAGGACCCTCGCCTCCAGGTCCCAGGGCGGGGTTCCAGCCAGTAGGCAGACCGCCTCATAGGAGATCGTGCGATACCCATGTATGACTCTGACGGCCATCACTCTCTGCGGTATTCGCAGTACAGCGATGCTGCCGGCCGTCAGGTCAAAAGCCCACACCGGGGCCCCATACAGGGCCATCGATCGCACGATTCCCATGTAGAACCGCCTGCAAGCGGCGCTCGGTCCCCCCAGGTTGGGAAGCAACGTTGAAAGCGCCCTAGCCGCCCCCAACAACTTGGGCGCCAGCCGCCGGAAGTGGGGGCCGAAGTCCCACCGGCTGTCGAGCACCAATCCTAGGTTGAGCCTGAGCCTACTCAAAAAACGTTAAGGTACACCCAAACACGTCTTGCTGTGTCAGAAAAAAAAAATAACGCAAAATTCTGGTGACATATTACTTTTATTTGTTGATAATGAACCCTGAAATTCCTCGACGGCGACAATGGTAGGAATTAGGATGCTTCTTTTTGATGTGGTTTAAAAGTGTGGTCGTCGTATTTCCACTATATTTGAATGTATCCGAACACATCTTACACATAACACGTCCACTCACTGAAGACGAATCAAAAACATCCCAAACTAACGATTTTCTTTTGGGACCCGGCATTTTTCAAATACAAATATCGCACAACACGCATTTATTAGAGATAACCTCAAATGTTGTTTGTTCTGAACAAATGAATATAGCGACTATATTAATTTCATTAGCTCATAACAGACTACATATATTAAAGTCTCAAACGATCGGCAAACTTCGCTCCATGTCGGTTCTATTTGGTTTTCGAACTCGAGTTAGAGGGAGTTCAACTCGAGTGGATTCGAGTTACGCCCAACTCGAGTTAACTCGAGTTAGCTACTCGAGTTGACCATCACTACTTTATTAGTTCGTGAGAAATAAGGTAGTAAGTTTCATTTTATTAAAATATGTTTATTATATTATATAACTAAAAAAATGTGATTTTCGCAAATTTTCCTATATTTGCATGATATGACAATCCTTCATGCCAAATTTCAAGATTCTGAGTTTACGGGAAGTATCCTGTAGGTTTTGATTCCTTTGCGAGTGTCGAAAATTTGTTGAAAATATCGACATATCAGCTGTATCTTTTGATTAGCTTGGCTTAGAAGTTTGATATTTTCACAGCTTAAAGGGACAATAGACCTAGGTATTTGGTATAAATTTCAATTTGATAACTTTATTCGTTCGTGAGAAATAAGGTAGTAAGTTCCATTTTATTAAAATATGTTTATTATATTATATAACTGAAAAAATGTGATTTTCGCAATTTTTCCTATATTTGCATTATATGACAATCCTTCATGCCAAATTTCAAGATTCTGAGTTTACAGGAAGTATCCTGTAGGTTTTGATTCCTTTGCGAGTGTCGAAAATTTGTTGAAAATATCGACATATCGGCTTTATCTTTTGATTGGCTTGGCTTAGAAGTTTGATATTTTCACAGCTTAAAGGGACAATTAACCTAGATATTTGGTATAAATTTCAATTTGATAACTTTATTCGTTCGTGAGAAATAAGGTAGTAAGTTCCATTTTATTAAAATATGTTTATTATATTATATAACTAAAAAAAATGTGATTTTCGCAATTTTTCCTATATTTGCATTATATGACAATGCTTCATGCCAATTTTCAAGATTCTGAGTTTACGGGAAGTATCCTGCAGGTTTTGATTCCTTTGCGAGTGTCGAAAATTTGTTGAAAATATCGACATAATCGGCTGTATCTTTTGATTGGCTTTTCTTAGAAGTTTGATATTTTCCCAGCTTAAAGGGACAATAGACCCGAGTATTTCATGTGAATTTCAGCTTGATACGTCCACGCGTTCTTGAGATAAAGGGTCTTGACAGACAGACAGACAGACAGACGGACAACAAAGTGATCCTATAAGGGTTCCGTTTTTTTCCTTTTGAGGTACGGAACCCTAAAAAGAAAAAGGTTGATGATGAAGGCCCGGGTCGACGGGGCGTCATGTTTCACGCGCGCTTTAAAGAGATGACAGCACATCGTGACGGGATCTACGAAGACCGATGCCTGGGTCAGGGTTGAGCCTTGGTCAAAAAAAAAAAACCGTGGCCCTGGCGCACAGGCAAGTAAAGGAACACGGGTGGGTTTTAGTCAGTATACGTTTGACACGCCCAGAGCGGGAGAGGTAATTTGATGGTATCCCATCCATACTAAAAAACGCAAGGAACACTTCCACAACCCAATTGCTCAGTACAACGATACCCCTTGATAAGACTGACATTCAGACTTTCGGGCCTCTCATGGCTTGCGAAATTTGCGAGCTTTTCTTGGCGAAATGCGAGTATAAATTTCCCAACATAAATACACACAACAATACGAACCCAATACGAACAACTTATAGGATATACCTATCGGCAACAGCTGTGAATACTACATAAACATTTACATATTTCTAAACACGAAATAATCTGCAATTCCTAGCAAATACTAATAAGACGAAACAAGTGTCATAAGACCCGTCTTCCCGAACGGACGAAGACAAAGAAAAATGTCGCATTCAGATAGAATTAGCACTTTCTAATCATCAACAGTACATAAGACAGTCCCCACTACCCCCACCCTTTACCACTTCCGAGTACTTAGCCTGGAAAGAATAAGAGGCGCACAGAACTCCTCAGCAGCAGTTGTCTGTTCAGCTTGATTCCACACAAAAGTATGTAATTAAGAGGGGACTCGAGTGTCGAGTAATATGAATTGATTGGGTTAAGGTCATCTGTAATCCAATCAATATGTAAGTAGGTACCTAGATGACTGTTGAAATAAAAAATGACTTGACAATTATTTTGGCCTTCCGTTTTCTTTGTTATACGTTTAAAGTAAGTATTTGACCAATGATTATGCCATCTATGTGTCATCGAAATTTTCTTATGATTATAGTTTTGCAAGAACTTCATTCTCTCAAGTATTTTGATATTACAATTTAAATTCTTATTCTCATTCATATACATCTTGCATCTTGAATAATGCAAGTACTAATATCTTTTTTTTTTATTAGTTATAAACTAGTGCTTGACTGCAATCCCGCCTGATGGTAAACAGTGATGCAATCGTTGATGGTAAAGCGCAGTAGCTTATTAAGCCTATTCAGTCAAAAAAACTGAGTGAATAGGAAGGAAGACGGCAGTTGAGCGAGGTGATGCAATGTTTAACCCAACAACACGACCAACGATGCTGCGCCAGAGGATGATCTGGAGACCCTCCACGACCACACTCCCGACACAACAACATTAGGCACATCGTACCCGGCACACATCGCAACACAACTGCTAAGACCCGTCCTCCCCGTATCTCATAATATTATATTTGATAATCAAGGGGATATTTTGAACTTTAGAATTATGGTAAGGGTAAAGACAAACGGACCGCATTTCAACTGCAATCCAACTGCAAATTGCAATTCAGGTACAGTTCGAATGCAGTTGACATAACTGCAATAGAACTGCAAAACAAACGCGCAGCCCGATTGCAGCCATGTGAACTGCACACCGACTGCATCCGAATGCACTGGAACTGAAATATACCCACCCGCCCGCACGTTCCGCCGTCCCATGCATGCATGCAAATCTTTTTTAAGCACAGAATACAATCGTTGATGGGAAAGGGCGTTAGTTCGGATGTAGTCGGCCTGCATTTGGACTGCGCGTTTGATTTGCAGTTCTGTTGCAGTCGTGTCAACTGCATTCAAACTGCACTTGAACTGCAATTTGCAGTTGGATTGCAGTTGAAATGCTGCCCGTCTGTCTTTACCCTAATATTTTAAAAGATAACAAACTCATGGCCACCCTGTGGTAACACGAAAAATGTTCTTGGAAAAATATGCGGTGGTTAAAAGTGTGACAACATTACACGAACGTAGATTTCTATTAGTCAGTTCTCAAATACAAAGCACTGAGTTAATCCAGTAGAGAGTTGAGTTCTCCTTGCTTTGGGAAATACCCGATGATTGAAAAAAAATATAGTTTTGAAATAAAAATACTACTTGCAGTACTACAAAAAGACTATAAGTTAGCAGAAAGTCATTACATGGTCATGGTCATGGACCATGGTCTTCCATGGTCTATGGTCTGTGGCCCTGGCTTTGACATCAAATCAACTTTGTCTATAGTTTAGCAGTTTTGCATGCTTGGAGTAAGAGACTTTTGGTGGCTATTATTATTATTATTATTTTTTGTATTTTGTTTGTTATTGTAATTTTATGGTATTTGGTTGTAAGGTGCGTTTTGTTTGTGCGGAATAAAGAATTTTTCTTTCTTTCTTTCTTTAATATGAAATTGAAAAAAAAAGCTATCTACCAATATTTAGGTCACTAAGATAGTGAAATGCATCAAGAAAGCATCACCAAATTGTAAGTATAAGTATCCAAATTTATGTTTTACGCTAACAAGCACAAATTATCCCTTTAAACTCACGCGAAGATTTTCAAAGAACATGACGTCTTCATTACTGTATTATCGGAATTAAAGATAATAACTATATTATCAGCACTGAATTTTTGTAATTCTTCACATGGTAATGACGTGCAAATTGGGTGTTTAACATACCACATATTTGACAAGGATGTGAAAATATTTTTAAGATTCCGCGAAAAATAACACTAAAAAGCCAGTTCTCGTGGTTAATTTCCAAAAAAAAAAAAACAACCATTTGTTTGTCACAGACCATTCATACTTGTGAAATGAAATCGTTTATTAAGCATGTAGGATCACTGATCACTTTTTTAACTAGATGAAGCCGGCATTTCCTAACTGACTACCTCTGAGAAGAAATAGCCGAAACAAACTCAGGGATCATCGTCTTTTTTCAAGTCCAGACATTAAAATGAAAATGTTTACAATAATTTACCTTATAATTACGCATATTGCTTAATAACAATGCTTAACAGAGCGAGCAGCTCAGTCCCAAGCTTTTTTGTCTTCTAAATAATCTGTGATTTTATAATACCCCTTTTTGCAAAGCAATGGCCTTTATATGGTTCTTAAATCGTCTAATGGGTAAGTTTCGAATGTCCATGGGAAGCTTGTTGTAAAAGTGTATACATTGACCCATGAACGAGTTGCCTACTCGAGTTGTCATCATCATCATCAACCTTTTTATCGTCCCACTACTGGGCTACAGGTCTCCTCTCATAGAGAGAAGGATTGAGCGTAATCACCACGCTTGCTCAATGCGGGTTGGCGATTTCAGACCCAAAGTCCAGGTTTCCTCAAGATGTTTTCCTTCACCTTCAGTCATTGGTGTCCAAGATACAGGTACTTAGAAAGTACATATAACTTTAGAAAAGTTACATTGGTACGTGCCTGACCTGGAATCGAACCCGCGCCCTCATACTTGAGAGGCTGGTGGCATAACCACTAGGCCACCACGACTTATATCTTATGACTTATTCATACTTGTCAAGAATGTTTTGAAAATAAACGTTTTTGACAGGTTTAGACTGTGAACCCTTAACCATACCTTTACCTACCCTATTGTGTCACCCTTTATAAAATCTTTATATATTTATCTTCTGGTGTACATAATGAGGAGTATTCTCTTATCTTATTTTCTCTTCTCTTCCATTCCGTTCCGTTCCGTTCAATTCCGTTCCGTTCCGTTCCGTTCCGTTCCGTTCCGTTCCGTTCCGTTCCGTTCCGTTCCGTCCCGTCCCGTTCCGTTCCGTTCCGTTCTATTCTATTCTATTACATTCTATTCTATTACATTCTATATTATTCTATTCTGTTCTATTCTATTCTTGTATTGTTTTAACTAGTGATAACATCATCCATCAGACTTGCAGGCTTTGGACTGTCGTAACGGTTAAGTGTACTTTATTTTACGAAGTTCAAGGTGCATATGAAATGTGTTGAACATCACTTAAACACAGCAGGCTGTAGGTATAAATATTTTTTTTTCTGTACTTCCATCTTGGCCTGTTTAAAAATGTTAATCATTACTAATTACAATCATTTACTTAATCACTATTTACAATTTCATCATTCTCTACCGTCAAACATGGCTTAGCTATTGTTCGCGTCCCGCTGTGCGTACGCGCCTACAGACGGCTATGATCTGCCGTGGAAGAAACAGTGGCCCTGGCCGTACCATAGGCAAGTGAAGAAACACGGGTGGGTTTTAGGCAATAAAGGTCCGACACGCCCTTCCGCTCCGCCCGGAGCGGAAGAAGTCATTTGATGATTTCCCATGCCAACAAAAAAAAAACTGTGTTATGCGCCTGTCGCTAGGTAACCACACTGGTGCCATTTTTAGGGTTTCGTAGCCCAATGGCAAAAAACGGAACTTTTATAGATTTGCCATGTCTGTCTGTCCGTCTGTTCGTCCGTATGTCACAGCCATTTTTTTCGAAACTATAAGAGCTATTCTGTTGAAACTTAGTAGCTAGATGTATTTTGTAAACCACATTAAGATTTTGATTCAAAAATAAAAAATAATAATAATAAATATTGGGCCCCCCCATACGTAGAACTGAAACTCATTTTATTTTTTTTTTTCATCAAACATATACGTGTGGGGTGGGGTATCTATGGATAGGTCTTCAAAAATGATATCGAGGTTTCTAATTTTTCTAAGCCGAATAGTTTGCGTGACAGACGCTTACAAAGTGGAAAAAAGTTGCCCCCCTCCCCCCCTCTAAAAATAAAAAAAAAAAAGAAAAATATAAAAAAAGCATGTGATGTACATTACTATAAAAACTACCAACGAAAATTGTTTTGTTCGAGATCTAGTAAGTAGTTTTTTTTAATAACTCGTAAATCGTAAACCGCTTATTACCGCGCAATCTTTCATACAAATGACATAAATCCTTTAATTTCATAAATTAATGGTACGGAACCCTTTGTGCGTGAGTCCCACATGCGCTTGGCCGGTTTTTAAATATTTTCGGGAAAAAATATAACATGGTGTAAAAATTATGTTGCTTATTCTGAACAAACTACTTAGGTACATATAATCAGATTTCGCATAAAAAAATGTTTTTTATGTCATGTAATTTAGACGTAGCTTAAAATGTAAGGTACTGTTTGTAAATTTACTGTGTAATTCTATTGTTTTGTGCAATTTTAAAGAATGTAGATATATGATTTAGCAAGTAAAGCCACTCTACCGAGTTAGATCACAGATCTGTAATGGTAGGTATAGATAAAATTTGCGTAAGAAAATTAATTAATTAATAAACCAAATTCGCCCTTAAGCCGAGTATAAACTAGAGCATGTACTCGTGACAGAATATCGAGCATTGGCCGTTTTAAATCGATTCACGATGTCTTGTTACAACACTTACAACCTCATTAGAAGTATTTGTGTAACTTTTTATAGAGCAAGGGCACGACCGACTCGACAGTTTTACAATGAACTTAGACGATACCTAGAGTCAGAAAGAAGGTACACAGTTTTTCGGATAAATGCTCACTCGTTTTTTTTTTTATTACTTAATTAAAAATATTCCGTCGGACTACAATTTGAGCGTCTTCAAGGCTAGAGTGAATAGGCTTTTAATAAACTAGTGCACTTTACCATCAACGATTGCGTCACTACATACCATCTGGCGGGATTGTGGTCAAGGGCTAGTTTATAATTATATAAAAAAAAAGAACATAAGTTTGTAGTTTCTGCGATGGTGCCTAAGCAGTGGTGCAATCTTTGATGATAAAACACTGGTTTATTATGAGCTTATTCACTCTAGCCTTGAAGACTCTTCATTTATAATCGAAAGGGAAGACCGCTCCTGGCAAATTGTTCCAGTCTTTTGATGTTCACTGTATATACGACTAGCGGCCGCCCGAGACTTAGTTCGCGTGGGGTGAGTTATTTGAACATTTTATTTTAACACCAAAATATTCGGGCTCTGCAAATATGTCCCGCTCCAAACAAATAAACTCTTCAGCTTTATATATATATATACTAATATGTAAAACTAAAGAGTTTGTTTGTTTGTGTGTATGTCGAAATTAAGTCATATGGTTGGCGCACACACTCTGCAAAACGCATCCTATAGAGTTCCGAATTTCGCTGGCTTTGTAGATTGGATTACGAATTAGCCTCTGCGACGAAGGTAGCGTCGGGCATTCTCAGAAACGTTACATTACAGGGAAATGCTTTTAGATACTTTTCTTTTGTCTGTATTAATATACAAAAATTAAGGCACAAAGCGCCTCACTCTTTTTTCTCATTTATACTAGTATTGTTTATATACTATTGTCATAAATTAAATTTAAAAATTATTTTTAACTTTTTAGTTTGATATTCTTAAAAGCATGTTTTTTTTTAGTTTTTTATGCTATATTTATTTCTAACTTTTTAGTTAGTTATTCTTTTTTTAATAATATACGGATAACATGAACGCTTAAGTGGTACTCATTTGTTTTTACTAAACTTTTCTTGATCTTCAACAGACAGAATAGCAAGTGCTAAAATGCGTAATCATACGTTACGTAAGTAACTAAAACTAAATCTAAAGTATACTTTATAATATAATAAATAATACTTTGCCTGCACAAATTAATACCGCTCGGCCAACGAAGGTATTGAAAACGGTGGGACATTTTACAGTAATGAGCCGCTCACTCGTAGTCCAAAGAGTTAGAGACGGACAAACAAACAAACAAACAAACAAACAAACAAGCAAACATACCAGTGAAGCTAATAAAAAGCATGTAAACTGCTCTCGTAGTATACTCACTTATGGAGTAATTTACGCATTCGCTGAAGATGCATAAAATAGAAATGAATGAGATTTCATTATTAAACTATGATCTTTTGCGTCGTTCTACATTAATTCATTTAAAAAAGGTCAACAGGCATAAAAAAATCTAACATTTTGCTGTAAAATACATTAAAAATTAATTAATTTTAAAAAATAGTGTGAGGCAGATGGGCAGCAATGGAAAATTTAGAAATATAAGTACCTACATACATCATTTATGATAGTAAATTTTCCATTGTTGTTTTACAATACACCGTATTACAATACAAAGTACTAACCTAGAGACTTTGTAATCTAAACTGTTTTGATCGATAATATCTCATTATTAGTACAGTATTTATATTGTGTACTTAACACACGAGTACCTATAGGTAAATCTGAAGTTTTACATTATTTACAAGCTTTTATTTAAGTAACTTGGAATGTATCATATACAATATGTAAAGAAAACCCTGCCCGACCCATAAGGATAATAAAGGCTAGGTAAACACATGACCAAATGTAATATAAAATTTTACGTTATCATCATAATAACAATGCTAATGAATTTTAAAATAATCCTTTTTTCCCGCAAATTAATTCCAACTTCCCCGAAATTTGGTAATTTTTAAAAAAGTGACAACACCATTTTGACGGTACGCTTATGCGATTCGACCACGCGTCGCGTGCCCTGCCCCCCCGTCGCCCGCGGAAGGGTGTATTAAGTTACCTCTTTTTGCAAAATAATATTTATTTTTTTTAGGGTTTTTTTTTTAACTTTAGTCCGACTTTATCGGCGTTAGTAGAATCAGTTATCGATTCCTAACAATACCTTCACGGATCAGACAGGGTTTTCTTTACATATTGTATATATTCGTTCGGTGGAATCTTGAAACGCAATTTTGAAGCATATTGCTAGTCCATTGCTTCATAAGTTCTAAAAATTTGTTTGCTGAACAACATAAACAACGCAATATATTACGTTGTTGAACTGTCAAAATGAAAACCAAAAAAATTTTTTGTTTCCGGGGTGGAAAATCTACATGGACGTCCGCTGCCCTGGGGCGGGCGACGGGAACTCTCAGACTTTTACTGACTAAAAACCACCCCGGTGTCCCTCCTCGCAAAAGCGCGCGGGGCGCTGGAATCCAGATTCTTCCGCAGCAAAAATGTAGAACGCTTCACGATTTTGCCTGTCTTCCCTGCTCAAGGGTCATGCTAATCTTCTCGGTATCGTTCCAATGTTATTATATGTACTACCGAAAGGAGGCAACAGATGTGTCTGAGTCTAACGCTCCTGGACCAATTCAGGGGGGCTGGAAGAGGGCGTTATCCACCCTCCGCCGACGCCCGGTGCACCTGCTGCGGGACGTGTGAGAGGACGAGATCTCCCTCTCCCTTTCCGCAGCCCGAAGAGTCCTGGTATGCGGTTGGGTTTACCAACATACTTGGTAACTGGTTTTAAAACAAACCACCGCATCCCAGGACTCTTCGCTGCCGCCCATCGACTCGATTACGGTCGGCAGCGACAGGTCATTGCCTACTTCAGAGATGGACGAAGGCACGACGCAGCTCCTCCCAAGTGGCACACTCTGCCAGCGTATGCTACGCCGTATCCTCCCGGCAGTCACATGTCTTTTTACTTAACCTAACCTAACACCCCACTTCCCTAAAATGGGGAGTGGAAGTGTGTATAGAGCAGGCCGCATATTCAAGGCAAAATACTAATAAATAGTATACAGACTTTATGTGCGCAACAAAAAAATTCGAGGATCTTTTTTTTTGGGTAAATCGTCCCTAATTCGGACAGAGCATTTCGCCTTAGGGAATGGAACAATTTGCATGTAGCAGTCTTCACGTCTGATTACTATTTCAGTATCTTCAAGGCTAAAGGGACTAGGCTCAAAATTAACTAGTGCGCTTTACAATCAACAATTGCATCACTGCTTACCATCAGTCGGGATCGCCGTCAGGTAATAGCTTATAACATTTCAAAAAAAACTTTGTCTTGTTAAAACAACTTGAACGAGATGTTTTCTCATTATGTTTAGCAAACGTATAGAGTTAATTTTCATAAGTATCCGTTCCAATACATTAAGTAATAGATTGATCCAACCACGTCGTTTGGGCGAGCGATCAAAACTGTTGCAACAAATGAGGTATTCGATAAAGTAGACCATGTACAGACGACAGCACATCAAGCTACTACAATCTGTCAGATTTCTTCATTAGATGTTCAAATTTATTGGTACAGCAGTAAGGCTCAAGGTTGATTAGGTCAAGCTTGACCTGCTGTGGTCCGTACCTAACTGTGATCGATAAAGTGAACTATGTATCTATCTTTCTAAATAAAAGGTACATAAGTTACAGTTGCCGCTTGGATCAAACGTCCATATATCCTTCCTTTATTTCATTATTACACATAAATAATATTTTTAAACACTAGGATAACAGTATATAAAAACATTTTTAATTATAAACCAATTGTATCCCACTGATATCGAGAAGAGGAACCAACTACGCATGTAAGGGCAAGTTAATTTGCACCCCGTCCCTCGAGGCCATCAAGAGAGGACGGGGTTGCGTAGCAGCACGGTTCGGGGAGATAGTCGTGGTGGGGGTATACTTCTCCCCGAGCCGAACTCTTGCCGAATTCCACAACTCCCTTGCGGAGTTAAGAGTCGTCGTCGTAGGGTGTCGATCCCTCCCCGTGCTCGTCCTCGGGGACTTCAATGCCAAAAATCTGGCTTGGGGTTCCCGACTTACAGACACACGGGGCAGGATGGTGGAGGACTGGGCTCTGGAGACAGGCCTGATCGTCCTAAACCGGGGTTCGGTCCCAACATGTGTGCGGATGCGGGGTGAATCAGTGGTGGACATATCGTTCGCCAGCCCCACTCTGTCGCCACATGTCCTTGACTGGCGGGTCATGGAAGGGGTGGAGACCTACTCAGACCACCGGTATATCCGGTTTGACGTCTCCGCCCAGACCTCTAGCGCGCCGGTCCGACCGGCCCCGAGTGGTCCGCGGTGGGCGCTGAAGCAGCTTGACCGGGAGCTCCTCCTGGAAGCTTCGATCGTGCAGGCCTGGGTGTCACCACCAGACAGGCCTGCTGACACAAACAACGAGGCGGAGTGGTTCCGGGAGGCCATGTCCGAGATATGCGACGTGGCAATGCCCCGAGTCAAGCCTGGACGCGCTTGCCGTCAGGTGTACTGGTGGTCGCCGGAGCTTACGTCTTTGCGCAAGGCGTGCGTGGCTGCGCGACATCGGTACACCAGACATCGCAGGCTCCGTATTCGTCCACTTTTCGTCTGTCGTGAGCTTTACGAGGGATACAGAGTGGCGAAGACCGCCCTCCGAGCGGAGATCCAGCGGGCCAAAGGGCTGGCCCGTGAGGAGTTGCTGGGGACTCTGAACCGTAGAGACCCGTGGGGATGCCCCTACAAAATGGTGCGGAATAAACTCCGCCCATGGGCTCCCCCGCTGACGCAGAGTCTCCGGCCTCAGCTCGTGGAGGACGTGGTGAGCGCTCTGTTTCCCTCGCGAGGGGAACATACCTCTCCTCCCATGGACTCCTGCGATGCCTGATGCGGACCACACCAACGACGACGATGACGTTCCAGAAGTGACCGAGGTAGAGTTAAGAGCGGCGGTACGTAGGCTGAATGCCAAAAATACCGCCCTAGGACCCGACGGCTTACCTGGAAAAGCCTGGGTCCTGGCCTTAGGGGCTCTCGGGCCTCGACTACGGGGGCTACTAAGCGCATGCTTGGGGAGGGGCCAGTTCCCACTTCGCTGGAAGACGGGGAAACTGGTCCTCATAAAGAAGCCAGGGCGCCCTGCGGACTCTCCGTCCGCTTACCGGCCCGTACCGTTTGCCCACCTCGTCAAGCAGCACAATGGGTGCTGCTTGACGAGGTGGGCAAGCTCTCCGAAAGAGTCATTGCAGACCGCCTCGTCGGGCAACTTAGGCGAGCGGGCCCGGATTTGGCGGAGAGCCAGTTTGGCTTCCGCAGGGGGCGCTCAACAGTGGACGCCATCATGCGCGTGCGAGCCCTCACGACAGGGGATGCTATGGCCCGAGGTGGGGTTGTCTTGGCGGTGTCTCTAGACATCGCCAACGCCTTCAACACCCTTCCCTGGAGTTGCATCAGGGAGGCATTCCGGTATCACCGGATGCCGACCTATCTCTGTCGAGTGGTCGAGGCCTATTTGACGGACAGGGCCATAATTTACCCCGGTCACCAAGGAGTGTGGAATCGGCGAGAGATGTCGTGCGGTGTTCCACAGGGATCGGTCTTGGGACCGCATCTGTGGAACATCGGGTACGACTGGGTGCTGCGCGCTGACCTCCCTATCGGCGTCAGTGTAGTCTGTTACGCTGACGACACGCTAGTCCTGGCAAAAGGGAGGTTGCACCAGGCGGCGGCTGACGCAGCGACCCTCGGGGTTGCGACAATCGTCAACAGGATCCGGCAATTGGGACTCGAGGTGGCCCTGCAGAAGTCCGAGGCCATGTGCTTTCATGGTCCTCGGAATGTGCCACCGTCGAGTTCCCACATAACGGTAGGAGGGGTTCACATCGGCGTCGGGTCGACGATGAAGTACCTGGGACTTGTCCTCGACAGCCGGTGGAACTTCGAGGAGCACTTCCGACGTTTGGCCCCCAGGCTGGAACGGGCCGGGGCTGCCCTAAGGCGGCTCCTCCCCAATCTAGGGGGACCAAACGCTTCCTGCCGGAGGCTCTACGCGGGGGCCGTGCGGTCCATGGCCCTTTACGGGGCACCGGTGTGGGCGCGGTCGTTAAGAAAGCGACCAGCCCGATGCCTGACCGCGTCCCAGAGGGTCATGGCCATTCGGCTGATCCGGGGATACCGCACGGTCTCCGCTGAGGCGGCGAGCCTCGTTGCCGGATTACCGCCATGGGATCTGGAGGCCAAAGTCCTCGCCCACATCCACATGGGAGTGGCGAGAGGAGGCAAAACGCCGGGGTATGACTCCGCTGCCGCGAGAAATCGCGGTACGACGGACAGAGCTCCGGCGGGATCTCATGGCGATATGGAGAATGCGATTGTCGCAACACAGTGCTGGGCACGCCACAATAGCGGCGGTAAGTCCCCTCTTTGAGGAGTGGCTAGAGAGGCGCCACAGCGCCCTCACCTTCCGCCTGACGCAGGTCCTCACCGGACACGGTTGTTTCGGGAGGTTCCTGTTCCGTATAAGGCGGGAGGAAACGCCAGGGTGTCACCATTGTGTGGATCGCCCTGAGGACACGGTGGAGCATACGGTGGAGGTCTGCCCGGCTTGGGTAGAGCACCGCCGTGTCCTCGTAGCGGCGATCGGCGGCGATCTCTCGCGTCCGACCCTGGTCCAGGCCATGGTCCGGAGCGAGAGTGCATGGCAGGCCGTCACCTCCTTCTGCGAAGCAGTGATGCTAGCAAAGGAGGAGGCGGAGCGCGTGAGGCAACGGGAATCCCAGCGCCCTCACGCCACTAGCCGCCGCAGGAGACGCCCTGGTCGGGAGATGACACCAAACTCCCAGCCACCGTAGGCGCGGGCCTGCGGGCGGTGAGCAGTGGGCAGCTCGCCGCTCGGTAAGGACCAGGCCCGAGTCAACGGCGCGTCGTGTTTTACGCGCGCCTCAAAGAGATGTCAGCACATCGTGACGGGGTCCACGAAGACCAATGCCTCCTGGGTCAGGGTTGCGGGTTGGTTAAACAAGAAACCGTGGCCCTGGCCGGCACTTTGCACAGGTTGCACAGGCAAGTAAAGGAACACGGGTGGGTTTTAGTCAGTAAAAGTCTGACAAGCCCTTCCGCTCCGCCCAGAGCGGAAAAAGTCATTTGATGATTTCCCATCCCAACAAAAAAAAAAAGGCCAAGTTAATTTAGAAATCAGTACTTTTCGACAGTGGTACACGTTGGAAAGTTGGATGATCCAGCTCCCCGAGCCTACTGAGTTTCCTGAGCGCTTGGTTATTAAACCACTATCGGCACAATGATCGCAAAGTCCACACGTCGACAACCTAGTGAGCCAAGCCATTTTTTTTATTACATTATAAACTAGCGCTTGACCATTGCGGTCAAGCGCTAGTTTAAGCAGTGACGCAGTCCTTGATGGTAAAGCACACTAGTTTATTAAGAGCCTATTCACTCTAGCCTTGAAGACACTCAAATTACAGTCCGACGGAAACACCGGCGCTGGCAAACTGTTCCAGTCCCTCGATGTACGCGGTATAAAGGAGGAGGCGAAACGCTTCGTCCGGATCGTAGTGATGTTAACAACATACGGGTGGAAACTGGCCGTACGACGGGTCGTCCGATGGTGGAACAGCCCCATCTCTGTTCCACCATCGGACGACCCGTCGTACGGCCAGTTTCCACCCGTGGTACCGCGTAGATGGTGAAACGGAGATGGGGGAATTAAATCATGCAATTCCCTCGCACACTCCCCAAAATGCATCCTATAGAAGACCGAAAGGCTGACTACTCTGCGCCTGTGCTCCTAGGCTTTGGAGACCGTCTCGAGTTAAGTCAGGGTCACCAATCAGCTTCTTCGCCCGCCTCTACACTGATTCCAAAGTGGCCAGGTGACACTTAGCAGCACCAGCAATTCTTTTCATTTTCTTTTCTTCTGATTTTTCTTATTTATTAAAATATTAAAGCGTAGAATAATTACTTAAGACACTATCAACAGTAATTGGCTACGTTTTGACAGGTCAACAACATTCATTATGTTACTTATAATTTTTAGCAAACACATTTTTCGAGCAAATCGAGCGGTGTATTAGCAATATGCATGAAAAGCGCGAGTCCTTACGAGTCATTACTGGACGCCGAGCTGGTACCTATCGCTAAGGTGGCCAGGAATTGTCTGCGAAAATAGGCAAGAAAATGTGGCCAAAAGACATCACTAGATATTTATTTCTTCGAAGGAGAGTCGTGATGATATGTGTGTACATCTACATGTAACCCTGATAACATAATGACAACTTGGTCGAAGGTCGTTATTCTAAAAATCTAAGACTATAGGCTCTAAGGCTATAGCAATTCACTGCTGGCCATAGGTCTCTCCTATTTCACGCCATTCAACTCAATTCTCAGCAACTCTCATTCAGTTACTAGGTAGGTACCAGTCATCTTGCGAAGGTCGTCGCTCCACCTAGCCTGAGGGCGTCCCACCTTACGCCTACCGATTCGCGGTCTCCACTCTAGAACACGTCTACTCCAACGGTCATTGGTTCTACGGTTAATATGGCCGGCCCATTGTCCCCTCAGTGTGCTTATTCTGTGAGCTATGAGGACATATTTGGTTCTCTGCCGGATCACCTCATTGCGGTTTCGATGCCTAAGAGAGACTCCAAATACAGCCCTTTCCATAGCTCGCTGAGCGATCTGTAATTTGATGACCAGCGGTGTCGTCAGTGTCCACGTTCCTGCTCCGTGAGTCATAACCGGATTTTTTAATCCTTGGCACAACACAGACAAAAATCCAGTTTCCGAGACTGGGGGATAACTTTCTGCCTATCAGCTCTGGATATGGCGGATATAGCAACATATCACGTTGAAAAATTATATTGCGACACATTCGCCAAAAAAATTAAACAAACACGAGTATTGAAAAATAGTTTTAATACTTAGACATTAAAGTTTGGTTTACACAACAATTCAAACGTTTTTATAACTTTTCAATAGTCCTAGATAGTGACTCTGAAATCAACTTAATAACCAACAAAAATAGAGTTGATATTTGTTTAACTTGCAATGACGTCAAGTTGAAACATTCATAAGATTTAAGTATAGAAATGTTGCAACTTACACTTGACATTGGATTGTCATGCTAATTTTAGGTTATTTGAGACACACACACCCACATTAAATATTTCGTGTCATGGCTGTTAATGATCATGCTTTTAAGCTTTGCGAAACATTTAGATGGATATCATGCTTTTCTTTTTATACCTCGTGGGACAGAGCCCCCTGCAGATACCCCCCCCCCCCCCGCGCCCTCTAGATACCCCGCATAGTTATTGATCTATTAGAATGGTTGGAATATTGGAATAAATTGGGATATATTTTTTCATTGTTTTTTCCCAATTTAAATTTTAAACTTTTATTTCTGCTATTTTTGTTTTTATCATGTATTTTTATCTTGCCTATATGTACTATTTGTGATATGAATGTTTAATTTTGATTATGTTGTTTTATATTAATTTTATTTTCAAAAATCAAAATCAAATTTATTAGAGCTCCAAATTATTGAACATTAGTTGGTGATTGAAGCCTCCTGTTAAGCAAATTATGCCTGTGTTAGGAGACTCCGCTCTTCCACAGCAGTATACAATTTTTAAAAAACCTTATGTATAATTAACATGCAAGTGTGTGTGGGTGTTTGTGTGTATGTATTTGTGTATATGTGCGTGTATGTATATGTGTGCGCCTGTGTGTTTGTTTTAAGTACCATTCGAGGACATCGGCATGAATACACAAGGCACATCTGAGGACATTTTCTATCCGAGGACATTTTTGTGGGTCCTCGATTTGACTTGACTACTGTATCGTATTATTCACGCAATTTTGAACATTACTGTATATATGATAAGGAAAACTCAAGAAATCCTCGGATTGGTGGTGATCATTCATGTACACATTTCGACCGTGTGTGACCACTAGACGGCGCCACTAGTGATTTTCACACACTCAATAAACACACGACTCATGTTTATAATACTATCCGAGGACCTAGTGTGTAAATGTTACACTCAAGACCTCGGAATAGTACTTGAACTAGTCAGTGTGTTGAGGTCCTCCTTTCGGGTACAATTTCAGGTTGTATCTGAAATTAAAATTGCTATAAGAATAAGAAAACGTTGATTTTAAGTCCGATTGTGAATGAAATAGTCATTAAATAAATCCACCAGAGAGCATTTTGTGGTGCTTGGTCGCAGAGGAAATATTATTTTCCTTCAGTTGACGCCCAACCGTAACTGTCTATAGAGAGCGTGTGCATTATGTCGTAAATATCTACTCTGTTTTTTATTAGATACGTATCTCGTAGATTATAATATTTATTTATTATAACGAGTTGTGTATTAAATATGATGTTTACGAACCTTGTTTTAAGAACACAATCTACATATACATAATTTAATTTTGAAATATTGCTTAAATTTGGGTTTTTCGTGCATTGATTTTTGTTGAAATTTTTATCAAATTATAATTTGAAATATGAAGATCACGGAAAGACAACGGTGAATTGTCTGGCTTTGGGAGCCGTGTACGCCGTGGTTTGCGGAGAGCCCGTAGCAATTGCTGTGTCTCTGGATACCGCGGAGGTCGTGGCAGACACCGAAGCTATGGCAACCGTGGAAACCGTGGCTGTCCGGGGAGCTGTAGCAACCGCAGTGGTCCTGGCTGCTACAGACGTCATGGCAGCCGAAGCATTCGCGGAGGTCATGTAGAGGTAGTTGTACAAGGTCGAGGATATCTGCCCGCCCAAACAAGGCGAGACTGACTTACTTAAATTTGTTTAAATCTTCTCATGACTCCGCAGAATATTGACAGCATTATATTACTGACTTCATATTCAGCGATACAAACGAGTCGCAGTGCTTACCATTGTTGCTTATAAAGGGCTATTAATACGCAATCACTACAATATTGTTCAGGTACTACGTATTTGCTACCGTCAAATCGCGCGATGGATTCGGGTAGTTATTGAAGTGCATTAACTTACTACTTATTACGAAGTAATAGCATCGGGTTTTTATACTTACCGATTTTCTTTTTTAGCAATCTATCTCCGGATGACGAACCGTGTGTCTTGGTTGGACAACCTTTTTTTTTCGTTGCGGGGTGAAAAATCCTCAATGGATGTCCGCCGCCCTGGGGTGGGCGACGGGGTCTGTCAGACTCCTATTGACTAAAAACCACCCCGGTGTCTCTCCAGACACGTGCGTGCGGAGCCGCGGAAGTGTTAATTCTGCCGCGGCCCCACACTCTCGTGCTGGCCCGGTCTGTCCGGGCCTCGCCTCCTGCACGGGGTCCATCAGATAGGGGACGGGGACTTCCCCACGTCCTCGCCCTTCTTCGACGCCCGGTGCGTCTTCTGCGGTCCGGGAAGGGAGTTGAGATCTCTCTATCCCGTTCCGCAGCTTGTTTCTGCGACATCACGTCCTCACAGAAGGACACCACGGCGTCCCAAGACTCTGCGCTACTGACCATCCTCCGCACTACTGCCGGCAGCGTCAGGTCGCCTCCTACTTTAGTTGTGAGGACACGGCGCTGCTCCTCCCAAGCTACACACTCGCAGAGCGTGTGCTGCGCCGTGTCCTCCCCGCATTGGACGCAGTGAAGGCACCGAATTCCCAACGGCTGTCGAGCACCAATCCCAAATACTTCATGGTGGGCTCGAGAGCTATCCGGGCCCCGCTGACCACGATATGTGATCCGCGGCGCTGGCGCACGCCGGAGGCCATGAAATACCATGGCCGCCGACTTGTCAAGGGCCACCTCCAGGCCCAGGCGCCGGATGCGGTTCACCACCTGTGACACCGCAGCCGTGGCTACTAACGTCGCTTCCCTGTGCGAGCTCCCCCGGACAGTGACAAGCGTGTTGTCCGCGTAACACGTCAAGTCGGCGTCCGTCGGGAGCTCGCCTCTCAACACCCAGTTGTAGCCGATGTTCCATAGGAGCTGTCCCAAGACCGATCCCTGTGGAACACCGCGCGACATTTAGTGCGGACCGGCACCGTCACGTCACCGATAGATGACGCATCTGTCTTCCAGATAATCCCCTACTATGCGGCGGAGGTAGGGAGGCACCCGATGGCATTTCAGAGCCTCCCGAATACAGCTCCAGGGTAGCGTGTTGAATGCGTTGGAGATGTCTAAAGATACTGCGAAACACCGTAGCATCCGCCAGGGCCGAATCAAAGCCGAACTGGTTGTCGTGCAGGTTCTGTCCCTCTCTGCATAAGAGGCCGACGAGGCGATCTGCGATAATACGCTCAAAAAGTTTGCCCGCCTCGTCGAGCAGCAGTATGGGCCGATACGCGGACGGCGAGTCCGCGGGGCTGATCAGAACTAGCTTCCCCTCCTTCCACACACTGGGATACTGACCCTGCTCGAGGCATGCCCTGAAGTGGTTGAACAACCTGGCCCGTCCTACAAAATTGTTAGGTTAGGTATTTTTTTTTAAGTTTACTTTGTAAAGATCTAATGCGAAAATCCGTTAAAAATGTCTACAAAATTCCTTATAAATTAATCTGATGTTGCTTGTTACAGAAGAAAATCAAAAACAAAGTCCTCGGATAATACTCAAGATACGAAATGCACATGCAGAAACTGTATTAAAATTACTAAGTATATAAATATATCTGCTATTAAATGTAGAGAAAAGTTAGGTACAGAAGAAGGTATAAGTCCTCGATTTAGACATTTGGGACTGGGTAAAACGTCCTCAGATTGTTCCTGGAAAGTATGACACAAGGTCCTCGCACTGTATATTTCTAAAGAAAATATGTGTGAAAGTGAGTCCTCAGTTTGTCATGTCTAGTCAGGTGATTGGGTCCTCGGAAAGTTCACACAAAAGTCCTCGGAAGGGTATCGCTAGGAGCATGAGCTGTGTATATTAAGGTTCTCGCATTGGTCAAGAAAAGTTTAATAACAAAATGGTGCAATAGTAGAGCAGGAAGATAGCTGTCAACCGTAATTTCAAATTTTGTCTCTTTATATCTTATTAAAAAAACTGTACGATGTTGTTTTACAGGTTTTTTCGAAAGTCCTCGCATAGGTGAGCTAAAATTAAAGTCCTCTAATAGAACTCCCTACAAACAGGGGTGTGTGTGTGTGTGTGTGTGCGTGCGTGTATGGTGTGTGGTGTGCGTGTGTGTGTGCTTGTATCATTTTGTGTAGTTCAGTAGTTCCTCAGTTTCTGCGTAATTTAGTGTCTTTATCCAATTTGTTAACATTTTTTTACAGTCATGTAAGTTATTATTGTATATATAAACATGTTTATTGATTCTATTATACAGTTGGCATGATAGTGTACCATATTGAATCGCAGCAAATTTAGTTTTTGTTTGTGGAACTTGTGCTATAAGATCCCTACGCCTTCTTGTTAATCTATCAGGATCATATGGTACATTCTTATGTTTTTTTAGAACAGTGTTTATGATATATATCTTTCTAACAGAAAGCAATTTTACGTTTCTAATTTTATAATTTGCTGATCATTATCAAACATTTGTATCATGTTTACACTTAGTTATATGTGTATGCTGTGGTCTTCAGTAATTGAAGGAGCACATATAAAAGTGCCTTCCTCTGTTGTTGTAATTTTTTATTGTGTTTATGTATCCTTTGTCAGGCGGGATTGCAATCAAGCACAAGTTTATAATTATTAAAAAAAAAGATCCCAAAAATAAATAAATAAATAAAAGATATTCTAGGTTTTCATCCTTATTAGGTATAAGAAGCTATGTAGCCAAATTACATCCCAATTCAGTAGATTTCACGTGAAAAAGTAACAAACAAATATACCTACAAACTTTCACGTTAACAACACTAGCTTTGCCCCGCGGTCTCACCCGCATAAGGTTCCATCCTGTGGAAATATCAGGGTAAAAATTATTGTATAAGTTAATTCCAGCTATAAACTATGTGTGTACCTTGTAAATTTCATGCAAATCCGTTTATAACTTTTTGAGAGAAAGTTTAACAAACATTCATACATCCTCACAGATAAGTAGGATAATAATTAAAATATTACAATTATTTAATAACATAGATAGTCAGCCTAATGTTCCCACTACTGGGACACGAGCCTCCTCTCGGTGGGAGTGGGCCGTAATCTACCACGCGGGCCCAGTGCGGGTTGATAGATGTCACATATTTTCAAAGTGTTTGGTTCTAGGACATTTTTTTTTTTACCAATTATAAACTAGCGCTTGACCGCAATCCTGCCTGATGGTAAGCAGTGATGCAATCGTTGATGGTAAAGCACACTAGTTTATTAAGAGCCTATTCACTCTAGCCTTGAAGACATTCAAATTGTAGTCCGACGGAAACACCGCCGCTGGAAAATTGTTCCAGTCCCTCGATGTACGCGGTATAAAGGAGGAGGCGAAACGCCCCGTCCGGATCGTAGTGGTGTTAACAACGTAAGGGTGGAAACCAGCCGTACGACGGGTCGTCCGCTGGTGGAACGGAGATGGGGGAATTAAATCATGCAATTCCCTTCATGCCGGTTTCTTCACGATATTTAGAGCAGTGGTGGCCACCTGGCCCGAGCCTTCGATATTGCCCGCCGACCAGAGCGTCTCCTGTGGCAGCGGCTGAGGGCGCTGAGATCTGTCAAAAGTACCGCTAATTTCAAATATTTTATTTTACAAATTTTAATTTTTAAAAAAAGAGCATTGATTGTCGCTCAGATGATATAATGCCCTTTTGAAGGCTAACCCTGTATGTGAAGTGATAGCGGATGAATGGAATAAGCTTATACGACGTGTTTGTTTGGTTTTCTGTGAAAAAAAGTATGCGAGAGAGTCCACCGGGGTATGTTGGTTTTAGTAGTAGTTGTTAAGTTAATTAATGTAATTGTTTGTTTCTACATATGTTAATTATTGTAATTGGTATTGTACCGTTTTAATTAACCATAAATAAATTACGACTAGGTTTCGAACCTTTTTAACTACGGGAATGAACAACCCATTTGGTTGAAGTGCCCCGGCTTGGTTACTGTGATCAATTCGGCTCTTACGTGACTGGTTACAGTTCCAACCTAAACCATAAGAAATCGAACATCATTCAGGCCTTTATATGAACCGCCGCCGTTTAGTTAAAAGGCTAATAAAACAAGTTGACTGTCATGACAGATATACCTGCGATTAAGTGTTTTTTTTATGAATATTCATTTTATTCTATTTTAATACATATGAATTTTTGTCCTAAATATTACTTAACTCGGGCCGTAATAAACATACAGGAGCCATAATTTTTGATCAAATATTAAACCCATGTGTTTAATGTACACTACCGATTATGTAAATTTACTTTGGTTTATCAACAACTTGTTGAATATTGTAGACGGACCTAAAATTGCCAATCATTGTGTCTTTGAAAAAGATGTAGGCATATATAAAACTAAAGAGTTTGTTAAGAAGAAAGAAGCTATTTAATTCCGTCATACATAAAGGCGAAACGCCTAAGGCGTGGCACAGGAGCGTGGTGGTGTTGTTTTTCAAAAAAGGTGACAATACCCTCATGAAAAACTACAGACCGATATCCCTCCTGCGCCATGTCTATAAGCTGTCGCTCGCAGGTTCGACGACTTCTAGCCTCCCGAACAAGCAGGCTCCGGAAAAGGCGTTAAGCAGCATATACCACATACCTACATACGCTGCGGCAAGTTATACAGAAGTCCGAGGAGTATAACAAACCACTATGCTTGGCGTTTGTGGACTATGAGAAGGCCTTCGATCGAGACTTCGGCGGTGCTACAGTCTCTCCAGCGGTGCCAAATTGACCATCGATACATTGAGGTGATTGTACAAACACTTTTTGTACAAAAAACGCTACCATGTCAGTCCGTCTCCAGGATCAAGACTCGAAACCGATCCAACTGCAGCGTGGAGTGGGACAAGGAGATGTCATATCTCCCAAATTATTCACTGCTGCGTTGGAAGATGTCTTCAAGCTCCTGGACTGGAAAGGACTTGGTATCAACTTCAACGGCTAGTACATCACTAATCTCCGTTTTGCAGATGATATCGTGGTCATGGCTGAGACCCTGGAAGACTTAGGCAAAATGCTCAATGACCTAAGCAGAGCTTCCCAACAAGTAGGTCTAAAGATGAACATGGATAAGACGAAGATCATGTCGAACTCTCATGTCGCACCCGCTCCAATTCTAGTTGGTTGCTCTGCACTCGAAGTTGTTGACGAGTATATGTATATACCTGGGATAAACAGTCCAACTAGGTAGGTCCAACTTCGAGAAAGAGGTGTCTCGTCGAATCCAGCTCGGCTGGGCAGCGTTCGGGTTGCTACGCTATATCTTCTCGTCGTCCAAGATACCACAGTGACTCAAGACTAAAGTCTTTGACCAGTGTGTGTTGCCAGTGATGACTTACGGAACTGAAACGTGGTCGCTCACAATGGGCCTCATACGAAGGCTCAGAGACACACAAAGGGCAATGGAAAGAGCTATGCTCGGAGTTTCTCTGCGTGATCGAATCAGAAATGAGGAGATCCGCAGAAGTGACGCGCTAGTTTCGAGAACGGGTCTTCGATGCCCACCCGGCTCCCGCGCGGCCGCCGCCGCCGCCCCGCTGCCCGCAAGATTCGAAGCAGCGGCCTTACAAAGAGAAAAGTAAGTACATAAGAGGATATCTTGGTGTCAAATTGGCCAGCTTTATCTTGAAACTTGTTATAAAATATATTATACCTAAACTTTTGATTTCTTTTCGAAAATTGTTTATTATTTTATTTGTTATACATCTGTATATTTCGTCAATAGACGAAGATTGTTCTTATTTTAAAAGTTAAATTTCTTAAAAGTAAACTGTATTAACTGTATCAAGTTCTTTTAAGAGATAAAATATTAATTAAGTGATGTCGTGATCAGGCCAGTACGTAATAAAGATATTATTGATTGATATCTAACGGCTGAGCTAACTCAAAAAGTAGACAGAGGCTATTTTTTTGGATCGGTGACGCAAATACTTAACAATAAATAACAAAGTATAGACAGTATTTTTCACGTTTTATATAAAGACTATTTAAATGTAGGAAGGTATTGCAGTACAAAATGCAATAAAATACTTGAAAACTGATTGCAGTTTTCAAGTATTTATATTTTTATATACAAAAAAGAAATCACTACCTCTCAAACTAGGTATTCTGGAGAGATAGTAATTCAGCTTACACATATAAAGTATTATGTACATAGGTATACTTAGTCAGGTCATAAGTATTGCCAAAGAGTAAAAACTTTTTTTTTAGAATGCTGGTCACAAACACGCTTATGGAGTTCCAACTTCGAATTGTAGGTACCTACATGAAAATAAACATGTATACTTTTAAGAATTTCACTCATTTTTAACCCTAGAAAGATAACGTTATTTTTTTGTACTGAAAAGATAAACATGCGCTTCAGAGGCGCACCGTTTTAATAGCCGATTTTTTTGATGAATGTCAATTATTTTTGTTTCATTTACTACTGTAAATTGCTGAATGATTAATAAGTAAATAATATACATACGTATTAACATTATTTTTCATTTAAAATATTACAATTTGTAGGACCCTTAGCAAAAATGAACAAAAATTAGAAGTCTTCTGAACTTAGATAGAAATTTAAAAAAATAGGCATCTTTTGTAGTGTTTTTTCTTATAAACTAATTAGTTATAATCTAAGCAGTCTCAAATTTAAAAAAATACTGGAAAAATCAACGGATAAAGACAATTGTTATAAACAACTTTTTTATGTTTTCCGCACAATGACTTTTTATATTTTATGCACGTTATTTTGAATAATTCTTTTCTTTTTTTTCACATAACTCACAGTACCGTCGAATTTCAGCTAGTGGTTCCTCATCAGCTTCTTCAGACATCTTTCTGTTACTTTGTGGGGGGATATTCAATATTTTCTCTCAAGCGTCTTGATAAAGTAGGAATTTCCAACCTAGTTTTCAAACACTGTGCAAAAATATTTTGACACATGCAACTAGGCACAATTTGAATGAACTGTATTGATTGCAGACATTTTTCTGATATTTTGTCCTTTAACAGTAGACCAAACATACCGATTCTTGCCCCTGATCTCATCATTAGGCGGAATCATTTTGCATTGATCATGTCCAGTATTTTCAGTGACATTCTGCGATTAAGTATCATTCGAATCTTCATAGACCATCACTCCTTCTTGCCCATCAATATTAGTCATTGACATGGTTCTCGATCTCACTGTCATTGCCCTCATCAGCGCCTTCATCTTCTTCAGTAAATAAAGAAACAATTTCTCTTTCATCCAACACTCTTCTGCAGGTCATGGTGTTAAAACACTCCTAAAAACAACTAATGACAATAAGTATTCACTAATAAAAAAAACCAACCTTTATTACTTACCTTACATTAGTAAAAATAACAAAAACAAATTCACTATGAAAGTGGCAAAAGTTACACAAAAGATAAACATGCGCTTCCCGAGCGCAACACATTGCTCTAACAGCAAAACTATGGTACTTACCGAACAGTAGCAGCCGTCTCTTGGAAGTGTTGACCAACGACTGAATTGGCTAGGAAACACAAGCTTATACACGCGTCGGTAACAAAATTGCGCCGAAATATGTATTTTGCGGGCGCCTCCGAGGCGCACGTTATCTTTCTAGGGTTAAATATGGAATAAGAAGGCCGTGTTGCAGTTATTGCACTGCATCGTTGCAGTTACCCGCCAATTTAATTTTTTTATATTCTGAAAAATTTTAATATACTTAACTAAAAGATTCATTTATCATAGCATCAAACATAAAATGAAGACTCTAGTGTAGATGACAGGTCAAGAAGTGGTCACCCTCGCTCTGTTAGGACTCCAGCATTAATAAAAACAGTACGCAGAAAGTGTTGGGCTTTCAGATGGGGTTAAGCAGAACCACGTTGAAAAGGGTATTAAATGAAGAGTTAGGGATTCGGGCATATCGAAGTAAAACAGGACTTCGTTTGAACCCTCGTTTAATGGACCTGAGACTTCAGAGATGCTGTGCTTTTTTAAAGAGGTAGGTACTTGGATAAAATATCAGGAAATTATTTTTTTACAAACTAAATGATAAGCTGTAAGCATACAGTAGTAAGCAGTTGTGTTCCGCGAGTCCAACGAGGTCAATTTCCATTTATTTGGGCTTAACTAAGGCACATTTTTTGTGAAAAAGACGTAAAAACAAATGTAGTTGTGAATCAAAATACAATCCTGGCGCACCTTGTGGAACCTAGTTTTCATACCATGTTCAATAAGAGGCACTGGGTGGGTATTCCAGCAAGATTCAGCGCCAGCTCATATATAGCAAAACGCATAGGTACATACAATACTGGCTAGGACGTGAAATCGGCTGGCCCTCTTCCAGTTCAGATGTGAGTCCGATCAAAGCCTCATCCTGTTGAATTCACTCAGGCATCCTTGATTAAGGCAGCCGCCGATATTGATATGTGCTTCGTTCGTGCTGCGATAGACAACTGGCCACGCAGACTGAATGCCTGTATTCAAAATCGCGGAGGTCCTTTTGAATAAACTCTATATTATAAAAATCTATGTTTTGTCCAGTTCATTTTGGTATGTACATACCAAATTGTAATTATAAAACCGTCACTTTCTCTTTCCCTATGTCCCTTTGTATAATTAAATCTTTAAAACTCCGCAAAGGATTTTTATGCGGTTATTTTTTTTTTATAAGTTATAAACTAGCGCTTGACCGCAATCCTAAGTTATAAACTAGCGCTTGACCGCAATCCCGCCTCATGGTAAGCAGTGATGCGATCGTTGATGGTAAAGCGCGCTAGTTTATTAGGAGCCTATTCACTCTAGCCTTGAATACACTCAAATTGTAATGTGACGGAAACACCGACGCTGGCAAGTTGTTCCAGTCCCTTGTGTACGCGGTATAAAGGAGGAGGCGAAACGTTTCGTCCGGATCGCAGTGATGTCAACAACGTAAGAGTGGAAACTCGCCGTACGACGGGTCGTCCGATGATGGAACGGAGATGGGGGAATTAAATCATGCGATTCCCTTGCAAACTCACCAGAATGCATCCTATAGAAGACCGAAAGGCTGGCTACTCTACGCCTGTGCTAGACTCTGGAGACCGTTTTGAGTTAAGTCTGGGTCGCCAATCAGCCTCTTCGCACGCCTCTCCACTGAATCCAAAGTGCCATGCGGTTTCTTTAATAAATAGAACGATTAAAGAGGAACGTTTGTATGTATAACAACATTCATTAAATTGTGGAGAAATACTACTATTTTTGTGGTTTCTAATGTCATGTCGAAAATAATTATATTTTTTCCGCGTTTGCAGTGAAACGTAACTTGAACCCTAAATTCATCAAAATAATGTACTAAATATTGTACACATTGAAAAGGTCTACAAAAAAGTCCATGATGGTAGACGTCTATCTCTTATGGATATCCCACCATAACATTTTTTGTCATTTACTTTTTACGACAAATACCATTTATCCAAATTTATACCTTAAATAAATTACTGATTTAATATAGATCTATATTGCCCTTTACAGTATATGATTTAAATCAATATTTTCGAAGATATTACAGATTTAAAAATTGCGGGCAGGAGCGGCCAGCCGCTGGCGGCGGGAGCGGAGGCGGGGTTCACAGTTTTTCTGTAGTGTATTTAGTATCAGCATTGCACCCGTGCTAAGCCGTGGTCGCTACTTATTTTATATTATATATTGTAGTGTATATGTCGCGAAGAATGTCTGTTACCCACCCACATTAATCTCCTACTAAATTCTGCCCAAAAATTGTGTACAATTCTATCAATGTGTACGCAATGTAGAGATTAGATAGCCTTCAGCATCCATATTTGAAATGTAACTTCATAATTTCTAGCTGGACTTTGACCGCTTTTGTTTGATTGTAGAAGATGTCGTATCGCTAGCAAGCGACCTGTATGTTATTTACGACTTAACAACATTTTTAGAATATGTAGATAAGAGGTACGATTAATATTATTAATGTATTACATTAGATATGTACATTCTAAGAGCTAGCTGGACCGTACCTATGCGAATGTGTACGTACATCTAATCTCCGATCAGTTAGGCAAAGGCGTACCGAATGACTAACTAAACTACGATGTTTTTAAAAATCGACATTGCAACCTCACAATATTTTTAAAAATCGAACGAGAATCCGCCCGATATTTTAGCCCCTAGTAACGTCACGACATTAAAAAAAAAATCTTTCCAATCAAACCTACATTAATAGTTTATATGAGGGCAGTGATAGCTCAGTGACAACAGCCGAGCCATGACTTACGAGTTGTAGATCGGGAGTTCAAAACCCAGCGGGCACTTTATTTTCTGAATATTTTTCACCCAAAGCCATTAATGGTGAAATTTTGGAACCAAAAATTCGAAGACATTTTTCAGATCTACCAACCCGCATTAGACCATCGTAGAGGTTACAGTTTTCTCGAAAAGAGGCCTGTATCCCAGCAAACATGGGAATATTAATAGCTGATTTTGTAACATTTTGTATCTGTAGAATTTTAATTATTTTCGTCACAGTCCTCATCTGTTTCTTTCGATCCGGCTTAACCAAGGTCAAGAGCGGGAGCAAACTACAATGAATTTTTTTTTCATTGTATTTTAATCCCGCTCATGACCTCAATTGCCAATGCTTTTTAGCATTGACTCTTCCTGAGTTTGATGGCCAAAATGTGGTAAGAAATTGAGAAAAATCAAATTAATCATGTCAAAATTTAAAAGCTACACCAATCAAAGTTACTTTTGAAACTATTTCATTTCAATTTAGTTTTGTAGTCGTTATTTTTAAATGTTATTTATGGCGTGGTTGCATTTTTTAAATAACATCTAAACTAATTGATTTCTGTACGCCATTATAACCGACGTTCACATTTGAAATACTTCTTGTTCGATTGTTATTAAGAGTGCATTCATAATGTCAAATGGCAATTAATCACGCATACGATATGAAATAACATCATAATAGTATTGGCTGTATGAGAAAATTCTGAAACACGAAAGTTGCCAAACATTTATATTAAGTAGACTATTGGTGTTAAAGCCGAGTACAGACTGGTGGAAGACTATACAATTTATTTATTCATTAATTATTTTTTCTTTTTTCATAATCTGCGTACCTTTTCAACAAAAGGCGCTGAATCGTGAATCCTAGCAGTTGAACTAGTCCATGAAGGCTAGAAGAGCTCTTAGTGTGTATTTGTTACAGTTAAAACTAGTTTTTAGATATTCCCTCATTCAAATTTGCCATGGCAATTGCGCTCGAGTCAATCTATACGAGCTTCTCAGAATAAAACCTAAGCGAGAATGAACGCAGCAAGCGCACAGCACGCGGATGGTGTTTGGAAAGGGATTCCTCCGCACTGGATGAGTCGAAACAGTTTTAACTGAATAGCTTCGAAAAACGCATTTTGTCTAATAATAACTAGTTTTGACTAATATGAAATTTTGAGCAACTTCTAGTTTTAACAAAGGCATTTAGTAAAAATTATTTTTAACTAGGTAAAACGAGTTCTAAGGAAAAACGGTTTATAACTGTAACATATTCATAATATAGTCTAATTTCTTTAGACGTCAATTTACCGGCGTCGATTAATTACACTGCCTTATAAACTGTTTTTTGCCGGCTAGTGTACATACTGTCTTAGTGGGTAACGATAGTGAACGCTAGTTCAATGCTTCACCTATTGTTTTAATAGCAAGTTGACCCAATGAAGACACTTTATAATGGTATAAAGCGTCTTTGACTTCTTGAGAAATTGTCACCTTCAACGTTCCATTGTTATTGGATATTTGATTTTCAGCAAATGTTTACTTGCACTTTAGGCAGACAAGGTTTTAGGATTTCGCAAAACTTTGTTTGTGTAAATGTGATCACGTGATCTTACGTGAGCATAATTAATTTTAATTGTTTGTTGTTAATTTTAATTCTATTTATAATTATTTACCTATGATGATTTCATAACAATGTTATTTTTTTTTTATGAATTCCTTTGAATTTATTTTATTTTACATAATTTTGTTAACGTTATGCATTGTCAAAGAATTTTACCTAAACCATGTTGACCAGAATTTTATAGCTACATAAGTTACAAATTTATTAATATTAATGCTTATTACCTACTTACTAAGTAAATTAGCTTATTTCTCTGATTCATTATTTATGCATGTTGTGTTCACCTGTAAGTAGGTAATTGGTATACTGTTATTATACATTTCAATATTATTTATTACTAGCTCCCCGCCCGCGGCTTCGGCCGCGTGAACTTCGGTTATATCACGCTTTTTAGATTTCCCTCCGGAATATCAATTTTTTCCAGGATGAAAAGTACCATATTATTTAATCCGGACTTCTAACTTCGTTTCAGTAGTTACGGCGTGAAAGCGGAGCAAAGACACGAACAAACTCACTTTCCGATTTATAATATTAGTAATGATGTGATTTTTAGCGTAATAAGGAGCATTGATGACCAAGTGTTATCGACCGCGATCTACCAGCTGTGAGTCGTAGGTTCAAATCTCGTCAGGCGCTTTACTTTGTGTAAATATTTCAAACATCGTGAGGAAACCGGCATCTCCTAGAGGCAAAACTTCGAAGACATGTGACATTTCAGTGGTAGGCCATAACATCAGCTGCCGGCAGAAGTTATCACCCACCAGACAAAGTCTTGCCGCCAAGCGATTCGTCGCGTTCCGGCATGATGTCTGGTGTACCCGTACGGAGGACGGGTCGGAGCAGTTGTGTTGCGATGTGTGGCGGGTACGATGCGCCAAATGTTGTTGTGTCGGGAGTTTGGTCGTGGAGTCTCCAGATCAATCTCCCTCTAGCGCAGCATCGTTTGGTCGTGTTGGTCTTGGGTTGAACATTGCATCACCTCGCTCAACTGCTGTCATCCTTCCTATTCCTAAGTTTTTTAAGTCAATAGGCTTAATAAACTAGTGCGATTTACCATCAACGATTGCATCACTGCTTACCATCAGGCGGGATTGCAGTCAAGCACTAGTTTATAATTATTAAAAAAAAAAAAAAATCTACTATCCCGCACTGAGCCTGCGTGGTAAATTACGACCCACTCCATTTTACCGAGAGGGGGCCTGTCTCCCATGATTGAGAACACTATATAAACTGATTTTATTAATTAGTGTAATTAATTGTTTGTAATCCTAAATGATCTTGGTGGATAACGTCCAGTTCTCCAGCAGTGGGAATGCAATGTGCTGAAAATAGGATATTTTTGTTATACGTATTTGGCTTCCACGCAAGTCCCGGGACTGGGAGGTCATCCATACTAATATTATAAATGCGAAAGTAACTCTGTCTGTCTGTCTGTCTGTCTGTCTGTTACGCTTTCCCGCTTAAACCTCTCAACCGATTTTGAAGAAATTTAGCACAGACAATCTTTAGACCCTGAGAAAAAACATAGGCTACCTTTTATCCCGGAAAAAATTGATATTCCCGAGGGAAATCTAAAAAGCGCGATATAACCGAACCCGCACCTGAGCTTTCCTCGACCCCCGCTATAAGTGAATAGGCTTAATAAACTAGTGCGCTTTACCATCAACGATTGCATCACTGCTTACTATCAGGTGGGATTGCAGTCAAGCACTAGTTTATAATTATTTAAATTTAAAAAGACAGTAGTGATGATTCAAGTCGTTCTCCTCATTATTGACGGTCGTGATGTCCCTGTGGAATTATCTTGTGCTTTATGATACTTCGCCATCTGTTACGATCCCTTGCTATAAGTATAGCATCATGCAGGCCGGTGTCTAGGAGATGAACAGATTTAGTCCACCTTATTGGACTGCGACCTCTAGAACATCGTCCATTCACCTTCCCAGTAACCATCAGATGTTCGAGGTTGTCTCCATCTTTTCTGGCAATATGGCCAAAATATTTCAAAAATGTTCAAAGTCAGACAGAGGAGAGTCTTACACCCAGCTCTCGAAGGACTGACTGATTTGATGATGACTGTGATGATAAATATACAAAGGTATTTATTGTTTATGCGGATCGAAACCCGAAACACATGACCAGTATTTTTAAGTAAAGAATCTATGTACAAAATTTCAAAAAGATATAATGATAACCCACAAAGTTATGAGCTTGCTATTCTACTTGGTTGCCCCAACAAAATATGGTCAAAGCTCCGCTCAGACGGGAGAGCGCGGTGCGATGACTTCTGGAGTCAGCTGTTGCACGCGCGCAAGTACTATGATCTATCGTAAGCTGCGTGTCGCGCTCTGTAACTACACTGAATGTTATAAATGTATTTGGGAAAAATATAACATGGTCTAAAAAACCGATTCAGTTGATTATTTTCAACAAACTATATTCAGGTTCACATTTGATCCAGCCGTCCCTTGCTGTCCTCTCTAGCGACGCCCTAAGCCGAGGTTCGTACCCCACAGGGGGTGCCCTTAGGGCGTAGTCGCCTAATTTTAATTTAGTTTTAAGTGCCCCTGGCTGGCTTTAATTTTAATTAAGGCATCCACAGGAAAGTCCGATTAAGTAGTTACGGTCTCCTAGTAGCCACCTACGAGATGCCATATCAAAAAAAAAAAAAAACTATATTCAGGTTTCACATAACCACTCAAGCGTCCGGGCCAACAAAGTTGCCTGACAGAATAAACAAAAGCGTCCGGGCCAACAAAGTTGCCTGACAGAATGAACAAAAATAACGTTGTATAGCGGACCGTGGGCTCCAACGCGAAAGCCGCGGATGCAACCGCGTCTAAACGCGGATATGACGATAATAATGTGATGATAGGTATTTGATTGAATAGCAACAGCAAAGCTTCCGTAAAAGCATAATCTTGACTCTTGATGTGTAGTGTGATTACACATCCAATGACAAATTTTCGGTCAAAAAACTACCATCCAATATTTGGTAAAGAAAATAGGTCACAATCTTAAATACGATTCGAAGAGATGAGTTGCATTTTAAACTGCATTTTTGCAGTGGGTATACAACGAAAGTCATAACTTTCGTTATGTATCAAATCAATAGGAAGGTACGGACGACAGCAGGTCAAGCTATCCTAAACTGACAAATATTCCCAATCAACTTTGAGCCTTAATGCTTTAGAGATAAAGTTGTAAATCTAATAAAGAAATCTGACAGATTGTAGTAGCTTGATGTGCTGTCGTCTGTACTAACTCTGTACAAACCAAATCAAATTCCATTATACTGTTTTTTTTTAAACCTACCCTCGTATTAAGAAACTTACAAAAATTTTCGTAATTTGTACCTTTAATACTACCATCGAAATCACGGTTGGTGCAGTGGCTGATTGACTGCAGGGTTGCGTGTCGTGGGTTCGATTCCCGCACACAACAAATATTTGTATGGCCTACATGTTGTTGTATAGGTCGATTAGTGATGTTATAATGATCCATTTTGACAGATTTCGTAATCTACAACAAAATGGCATCATCATGACTTTCCGGTGGTCAATCACTGAATATCTCTCCATATTAATAAATGTTCAAATTGAGTAGTAGTTTTCTGTGTCTTCCCGTACGTGGCCGCCACTCGAGAACCCGTTGGCCCCATCGGGCATCGGTCCTTCAGGCAATGTACCCGGCCCACTACCACTTAAGTGTTTTAATTCTTCGAGCTATGTCGGTTACTCTCGTTCTTCTGCGGATCTCCTGATTTCCGATTTGATCACGCGGTGAAACCCCAAGTATAGCCCTTTCCATTGTCCTTGAGCTTTCTTATAAAGCCTCTCATATAAATAACTGGCAACACACACTGGTCAAAAACTTTCGTCTTAGAACACAGATCATCCATACTAATATTATAAATGCGAAAGTAACTCTGTCTGTCTGTCTATTACGCTTTCCCGCTTAAACCTCTTAACCGATTTTGATGAAATTTAGCACAGACAATCTTTAGACCCTGAGAAAAAACACAGGCTACCTTTTATCCCGTAAAAATTTGATATTCCCGAGGAAAATCAATAAAGCGTGATATAACTGAATTCCACGCGGGTGAAGCCGCGGGCGGAAAGCTGGTAATATTAATAAATCGCTTCTACTGTGCATTGTATCGTACGCCTCAGTAAATACGCAACTTCTACTAAATTGCACCCTACCCTCATCGAACAAATTGTTAATTGTTTCTTGTGTGTAACCTACCTTATTCTGTACTGCGATTCTTAACCATATACCCCCTTATTCATAAACGCTGCTTAAAGTTAACTAGTGATTAGCGATTCTTTAACTCAATAACAATTTCTACATTTTTGACCTTTTAACGTCGAATAAACCAAAGGCAAAAATGTATGGTTAAACAATCGCTAACCACTTGTTAACTTTAAGCAGCTTTTATGAATAAGGGGTATAATGATATAACCGGTAAAAAATATGTGAAGTGAGGTATCATACTAACCATGTTAGGGATTGGTAGCGTACAGTAATACGCTAAGAGTAGTAAAAGTAAAAGTAAAAATCCCATCGTAAAATGTTAGATTAAGGAACATTGATATAATATTAAACTAAGGTAGATACTTCACTAGCGCACTGAAAATAAAGCGTACAAAAGGAGGTAAGTCCAGCAAGTCGCTTTAGTTTTCGTCGATAAGCGCAAACGATAAACAATCCATCTTTTTCTTCTCTATGCTTTAGATTGCGCCCCATCTCACTCACACTGTATGCAGAATAAAAAAATTGCTTGTGTGTGCTGCTGCTCCGATCGGCACATTTATTTTGATTAATTTGTTAGAGCATATCATATCTGTTTAAAATTATATCAATGTTAAGAATTGATAAAATATAAAACTAAGGTAGATATGTCACTAGCGCACTAAAAATGAAGCGTACAAAAGGAAGTAAGTCCTGTATCTCGCTTTAGTCACTCTCGATACACTCGTAAAAACAAACGACAAACACTAACAGCGCAAACGACAAACACTAGCCATCTTTTTCTACTCTATGCTTTAGATTGCGCCCCATCTCACTCACACTGTACCAATGAATGCCGAATAAAAATATGCATGTGTGCTGCTGCTGTGTTCGGCACATTTTTTTTGGTCAGTTTGTTAGAATATATCGTATCTGTTTAATATTTTATCAATGATGTTAATGAAGGTATTCCTTCATCTAACATTTTACGATGAGATCTTTACTGAATCGATCAGATCATGATATTGGTCCGGATTCCCTAGTTCACAGACTAACCTAAATTTAAAATCAGTGCCTGTTTTTCTTTATACAGTATGTTAAATAACAGAGGGCGTTCCCTTAAACTCGTTAATATATATCATTAATAGATTAAAATAAAAATATCAGCATAGAAAAATAAGCATAAAATAATCCGAATAAAAAGAAATTATAATTGAAAATAAATTTGAAACCTCCTGTTTTAAATCAAAATAGTAGCGCGGAATAGTATCTACCTAACGTTGCAGTGCCCAACACACATCAATCAATTAGATCTTAGATCGCCGCCGCATACGCGGCTCGTCATTCATAAATAAATTGCGACGTTGCCGTCTTTCATGTTCGCGTGTACAGTGTGTTTCTTTTACATGTGAATTTAAAAATTTTATTGAATATTTTCATATTGAAAAAATTTTAAAACATTTTGTTTTCGAATGGAAATATTTTTTTTTAGCATGTATGTATGCTATACTATTTCGTGTTAACGGGAACGCCCTCTGTTAGTTAATATACTGTATTTCGTTAAGAAAAGGACAAAAGATATTAACATGTTTGTTTAGACCTGTCCAATTAATCCGCACCTGATGGTAAATTGATGTAATTTTGGTCGCCATGTTTATAATCGCGTCTAAACTGTCTATGGAATATCTTAATACTAGCTTTCCGCCCGCGGCTTCGCCCGCGTGGAGTTCGGTTATATCGCGCTTTTTAGATTTCCCTCGGGAATATCAAATTTTTCCGGGATCAAAGGTAGCCTATGTTCTTTCTCAGGGTTTAAAGATTGTCTGTGCCAAATTTCATCAAAATCGGTTGAGAGGTTTAAGCGGGAAAGCGTAACAGACAGACAGAGTTACTTTCGCATTTATAATATTAGTATGGATTACATGATTAAATTAAAATGTGACCTTACATCCTTTTCCTTTAACTTAAAATGAATTTTAGTTTATGAACAACAGAATCGGTGCCATTATAGGGATGTTTCCTGGGTAAAAAAATTTAATTCTATTTAGTCCGTCACCCGTCATTCAGATTATAGAAAAATATTGGATACGTATATTTTGTTTTATCAAATCAATAAAAATTGACAAATATAAAAGGCATCAAAGATCAAGAGTGGTAGCCGGTGACGTCACTGCTCGCTAAAAAGTGTAGCGTGCAGTGACGTCACACGAGTTTTCAACGCACTGTGTCGTCTTCATTTTTTGTTTATAATATGAAAAAAAAAATTATATGTCTAGTAAATTTTGGAAATCTGACTGACAGACTAATTAGTTTTTTTTAGTCAACTACCCTATTGTAAGATGCTTGAGTCATGGCCCACGCACAAAAGTCCACTAAAAGGACTATGTGTGGAAACCGACTCCTTAACATAGTAGATACAAATGTTATTTTTTAACAGCATTGATCTAAACCTAGCTAGCTGGGCCACTACTAAAGAAACACAACGGACAGACCTTGCTACACAAAAGGTTGTTCTTACGGCTTATAAGGAGGCTGATGAAACCATTGCACACGTGCTCTTCGAGTGCACAGGTTTCAACCAGATTAAGTGAAAAACTCAGGATACCTAGATCAAATAGATGTTCTCAACAATCCAGGAGACTTAGTAAGCTTCTGGAGGGAGATAGGCTGGTTAGAATTACCATCGACGGCCGCCATGGCCCATATAAAGGACTAAATGGGGAAACCAAACTCGTAAAATAGAACACGCGGCAATAGCCCCTTCATAATATAATCTGAAGGTAACTGGCGAAATGTAGGTATGAGTGGAAAGTGATGTTTGATATCATAAAACGGAAGTTAAATAAACAATAATGTGATGAAATAGATGAAATCGTAATTTTAGTGGGTGATAAGGTTTAAAAACTTTAATAATGCACTATACAATATGTAACAAAAACCCTGTTGTTCCATCTGCCTACGTTTTAAGAATCGGTATACGGATGTAATAAAACATATCATTTATAAAAATTTGTTCAACAAAAATTATAATTAAAATAAATATTTCATTATTAATATTTGTAATCTTTAACTGATTTCTTACCTTTGCAATTCTGCATGAAAAAGACATAAGTAGAACGTTCCCGGCAATCTCTTTAACTTATAAAATCAGATATTCTAAACATTTTATCGAATGTGTTGATTTTAATAGTTATTTGATGTTGACCCCTCGACTAGACAATAATTACTTTTTTTTTATTATAATTTCATTAATGATGTGCTTGTAAGTAAATATACCTATATGTCCCTGAAAGGAACAACAGGGTTTTTGTTACATAGTGTATAGAGTCACATATACGAATAAAGGAACGTTAGGAGACCAGAAATCATAAAATATAATAGGTGTCAATTAAAATATGTGGTCATCAAAAAGATTTTGGATTCAGTTTAATGATATCATCATCGATTAACCAATTAGCTTAGGGATATCACACTTATTTGTGAGCCGGTAGAATATAATATAAAAATAATTACACGTAATTAACAAGGGACTCGGTGCTTTTTTAGATTTTTGGAAATATCTACGAACCCAAATAATTTGTAATACTAATGCGACAAAGCATTATAGTCCAATAGAGTAATTGTCCATGTGCCGAGCACAATGATTAGTTTTAATTCTTTATGTTTTGAGGGTTCCGTAGCCAAATGACAAAAAACAGAACCCATATAGAATTATTAATACTTATTTGTAATCTTTGACGAATTTCTTTCTATAAGAATTCGAAGATATCCAAGCAGACGTATCTGCCATATAAACCATCTTATTTTATTTTCTATGTTTGGTGGGGAGGGGTTTTTTCTATTTTCCGGATTTATTGTTTATTGTTTTTAAATATTTATTTAGGTATTAATATTTATCTAACGTATTTGTTTATAAAAGTAATGTAAATGGAATGCTTATTTTTTATTTGATTCATCATCATCATCATCATCAACCTTTTTTATCGTCCCACTGCTGGGCACAGGTCTCCTCTCATACAGAGAAGGATTGAGCGTAATCACCACGCTTGCTCAATGCGGGTTGGCGATTTCAGACTTAAAGTCCAAATTTCCTCAAGATGTTTTCCTTCACCTTCAGTCATTGGTGTCCAAGATATACTTAGAAAGTACATATAACTTTAGAAAAGTTACATTGGTACTTGCCTGACCTGGAATCGAACCCGCGCCCTCATACTTGAGAGGCTGGTGTTTTAACCACTAGGCCACCACGACTTAATTAAATTAAATTATTTGATTAATTACAATATATTTAACATATATAACACGCACTCATTTATGCATGTCACAACATTTTCATGAGATTCTGTTTAGTTTTTCTATCATTTGGATAACTATTATCATAATATATCATTTATATTATTGCGGACTGTGTTTTTGTAATTCTAGCGTATGGCACTCGTGGGTTGCAGTTGAAAATCAGCGTTAGATGGTACACTTTGTGTTGTCATCTGACTTTATGCTGAGCTGAGGCCCTTTTGGCATTACACGCCAAGTTTTATAGTTTTAAATTTATGTTTTTCCTGTAATGTCAATAAATGCATTTTTCATTCTTTCTTTCTTTATAGATTCGTCTTGTCTGTCTGTCCGTCTGTCCGTCCGTATGGCACAGCTATTTTTTTTTCCGAAACTATAAAAACTGTTGAAACTTGGTAGGTAGATGTATTCTGTGAACCGCATTAAGATTTTCATGCAAAAATAAAAAAATAATAATAAATATTGGGGGCTCCCCATACTTAGAACTGAAACTCAAAAATGTTTTTTTTTTCATCAAATACATACCTACGTGTGAGTTATCTTTGGATAGGTCTTCAAAAATGATATCGAGGTTTCTAAAATATTTTTTTCTAAACCGAATAGTTTGCGTGACAGATGCTTCCAAAATGGAAAAAAGTTGATCCCCCCTCCCCTCCCCCCTACCTACATTACTATAAAAACTACCAAAGAAAATTGTTTTGAACGACATCTAGTAAGCAGTTTTTTTTAAAACCTCGTAAATCGTAAACCGCTTATTACCGCGTAATCTTTCATACAAAAAACTTAAATCCTCTAATTTCATAAATCAGTGGTACGAACCCTTTGTGCGTGAGTCCGACACGCACTTGGCCGGTTTTTTTGTTTTCATATAAGTGAAATAGAAATCACTATTATAAACGTAGAAGAGATCATCCGTAATGAAAAAAGTACAACGATAAGAAATCGATCTATGAAAAATAACCCACAAAACAATTACAAGTTACAGAAAAAAAATACAACAAGTGCATGTGTGTGTACTATCATTTACAATGATATTGCGTATCATCATGTACAGTTTGATCTACAGAATCTCCATCGGCGCGCGCGCAACGCATGTTTATATCAAAGACGCTTGCGCGACTCACCTGCATTTTGTTCCGATCTAACGACCCGCGCGCTTGCCGGCACTCAACCTCCAGTTCTGTAACTTACCGAGAAAAGAACTCTAAAAAAAATAATTATAATCGCAAAAGGGTTTATACAAAAAATAATTATTTTAGAGTAAATAATTATTAGAAAAAAACTGTTCCTATGTGTAATTTTAAAGTGTAGTGTTGTATTTATAATTATTGCAGTTAATTAGAAATTAGTGTAATTTAGGTAGTGGTTATTAGTGTTGGAATTGACAATCATGAATGGTGAGTTATTATTTTCTTATGAGTCTTTGGAATTTTTTTTCTGCATTTAATGAGTGTGATTTATAATGTGTTCTCATTGTGCGAGCAACATTTCAACTTTTTCTCTGATGTGTAAATACCCTTTGTTTGGGACAGTAAGTAACTGATAATTATCTTGATAAAGTTTCTTAATGAAATTGTAATTTAAACCGCTGCGTTAGAGTTCTTAATTATACTTACAAAACTGGCCTATTTTTTACTTTTTATAATTTATTATCAGTAACATTTTTTTTCCAAAATTACACAGTTAACGCTTTACGGAATAAATAATTACTAAATTAAAATGTCAGCGTAAAAATAATCTGCTTAAATAATTTATTATCTATTAATTACTTGATCCTTTAATCTAACAATAAAATACGTATTTAATCATTTTTACCTGATTAGAATTAAATTCCTTAACTTTTTTAACAAAATTATTTTGGAAGCCTACCCACTTAATCCGTACTAATGTGATAATAATATTTTACGTGAACAAGTCTACATATAGGTAAATTAATTGGAAATCGTAGATTAGTAGCCAAGAGCTGTAAGGCATCAATCGCAGCCCGAGATATTTAGCCTATAGTTCGAGGGTGTAATTGATGCTTACACTCGAGCTAATTACTCTGCTTTACATCTCGATTGTGAGGTAAGTAGAAAAAAATCGGCATTACAAGAACAGAGAATATTAATAAACTTAAAGTTTTCTATACCCGCATTTTTCATCTTTTTTTTAAATTATTTTTTCAATAACGAAGTTTAGCTTCGCCGTTCGATATTTAAAATTAATGACTATAATATTGTACCCGTACTTAGACAAGGCTGAATAGCGAAGCAACCTCTATTGTTATTGGGCTGAATGCATTAGAATGAATTGCTGTCTATTGCTAGTATAATGGTTAGATGTGTACTTAGTACGCGAACTTTTTGAAAGAGTGAAGAGTTTTTTTTTTTTAATTAGGTTTTTGGACTAATTTAAGTGCGTGCAGCTTAAATAGATCGGTTGATATGTGCGGCTGTAATTATTCTGCTACAGGTTCTAAATACGACTAAAACAATTTATTTTGCAGTAAACAAATCGAAATTATTTTTTCATAACAATTCAATGTTATAATTAATTGCAATTATGCCATTCTTCTTACAAACATTTCACAGTGTCAATAACTTGAATAAAATATTCCAAGTGTTCAAGTTTGCCATAGATTTTGTTCAAGAATGTCCTAGAAACCAGAAAAGATTTTTGTTTTTAAGTGGAGCCTTCTTTAGTGCTGTTTTGTTCGAAGGGGAGAAAACATTGAATTGTCGTGACTGTGACTTACCCGACACCGTGATCGCTACAGTGAGATATACATACGTGTGCATGTATAATAAATTAAATAATTAATTAATTTAATAATATAATTAATTATTATATTATTTAATTATTTAATTTATAATGATTTCAGATTTCACTTCTGTCGATTACACCCACGTCTGCTATTAGTCATCACGGTTGCAGTAGTTACCTGTCTTACCCAAGAATCGAACGTTTTTTTTTTTCACAATACAAGCTCTTTAATTAACAAACAGTACCCGCACTAATGATGGCTGGTAGTAACTCTATGATAGTTGCCGAATATCGAGTTAAATGCCTTGAAGCCGATGTTATGGCCTATCACCGAGATATAGGCCTCTCCTGCCTATATCTCGGTGATAGGCCATAACATCGGCTGCCCGCAGAAGTTACCACCCACCAGACAAAGTCTTGCCGCCAACCGATCTGTCGTGTTCCGGCATGATGTCTGGTGAAGCCGTACGGAGGACGGGTCTGAGCAGTTGTGTGGCGGGTACGATGCGCCAACGTGTACGTGTCGCGAGTTTGGTCGTGGAGGGTCTCCAGATCAATCTCCCTCTGGCGCAGCATCGTTGATCATTCAACTGTTGTTGGGTTTAACATTGCATCGACTCGCTGAACTGCCGTCTTCCTTCCTATTCGCTCATTTTTTGAGTGAATAAGCTCTTAATAAACTAGCGCGCATTACCATCAATGATTGCATCACTGCTAACCATCAGACGGGATTGCGGTCAAGCGCTAGTTTAAGGTTAAAAAAATCTCCAACAATGAACTATTATACGCTTAAGATGATGACCCGCACTAATGCAACCCTTAATATCGTAAATTAAAGAAAATAAATAGCCCATTCCACCATTATTCTTTCCTATATAGTTTTCGTAAAATGGTGGCCAGTGACATTTTTAAGAGGGCTGTTGAAAGACAATATTCGCGTTCAATAGAAAACTGTTAAGCATGTATTTGTTAGTAAGGATGTAGGTAGGTAAATAAAAATTAACCATGATAATGAAGCTAAGTCTAATCTACGCATTTTGTAGTGACTTATAGATATTTTACCTGGCCTTCTTACTAAATTGAGAAACATCGTCTTTTATTTATTTTCTATTGTTTAACCGACTTCAAAAAGGAGGAGGTTACTCAATTCGACCGTATATATGCTTTTTTTTTTTTTTTTTTCGCGCATAACTTCGTCGTTTATGAACCGATTTTGATAATTCTTTTTCTGTTGGAAAGAAGACTTTCCCAAGGTGGTCCCATAATA